>CM056583.1:93687574-94150210 GCA_029721435.1 Gymnothorax reevesii
AGTATTTTTTTACATAACATGACATACCATAACATAACATAACATGAATGGCAAGAACAGGCCTTTCAGCCCAACTACAGTCGCCAGTTTCTTTATACTATTGTGAATATATCCCTTCAGATACTGAGTGACTCAATGGTATCTAGCTTTAGGTCAAGTCTGCTCTTGAAAACCCCCAAGGTCTCTGCCTCAACAATATGGTCAGACAAGCTATTCCACATTGAAATTACTCTTTGGGTGAAGAAATATTTCCGAATATCAGTGCTAAATTTACCTTTGATCAACTTCCATTTGTGACCCTAAGTTCTACTCACAACACTTGGTCGAAGGAATCCTACATAATTCACTTTGTTAATCCCTTTATTATATTTAAAGACCTCAATCAAATCACCCCTCAGTCTCCTTTTCCTAAGACTAAAGAGATTAAGGATCTTCAGCCTCTTCTCGTAACTTTCATCTTTTATACCTGGAATAAGCTTAGTGGCTCTTCTCTGAACTTTCTCTAGAGCCTCTATATGTTTCTTAAAGTATAAGACTCCAGATGTGGTCTGATGAATGTGTTGTTCAAAAGAAGCATCACCTCCTTAGATTTGTACTCAATACTTTTGGCAATGTATCCCAGCATCCGATTGGCTTTTTTAACTGCTATAATACATTAAATTTAAAAGCGCCTTTCACAACACCCAAGGACGCTGTACAGGACCTAATAAGTTAAGTTAAAAAAGATACAATGAGAGAGAGAGAAAAGAGAAAAAAAAGAGGGAAGCGTCAGGTGGAGTAGGCAGACCGGAACAGATGGGTTTTGACTTTGGATTTGAAGGAGGAGAGAGAGTCACAGTTCCTGAGGTCCGGAGGGTAAGGTATTCCAGAGCTGGGGGGCAAAGCAACTGAAGGCTCTGCCCCCCATGGTGCTGAGGCGGGCAGGGGGCACAGAGAGATGGATGGAAGAGGAGGATCTGAGGGAACGAGTGGGTATGATGACTGCAGGAGATCGGACAGGTAGGGAGGGGCGAGGTTGTGGATGGCCATGAAGGTGTACAGGAGGAGTTTGTAATTTATGCGGTATTTCACAGGGAGCCAGTGAAGGTGCTGGAGGTCAGGGGTGATATGGCAGTGTGCGGGGGTCCTTGTGATGATGCGGGCAGCTGAGTTCTGGACCAGTTGAAGTTTGTGGAGAGTCTTGTGAGGAAGGCCTAAGAGGAGGGAATTACAGTAGTCCAGACGGGAGGTAACAAGGCTGTGAACAAGGATGGCGGAGGTGTGGGGGGTGAGGGAGGGGTGGAGTCTGTTTATGTTGCGGAGGTGGAAGTAAGCAGTATGGATAATGGTGTTGATGTGTGAGTGAAAGGAGAGTAAGCTGTCAAGGATGACACCCAGACTCTTTACCTGGGGGGAGGGGGAGACTGGATAGCCGTCAATGGTGAGGAAAAAGCTGTTAACTTTGGAGAGGGTGGATTTGATGCCAAAGAGGAGGACCTCAGTTTTATTGCAGTTGAGTTTTAGGTAGTTTGCAGTGAACCAGGTTTTCAGTTCGGAGAGGCAAGAGGTGAGGGAGGGGGGTGGGAGTGTGGAGTTTGGTTTGCAGGAGATGTAGAGCTGGGTGTCATCCGCGAAGCAGTGGAAGTGGATGTTCTATTTGCGGAAGATATTGCCGAGGGGGAGGAGATAAATGATGAAGAGGAGGGGGCCAAGGACAGAGCCCTGGGGCATACCTGTGTTGACTGGGGAAGATTTTGAGGAGAAGGTTTTGAGCTGGACAAACTGGGTGCGGTCAGTGAGGTAGGAATGAAACCAGTTGAGGGGAATATGGGAGAGGCTAATGGAGGCGAGTCTGCTGAGGAGGATTGGGTGAGAGATAGTATCTAAGGCTGCGCTCAGATCAAGAAGGATGAGGATGGAGATGAAACCAGAGTCAGCTGCGATGAGGAGGTCATTGGTGATTTTCAATAAGGCAGTTTCAGTACTGTGACGGGGGCGGAAACCCGACTGAAAGGGCTCATAGAGTGAGTCGAGGGATAGATGGGATTGGAGTTGGGTGGCGACAATTTTTTCTAAGATTTTGGAAATGAAAGGAAGATTTGAAATGGGGCAGAGGTTATTGTAATTACTGGGATCAGAACCGGGCTTCTTAACTATGGGGGTGACAGCGGCAGTTTTGAAGAGATGGGACTGTTCCAGTTGAGAGTGAAGAGTGAATAATGGCAGAAATGAGGGGGAGAAGGTAGGAGAGGCAGGATTTAACAAGGGTTGTGGGGAGAGGATCGAGCTGGCATGTGGTGGGTTTAGATTGATTTATGAGGTTGGAGAGTTCAAGACTAGTGGGGAGAAGAAAACTTAAGAAGAGATGACGGGAGGGGGACAGTTCAGGTGGGGGGAGGGGTGGCGAGTTATGATGTAGTTGCTGGTGAATGGTGTGAATTTTCTGGTTGAAATAGTCCAGTATGGAGTTGCAGGTATCCGTGGAGTACAGGTGGGGGGGCAGGGAATGGGGTGACTGGGTGAGTTTGGTCAGTACGGAGAAGAGGGTTCTTGGATTTCCTTTGCTGGATGAGATGAGGCCGGAGTAGAAGCTGGTTTTTGTTTGGGTGATTTAGTCCTTATTTTGTTGGATATGGGAGGCGTACATGTCCTTGTGGATGGTGAGTCCGGTTTTCTTATACAGTCGTTCAAGTTGACAGTTCTTGGATTTCATGGATCTGAGCTCAGGGGTGAACCAGGTGGCAGTAGTGGTGAAGGAGACAGACCGGGTTTTCAGAGGGGCAAGGGAGTTGAGGGTGGTGGTGAGGCGGGTGTTGTAGAGCAAGACCAGTTCATCGGGATTTGAGAGGGAGTCCGGGGTTGGAAAACTATCACTAATGGAGCAGAGGGTATCAATGTTGATGTCTTTGGTATTCCTAAATGAGATGAGACGGGGGAATTTGATTGCAGAGAGGCGGAGTGATGCGTTGAAGGTGAGGAGGAAATGGTCCGTAACAGGAAGAATATCAGCAGTGAGCTTGGAGGGGGTGAGACCAGAGCAGCACACTAAGTCCAGTGTGTGACCTTTAGTGTGGGTTGGGAAGTCAATGAGCTGGTGAATGCCAAAACCATCCAGGCAAGATGTAAAGTCTCTGGTGAGGGGCAGAGAGGCATTGTCCATATGTGTGTTAAAATCCCCCAGGAGAATTAAATTAGGTGAGAGAGTGGAAAGATGGGTGAGTAGGGTTGAAAATTCACTGATAAAATCACTGTGTGGCTTGGGGGGGCGGTAGATTGTGGCAATGATGGTAGGAAAGGATCCAGGAAGCTTAAAAACAAGGCATTCAAATGTGCTGGATTCGGGGACGGAGACGGGGAGGACTTTCCATTTCTCGCGGTGAATTACTGCGAGACCTCCTCCACGGCCGTTGCCACGGGGACGGCAGATGTAAACAAGACCGGGAGGAGTGGATTCATTGAGTGCGGAGAAGTCGTTTGGTTGCTGCCAGGATATGCCAGGATGATCAGTGAGGATATCATGGATAAGAGGTCCTTTGCTTGTGAGAGAGCGGATGTTGAGCAGACCGAAGTGGACAGTGGCGGTGCCGAGTTTGGAAGGAGCATTAGCCAACTTAGCTGGAACGGCTAGCACTTGGTGGTTGACCGTGCGACCCAACTTTCTTGGTGAACGGCGAGAAGTGGACCAGGTGGAGTGAATTTTACCGGAGTGGTTTCACTGTCTGTGTCTGCGGGAGCCTCGATGGATATAGCGCCGACGAGGGGGATGAGTGTTGTCCGGGTGGTGATACGGTTCCAGTGGTGAAGGTTGCGGTATATTCCATCGGATCCGGAGTAGGTCGGCAACTGAATATTGAATCAGTCCTGACACAGGATGATGGCAGAACTGCGTGAAAATCCAGGTGAGTCCGAACCAGATGAGAAGATGATACGGTGGCATGTTGAGGTGGGGTCCAGGTAGAGTCCGGGAGCCAGTGTCACAGTGTAACAGTGCACTGTTAGACAGCAGTGCCGATGTTTAGAAAAAGAAACGTCGACTATTGGGAGAATCTGAAACAATTTCACCATGAATCTATTGAAGCAGAATCGGAACTGAGAATTCGCTGGCAGACACAAAATACGAAATTAACCTAGAAAAGACGATATCGGTGAGCAGCGGCAACATTCATGCCAGCGTCCACTCAGCCGGTATTCTTGACTTGCTATGGCACAATGGATAGAGCCTGTGAGGGTTTGGTCAACAATCACTCCCAGATCTTTCTTGTGTGGAGCACATTCCAGTTTTAAACCTCCCATGAAGTAATCTCGTCTAATGTTTTTATTACCTACATGTAAAACTTTAGATTTTGCCACATTAAATTTCATTTGCTACATTTCTGCCCAATTCTGGATTCTATCCAAATCATCCTGAATCACTTTAGTGGACCCTAAACTATTTGCCAAACCCCCCAATTTAGTATCATCTGCAAATTTAACTAATCTGCTCTCAATATTACTATCAAGATCATTAATGTAGATGAGAAACAGCAAGGGCCCCAACACCGATCCCTGGGGGACGCCACTCCCCACCATACCTAGCTCAGATGAGATACCACTGACTACCACTCTTTGTGTTCTCCCCTGTAACCAGCTTTGAATCCACTTCACGCCAATGGAGCTCATTTTAAAAATTAGTCTCTTATGCGGTACTGTATCAAATGCTTTCTGAAAATCCAAGTATATGATGTCATAAGCCCTGCTCTGGTCATAAGTCTTGGTGGCCTCTTCAAAGAATTCCAAAAGGTTTATCAAGCATGACCCTCCCTCATGGAAACCATGTTGGCTATCCTTCAAGATATTATTATGTTCAAGAAATAATTTCAGCTCATCTTTTATAATAGATTTGAGTATTTTTTATGCAATGCAAGTTAAACCTGTAATTTCCTGGCTCAGTGTGCTCCCCGTTCTTATATATTGGTAATATATTGCCCTTCTTCCAATAATTTGGTATTTCTCCATAGTTTCTAAAGACTATCTGAAGATAACTAGGAGTTTTTAAGCTGATTTAAAGATTATCTTTCTAATGTCCCTGAGCACTCTGGGAAATAAGCCATCAGGGCCCGCTGCCTTATCTATCTTTGGTTTATGTAACTTGTCAAAAACTTAACCCATTTATGCCTGAATTTTCTTTTTTTACTTTTTTATGTTATTATACTTCAAAATACCACTCTATTAGTCATTCAAACAGGACACTTTTTCTTAACAGTCCTCATGTGAGGACGCTAGGCATAAATGGGTTAATTATCCATAACCTCAATTTCTGCTAAATATTCTTGAGCATTGGAAATGCTTTATAAAAATTATAAAAATCCTCTCTAAGGTAAAATTCTCAACAAAGTAACTATTTAAGTATCAGCACAGCAATATCCTTACTCTCTACAGCAGCGATGCATCTTTATTCTTTATACACTTAACCGGCTCTTTGACTTTCTTTTTTCTGCTACAGTACTGAAAGAAGCGCTTAGGGTTATTTTTTGCCCCCTCTGCAATTTGTCTTTCATACAGTCTTCTAGTATTCCTCAGCTCTTTTTTGACCACAGCTCGCATTTTACAGTATTCAGCCTTAGTGTTCTCATTGTTATCCTTTATGTACATCTTATAAAGATTCCTCTTTTCCCTCAAAATCCTATGAATACTTCTGGTAAGCTTTTTCAGCTTACTTTTGGACACCTTTGGAATGAATCTGCATTGTGATTCAAGTAAAACCCCCTTAAAACTTTCCCATATCTCATTTACGGACTCACAGTCCCAGTGGCGTGCACAAATAGACGCTAGGTGGTGCTACAGCACTTGCCCCTTTGCCCTTTATCAATGAAAGTGCCCTTTTGAAATTTTGTTTTCCTTTTATTTAATGATTATATTTTTTATTATTATTATTATTATTATTATTATTATTAACACTTGAGTGGGGCCAATGTTGAAATGATCTTTTAGAAAAGCTGTGTGATTAAAAACTACTGAAAAAAATGCCCCGAAATGGGCCACCTCCTCACGCACTTCCGACCTCTCTTCCTTTGTCACGTGAACACGCGCGCAGTGCATATAGATGCGGTGCAGGAGCATATCAGCTGAGCGACTGGAAGCCACAGTCTTGAGCCCCACCAGCCAGGTAACACACAGATCAAGTGAAATCGTACAGTTTGCCCTCCAAGCCCATCCTGTAATCATTTTGTTGTGCAGTAGCATGTCTCATACACAGTGACGGTCCGTCCGCAGAAACACAGGGCCAGCAATAACCTCACCTTTCACTTCTTAATGACAGACACCTCTCGCAGTTAACCTCTCCGATTAGAAACCGTTGCTCAGACTGATTGGAGGAACCATCGAGAATCTAACTTGTTTTTGAAAGCCGTGTTATACATTGCACTACAAAATTATACGGCGTTTAACTTACTTCCGCACACCAATGGCTACGGAAAAAATATCAATAGCCTACGTCTGTATAATTTCTGAATTTGCGTAAATTAATTCGCGACGTTCATTGAGCAATTAGCCATGAGAATCCGTTCTATATACTCTGAATGTGACAGCCAAAGTGCGTAGTAGCACAGCTGAGTGAAGACAAAAATAATTGCTGTGAAGTCCGCGAAAGTTTCGGATTTTTTGCCGATTGTCATCCTTGCGGATTCACATCAATTATATCAACATAGCCAACGGGCAATCGCTTTGTAATTAGCATTTCTTAATCATTACGTGTCACGCATTGGTGATGGCTATTCTGTTAATTAACTGTTTGACTGTTAATCAATCAAACCTGATTGCAAACAGTTTAAGAGCAATTATCCGGGAAAAGGTGATGTTATTGAAGGCCTTCCTGGCATCTGACGGTACGCTACTGCTCATACAGCACCAAACAACTGAGCATTTTTTAGCCGACTGGTCACCTGATTAGCTAGTTTAATGCTATAGCCCAAAAAATGATAGATAACGTGAGGACAACCACCGCAAACAATGCTGGTCGACTTTGCAAATCTATCTGTTGAGCTGAACGTTTTCTTTTGTGTAGGTTTTGTTAGGCAAAATAAATGAACACATAAAGAAGAATCAGGCGGTTCCCCATTGCCCGAGAAAAATATCCCCACATGTGCCTTCTTGTGATGAATGACAGTAGTCATGAATTGCATTGAACATGTGCGTGTCATGTTTATTTTATTTTTTTAATCTCACTCTATAATAACATGTTCCACGTGTGCAAAAAAGTGCCCTCCCCCTCCCCCCTGAGCGCTTGCCCCCCATAATGTCTGTGCACGCCCCTGCACAGTCCAGGAGTGTCTCCCATTTTATTTCACTTGGATATGAGCGCATCCTGTCAAAGTTTGCTCGCCTAAAATTGAAATTTTTCATTTTTGAATACACCTTTTTAACTTCCCATGAAACATCAAAATTAACAGCAGAGTGATCACTTGTCCCAGGTGGCTCCAGTACCTCAACATTGCTAATTCTATCTGGGTCATTACAGAGCTCCAAGTCTAAAATTGCCTTCTCTCCGATAGGTTTATTAACATACTGCACCAATAAATTACCATTTATAACATCTAGAAATTCTTCCTCCCCCCTACCCTGTCCTTTCACCATTTCCCAATTGATACCAGGATAATTTAAGTCTCCCATGATAATAGTCCCTTCACCTCTAAAAGCTTGCGTAATCCTCCTAAAAAGCATTTCATTGACTGTACTGTCCAAAGCTGGTGGTCGATAGCATACTCCTATGTTTAAACCTGTCTCGTGTTTGCCAGTGAACCTGACCCAGATATCTTCACAGGACAAGGAATGTTCAATTTCGGGAATTTCCTGTACATTTATGTTTTCATTCCCATAGATTGCTACGCCCCCTCCTCGCCTATTAGATCTATCCGTCCTAAAGAGCTTATAACCTTCTGTATCATATTCATTTCCATCCTCTTCACTTAGCCATGTCTCTGTAATCCCAACTATGTCATAGCCCTCACTAATCATTACAGCCTCAAGTTCTGGAAATTCATTTTTTATGCTTCTTGCATTTAAATAAAAACATTTCAGGTTATTACTAATGCTCTTCCCCCTTGATTTCCCATGTGGCCGCTGTTTCAAGGCCCCCACTATGCTCTGTTGCTTTAAAAGTATATCATCAATAGTGCATGTAACGCCATCTGCCTCCATCGGGGCAGTCTGCAGTCCCTATTTGTAACACTCACTAACCTCCCTGCCCCCCAAGTCCCTAGTTTAAATAATCCTGTGCTACCCTCAACATACGCTGGCCCAGTGCAAAGGTAACCCTTCAGTTCAGGTGCAGCCCGGCAGGCTTGAACTGGTCACCCGAGTCCCAGAAAAAGTTCCAGTGCCCCATAAACCTATACCCCTCTTTCCTACACCAGGTTTGTAGCCATGGGTTAAACCTCCAGATAAAATTCTGCTTTCCTCAGCTTGCACGTGGTGCAGGTAGAATCCCGGAGTACACTACCCCTAAGCTTCTCAGATGAGAGAATACAATCAAACTACTCTTACGCAAGTGCTTAAATACTTTTCTTAGTGCCAATCAATGTCTTTCAAATATGGAGGAAAGCATATATTGTCTGGAATTGGATAAAAATCGAGTCAGTAAATTACCGGGAGAGTTTCTCTTGGGCGTGAACAACAGCTGGGCTTTTATGCAGATACCATTGAATCACGATTGAAGTGACTGTATTTCCATGAAGGCTTGTATGATGCTCCAAAAGCCAGCTGAATTCTTCGACAGATGAATCACCACATAAATCCATTGTAGGAAATAACATGTTTTTAATATGAGATGACTACAATTTATTGTAGAATGACATAGTATCAATACCCTGGCCAATTTTTCATTGGCCAGGGTATCATTGGCTCACTATAGCTAAAGTACTTGATACGAAAGACAACGACTTTTTTCTGTGCATGCATTCATGCAACCATGGATAAACAGGGATGGGATGGAACTCGTCCATATTATAAAACGTGTTTGAGCTTGGCTTGCTAGTGAATATTCAATAACTGACCCAGTTGTGACATCTAGTGATAGAAAAGTGTAGCTGCGTGCATAAATAGAGCAGCTCCATGTCCGCTGGCTTCTACATCTGCGCAAAGGGGTTAAACTCTGTCAGACCTGGCATTTTTCAGGCACATGTTGTAAGTAAAAGTTTTTTTAATCATTATCTCTCTTTTTTTTTTTTTTTTACTTGAAGTAGCCAATTCAATATTTAATTGGGAACTATCTGCATGGCTAGCCTGCATACTGTTCCTGACTTTTTGCCAAAGGTCAGTTACGCTTCAGACCATGGACTAAAGGCCAGGCATTTACTTTCCAATTTTTCTGGTGTAGAGCAGAATTAGTTTTTGCTTCATTATTGGCTGGTCATCCAGGTCCTGAGGCAGTGTAATATCCCTCTGTCACTCCATGTTATATTTCACTGTTGTCGTGGTGTTTTTATTTTGAAAAGTAGTTTTTTTGGTCATTAGCCATGCTGTCATTAACAATGACCTTCAGTTCTTTGGATTTTTTTGATTTCTGTATTAACTTTCTGGACGAGTGGTTGCTGTGTTTGGGGAAGATTCACTTCTGTTTCAAGTGTTTTCTTTCCTGAAAATTATGGCTGTCAGAGCTTCAGAAATCATTCTGTATCCTTCCCACTCTTGTAAAAATTGTTTTTTCATCTCGTTTGTGGTATATCCCTTATTTGTGACACATTATGCTTATATTTAAAAAAATGATTACTACTTAATTCTGGTGGAAAAATTCAATTCAAATTCAAAAGAGAAAGCTGAAACCAAGCCCCTCTGTCCTTGATCAGCTGATTCCGTTGAGATATCAATTGGCAGATTCTGTGACAAAGATTTTTTTGTGTGGTTTATTGGTCTGATTACAATTTCCAATTGGTAAATTGCATCTTCTAAAAAAGTGCTGTGTATTTGCTGTTTTATCCTGAGTCTATCACTTCATTTTTGCCCAAAGATCTTCAACCCTTCAGCATGAGAAGCATGCAAACAGCAGCAGAAATCCGGAGCGGAGCAAATGCCCTGTCTCGACACAGTATTTTCGCATTGGCTCTTCTGAACAGTCATGAAATACTAACTCCTGATGCCATTTATAGACCTGTCCCCTGTACTTTGATTGGACAAACACAGCAATGGGCCATCTGATTGGGCTTCTGTACCTGGAGTGATATTACTCTGTCTTTCTGGCAGGTACTACAACACTCTGTTGCAGAGTCTCATGGGGTGTGATGAGGAGACCGTGGGGCAGGTGCGGGCGGGGCTGGTGTCTCGCCTTGAGCCAGAAATGGGTGTTCTCTTCCAGCTGCTGCAGGCCAAGCCCTGCCCCTCCAGCAACACTGCCAGCGCTGATTCAGTGGATCTCGGTGCCGATGGGGGCTGGCGCTGGCCGATGGGGCCACCCATGTTCAGGATCCAGCCGAACCTGCGCACCAGGGACCCTACCCACCTATTTGCTAAAAAACGCAGTGCTAACCCTTAATTACCCCCTTGTTACGGCTAGCATTCGCACATTGTCATTAATCCGCCACAAAAAATCTTTCCAATGCACAAAAGAGGTGATGAGCTTCCAATTAAGTTTTATAGAACAAATGATCCTTCCATGAAAGCAACATGTGGTCAACTAGATGACAGTATTTGATGGTGAAATTGCACTCAAATGCAGAATTGTACTTGAACACCTGGCATCAAATGAAGCTTCCTCAAATTGTATAATCATTATTGTTCATGTATTGCCTCGTGTGTCTCTAAGTTATTGTGGATAACAGCAGACTTTATATGTTGTTTTTTTTTTGTTGAAGGTATGTTTAAGAAATATCTTTTATTTAATAATTCAAATACTGCTTCCCTTTAGATGATAGTGAAGTAAACCAACTTGGTTTATCTTAAATACTGAGTTCTGCAAGAAAGATTGAACTTTTCCTTCATGTGCTTTATGTTCAATGTGAACAAGTGCTGGGAGGATGAGATCCAGAATTTCATTGAATCTAGCTAAAGTTATCCTTTTAACTTTTTCTGGACCTCAAAGCTGATATTGAACAGCATCCTCTTCGGATGGGTTTCAGGATCTTGTGCTCCAATATCCAGTCATAAGACAAGCTTGACAATTCAATAGCCAACTTAATAACCAATCTCATTTCCAAAAAAGTTAAGAAGAATAAAACAAATTGAAAAGAATGCACTGATTTTTAAATCATCGTTGATCTGTATTAAATTGAAAACTGTGCAAAACAAGATATTTAATATTTTAGCAACATGATGTTTTTCTCATCTTCAGCGAACTTGGCAGAGATATATGCTGATTACAAATTTGATGTCTGCAACACTTTCCAAAAAAAGTTGTTTCAGGGACACGGTGGAAACGAGTTGAACTGGTGATGCTATCAGGACTGGGTATTACAGGAGTTTCCACAAAAAGCCCGAATGTTTACAAGCTGGGATTGGTGTCAACTCCCCACTTTGGGAAAAACCGATCGAATGACCTACTTTAAGAGCATTTTCTCATGTGCTGTTCCCAGGGGTTGAAGGATTTTACCCTCTACTGTGTGTCCTATTAATAAAAGGTCACGTAGTTGGGAGATTATTTGGAAATCACTGATCCTGTTTTGGAAATGAGGTTGCACATTAAAGACTATTGAATGGTCATGATAGTCTAATGCCTGCACAAAAGAGCATGTTTCACAGGTTTTTTGGAAATGGCATTGTATTTATTTTCCTGATAAATTTATGTGTCAATTAATTATGTTGTTTCATTGAGTTACTATGGTTACAACTACAACAAATGTAAAATACTTGTCGTCCAATTCACAGTACTGTTTCCGCCCCGGCGCAGAATTCTGAATAACCCTAGTGACTCCTGGCTGAGCCAGTCTGGGCAGCATATGCGCTTTGATCCCATGCTGGACATGAGGATCACTGATGATTTTTGGAGCAGGAAAAATTAGCCGCTGGTATTTTGGTCAGTCATGGTCGTCTGTATAAAGCATAAAGGTCACAATTTGTCTGGGGCTTCAAACTTACCAGTTTTATTTCAATAGCAACAAAGCAGAATTTGGCAATGCAACAGCCCTACAGCCACCTTTGGTGAGAACTAGGCTGTTTAAATCTTTAGACCATAGAATTAAAAATAGTAGAATGGACAATGTCACAGACTAATGTTATCCCAAATGTTCTAATAATGGGCACCATCTTGGGAGTGACTGAGCCGTTATTGTGAATGTTAGTTAAAGGCAAAGCCATAGAATTCTACCCAGGCAGGCCAACGATAAAAGCTAGCAGAAGTATTGCCTAATATGGATGATAGTTTGACACATTTATGTAGTTGTCACATTTGTTCAAGCTGTGTCAGAATTTAGTGATTCAGACTGATTGAGTCAAGTGTTGTGCAGATTTTTTTTGGAGTTGGCTGGGTACTGCGTGCTGCACGTTGTGCTGATATTGATGCCAACATTGTGCTCTAAAATGAACATCAATAATTTTTATTTATCAGCATTTTTGTAGGCACATCATACTTTTATTTTTTTTAAATAACTTCACACTTGACAAAAAAGACAAAAGAAAATTTGTATCTGTAAAAAAAAATATATCAGTACAACATGTTTCTTTTGTGTCAATTGACTAATAGTTTCTCTGAACTGTTCCTGCTGATGTTCAATGATGTGAAAGTGTTCAATTCTCTTTGGATCTTAAAATTAAAGCCCTTAAATAAACTGTGGCATATTTGAGTCCAAAATTCCTTTTCCGTAACATCATCAGTCCATCCATTATCCTAAACACTGCTTCCTCATCAGGGTCCCACTGACGGAGGAGCTGTAGTCCATCCCAGCAGACTATGGGCCATTGGCTGGGACACATTCTGGACATCTTGCCTATTTGTTACAGGGCTGAC
This sequence comes from Gymnothorax reevesii, assembly GCA_029721435.1. NCBI lineage: Eukaryota > Metazoa > Chordata > Actinopteri > Anguilliformes > Muraenidae > Gymnothorax > Gymnothorax reevesii. Next base: position 93,700,464 of record CM056583.1, read on the forward strand.
ATACCATACACACACACACACACACACACACACACACACTCATTCCTTCAAGCAATTTAGAGTCCCCAGATAATGTAAAACTTCATCTCCCTAGTTTGCAACAAGAATGTTCATCTGAAACATCTTTCAAATCCAAGATGGCTTCAGAATGAATGGCGTCTCTGTATGGCTTCAGTTTGTCTCCTGAATTTTAGTGTTTTTAAAATAAAAAAAAAAAGACATTGTGTTCAATTTGTTTTTGAAGAAATAGATGGTGACAAGGCATACAAATATTCCTTTGTGTTTTACTTGACAAAACAAACTTTTTAATTTTTTAAACAGTAGTACACCAGTCAACCTGGAGGTATCTGGTTTATGTGTGGATTCTGTGGCCTATGTGGCTGCTTTTTTAAATCTTAATTGAAATTAAATTTTGCTGAAATAATATTTGTGGACCTGTCACTGAGGACCTTCTTTTCCTAAATGGAGCAAGGATCAACCGCAATTTTTTTCTGATTGTCCTGTCTGGCAAGGACACGCAAAGGGCCTTCTACAAAAAGCAAGGTCTCTTTCTGATCTGGGCTGAAAGTGGATCATCCGTGGCTCGAAAGCCACGAAGAGTGCGCTGAGGCCTATGCGGAGACCGGGACAACGGGTTTCGCCCAAGCAAGTGTAACAGAGTTAAAAATGTATTATTGTGTTCATGTGTGATTTTCGCCATTAATTGAGCAGCTTAATGCTGTTTTGGGGATTTGGAGCCTTCCTTGGAGGTAAGGTGTACTGCAGGTCTGCTGGTTTGTCCTTGAGCGCTTGCCATACCCGATCAGAAAATCATTGCATTGCATCGGGTAGGTTAACTGTGTAAAGCACTCCAGATTATATTTTAATTTCCTTATAGTAAAACATTATTTAAGTTTGTAACTTTGACATATTACATGTGTAATGTTATTTACATGCATCGTGAGGGTTTCAGTTAAATTCATATGACAGAGAGAAAGTTTCTTAATGTTTCCATTCTCCCGCGAATTTATACAGACAGATTAGCGTGGCTAGTTCTAAACTCCGCCAGCAAGTTCACATGCATTCCGTGGATAGTCGAGTTTCGTGTGCATGGAAGATACCGCTTAGTTTAACATGTATTGAATGTATAGTTAGTCTGACATGCATTGTATGTGTGCATTGCCTTTGTTTATTTCGGTCTGTATGCGATAAGATCGCGAATGTAAGCGGAGTGTTGTCGAACGGTAATGAGCAGACACTCGATGCCTCTGAACATTCTACTCCTGTCTGTCTAGCCTGCTAGCGCTGTGGGAACGATGCGTGCGTGTAATTAGCCCATGTAACGCGGTGCAACTTTTTTTTTTATTTTGCTTGCGCAGATGCTGTACGTTTAATGTACACCGGAGCCTGAAAGCTTATACGTGTTCCATTTTTCTGAAGGTATGCTGCTCCACCCCAAATGTAAATGTTATATGTGAATTGTGAGTGAGCAAGTTTCGATATTGACGTTACAATGTACTCCTCATGGAAAAAAAAAGATTTTTACTGTTTTATATTAACGAAATTTTGTTATTATGACAAAGGAAGATGAGAAAATCATTGCATTGCATCGGATGCTGTACGTTTAATGTACACCGGAGCCTGAAAGCTTATACGTGTTCTATTTTTCTGAAGCTTTGCATCCGGAAATAAACGTGGAAAGGAAAAAAAAACACCACAGTCTGTTTCATGTCCCCTGACTGCCGTTACACTGGTGCCGTGACCCGTCGATCTTCAAGATCAGCCTGACGCCGATCGCCGTGGATGCTGCGTGGAAGTCCAGCTCAAGTGTGCAAGATCAAGTGTGGTTAGAGTTGTCTTTGTAAATGGTTAGGCAGTGTAGGACAGTTTATATTATTCCAGTATTGGGGATTTTTCCCTATTCTGTACATATAGTTCATATGGTCATTTTACTCTAATACTATTGTCCTTTTTATTATTTTTTTTTTTCTCATTCTTTCTTACACCTGTTAATACACAACGCAGATATTTGCCACTATGGCTGAGAAGGCAGACTGCCGAGATGTGGGTGAAAATTTTTCCAGTCCAGTTTTGCCCAAAGGAAGGGGTATGTGGGGTCCATGGCAGCGTATCGATTGTGGAGCTGTTGGACGTGGGTTGGATAGTGGGGAGGTGGGTTATTCCCAGTCAGTAGCTGACAGCGGCAGGGGTACAGGGTTAGGTCAGGACCCAGGTTGTACTCCTGTTGGCCAGTCTATGGGGGAGGGGCCTCTCACATCCACGCCCAGTGGCGTTGATGCTGCTGCTATTAGCCACCTGACAGGTATGGTAGGACAGTTGGGTGCTCAGATTGGTGAGTCCATTGTAGCTAGGTTGATGTCTGCTGGTGTAGTTAATGTAAACAGTGTGCACCAGAGCACCGCTTCACTCAACTCACCACCTGCACACACAATCACTGACTCTAATGCAGTTGGACACACTGACTCACATGTTACAGTACATGTAAAATCAGACAAAGAGCCTAAGTTCTTTAGAGGTGACAGTTCTGACAAATATCCAGTCCAGGACTGGATTGACATGACTAAAGCTTATCTCAGGAAGCAGAGGTGTCCTGTGGATGAGCAAGCCGAAGAGATCGTGGGGATGTTGATGGGCAAAGCAAGAGATGTCGTGAAGGTTGCCCTGCGCAGCGATCAGACTCTTGATGTGAAACAGAATCCCAACCTCATTTATGATGTTCTCCTTCAGTATTTCAGTGACACCTCATCATGTCTCCCACTGGCAGATTTTTACTCCACTTTACCCAGACCCAGAGAGAGCCCAGTTGATTACTGGTTGCGAGTAAACAGAGCTGCTGAACTGGCTGATGAAGGCCTCCGTAGGCAAAGCAGGCGGATGGAGAACCAGAGTGAGGAGGTGGCGCGCATGTTTGTCAAGTATTGCCCTGATCCGGAACTGTCCTCTGTCTTCAAGTGTAAGCCAATTCGAGAGTGGAGTGCACGTGACATACAGTTGAGAATTAATGACTACCAGAGAGAGCTGAGAGCCTCTGGCAGAGCCCGTGGAGATGTGCAGGTAAAGAGCTACACCACCACCATTGTCGACATGCAGTCCAACCCAGTGTCATTCAGTCAACCCGTGTCTGATCAGCGTTGCCCTCAGTGCCCTGCCCTCTCCCCCGCGGCTACTCCTAATGCCATTTATCCCACACAGTGTGGCATCACTGTTGCCAGTCAGAACCACTCCGTGCGCCAAGCCCCCTGCCCACCCTCCTGTCCCCCTGTGCCAGCTGTGCTGCAGAACTCTCAGGAGGCTGAGGACAGGATTCTCTCCCGCATGGTGGCCATGTTGGAGCAGATGATGGGTAGGGTGCAGCAGCGCAGTAGTGCTCCCCGTGGTGGAAGATTCCAGGGTGGTCGTCGTGAGAAGGCCTGTCGTGTCTGCGGTGACGACAAGCACACTACCGTCACTCACTGCAGGTTGGAGAGGCTGTGTTTCGCCTGTCTCGCCCCAGGCCACACAAAAATGGAGTGTTCTGCAAAGTGTTCCTCTGAGCCTCAGTCAGCGGGAAACGAGGAGACCCATATTTAGAGGGAGGCAGTATGGGTCACAGTCCAAACTCCCACACTGTAGATATTTCTGATGCTGAGACTGTTTATGCAAATCAAAAAATCTCATGTAATGATGCTCAAGTTGTCTTTCAGAATATACACAAAGTTAATGGCAGTGACAGTCTTTTCTACACTCCTGTGATGATTGGTAATACAGTGAGCTTAAATGCTATGCTAGACAGTGGCTCTATGGCCTGTACCATCAATGGGGATGCTGAAATGAAGCTTAAAGAAGCTGGAGCAGTCACAGCTGATGATCAGTTCAGTACAGATGTCGTTCTCATTGGCTGTGGTGGTCGCCGTGTCATGCCTAAGTCAGCTGTCTACTTGCAGATGGAAGTGTACGGCTGCAAAATAGTGGTGCCTACTCTTGTTGTTCAAGGTCAACGTGATGAGATGATACTGGGCACTAACGTTATCAAGCACATTCTCAAGCAGTATAAGCAGTGTGACGCTTATTGGAAAGCTGTGTCAGCCCCCTGTCCTGCTGGCAATCCAGAATCAGAGCAGTTCCTGTCTATGCTTGCTGGTTTGGACCGTTGGAGAGGTGATGAGGTCCCCCACAGGATAGGCACTGTCAGGAGCAACTCAGCTGTGTGCCTTGAGCCTGGCCGTGAGTACTTGTTATGGGGAAAGCTACCTAAGTCTGCAGCTCTGTCTCCTGGTAGCACGGTGATGACTGAACTCACGTCATGCCGCTCAGCGCCAAGAGGAATCCTGGTGGCGAGAATGGTGACGTCATTGTGGCAAGACAGATGGCTTCCATTAAAGCTCATTAACACCTCTGACAGGCCTGTGTTAGTGAGACGTAATGCTAAGCTAGCAGACGTTTTTCCCTGTATTGCTCTTGAAGACATGGATGACGCCCACACTGAAGTCCAACTGGCTAGTTGTTCTCTTTTAACCAGTCCCTCTGGAAATGAGGCGTGCTCTGCTGACGAAAGACTGAAATCAGTCGGATTGAGTGGAATTGATGTAAACTCCTGTGATGTGACTGCAGAGTGTAGAGAAAAGCTGACTCAACTGGTTGTGCGATACTGCGACATCTTCTCACGCCATCACCTTGATTGTGGAGAGGCAAGGGGCTTCGTCCATCGTATTCATCTATCAGATCACAGACCATTCCGGCTTCCTTTCAGACGAGTGCCCCCTAGTCAATATCAGAAACTGCGCCAAGTTCTGAGTGAGATGGAGGAGAAAGAGATTATTAGGAAGTCCACCAGTGAGTATGCATCCCCATTAGTTCTCGTCTGGAAAAAGAATGGAGATCTTCGTGTCTGTACAGACTTTCGCTGGTTGAACAAACGGACCCTTAAAGATGCTCACCCTCTCCCTCATCAGGCTGACTGCTTGGCGGCGCTTGGAGGAAATGCTCTTTTCAGTACTATGGACCTGACATCCGGGTTCTATAACATGCCGTTGCACGAAGAAGACAAAAAGTACTCTGCCTTTACCACTCCGATGGGCTTGTATGAGTACAATCGGTTGCCACAAGGTCTGTGCAATAGCCCTGGAAGCTTTATGCGCATGATGACCAGCATTTTTGGAGATCAGAATTATCTAAGCCTGCTTTGCTATTTAGATGATTTGCTAGTCTTTGCTCCTGATGAGGCAACTGCTCTACAACGCTTGGAGATGGTATTCGGCAGGCTACGTAGCCACAATTTGAAGCTAGCCCCCAAGAAATGCTTTTTCCTGCACAAGTCTGTGAGGTTCCTTGGGCACATAGTAGATGAAGCTGGCGTGTCTACTGACCCGAGTAAGATCGAGGCCATCGTGAAAATGACTAGCACTGACCTGATGGAACCAGATGGTGTCACTCCCTCAGCAAGACGGGTCAGGTCTTTCCTAGGGATGGTCAACTACTATCAGCATTTTGTGCCCAATTACTCTGCTATTGCTAAGCCCCTCTTCTCTCTGCTGTCAGGCCAAAAGTGCAAGAGTAAGGAAAGGCTGATGGCCAAACCCAGGTCTCAGAGCAGGAAGTTGACTGCCGCTGACTGGACCTCTGACATGGAGCAGGCTTTTCATACTCTGAAATTGTCACTGGCTGAAACGGTTGTCCTGGCTCACCCTGACTTCACCCGTCCCTTCATGCTGTCTGTAGATGCCTCTCTTGATGGGATTGGCGCTGTTCTATCACAGATAAAGGAAGGAGAATCTAGGGCGAGGCCAATTGCATTTGCCAGCAAGTCACTTTCTCAGTCCCAGAAAAACTACCCAGCACACCGGTTGGAATTCTTGGCATTGAAGTGGGCTGTCTGTGATAAGTTCAGCCACTGGTTGAAGGGCCATGTGTTCACGGTGTGGACCGACAACAATCCGTTGACTCACATCATGACAAAGCCGAAGTTAGACTGCTGTGAGCAACGCTGGGTGGCCAAGTTAGCCAGCTATAATTTTGATATCAAGTATGTCCCAGGTCCAAAGAATGTGGTCGCCGATGCCCTTAGCCGTGTGCCTTTTGTCAAGGAAAGAGTCAGTTTCAGGCTGTTACAAGAACCGTACAGAAGCCTTCTCTCTGAAGTTCAAGGTGTGACGAGTGACTCTGTTCAAGATGCCTTCCGCTGCTCCAGTTCCCGTCAATGGAATCCACAATAAGCTGATGATCATGCTGAGATTGTCTCCACTCCTATACGTGTCCTCGCTCAGATGGATGAGATATCTGCTGTCCTCCAGTCACACAATGAGTGGGATACTGGAGCAAGAACCCGCGCTGTCGCAGCTCTGCACCATATGCCACAGCTGGTCCCAGGTGGCCAAGATTCACTGCCTGCTTACACAGAGAAGGAACTGCGTGACGAGCAGCTTAAAGACAGAGCCCTCTCCAGAGTTTTGTATTATGTGGAGAGACATCGTAGACCCTCCAGAAGAGAGCGAGCACGAGAATCTGTTGCAGTTTTGAGATATTTGAAACACTGGGAGAAGCTTGTTTTGGGTAATGGAATACTCTACAGGGTTTCAAGAGACCAAGTGACAAATTTTAAGCGTCACCAGTATGTGGTCCCTGAGTCACTCAAAGCCGTTGTCCTGAGTGGCATTCACAATGATGCTGGTCACCAGGGTCAATTCAGAAGCCTTGGGTTGGCCCGGCAGAGATTCTTTTGGCTCAGTCTTGACAGAGACGTGAGAGACTACGTCCGCAACTGCAAGAGGTGCATTGTCAGCAAGACATCAGACCCCATTGACAGGGCACCCTTGGAGAGCATCATCTCCACCAGGCCACTCCAGCTTGTTTGCATCGACTTCTGGTCGGCGGAGGATGCTAGGAACAAGACAGTTGATGTGTTAGTGGTGACCGACCATTTTACAAGGATAGCCCAGGCATTCCCTTGCAAAGATCAGTCAGCCAAGCAGGTGGCGAGAGTCCTTTGGGACAAGTTTTTCTGTGTGTTCGGGTTCCCAGAACGTATTCACAGCGACTAAGGAGCAAGCTTCGAGAGTCAACTGATCAGCGAGCTTCTTAGGGTCTCTGGTATTAGAAAATCACACACCACCCCATACCACCCCATGGGTAATGGTAGTGTGGAGCGGATGAACAGAACCCTTGGCAATATGATTCGTGCGCTCACTCCAGATACAAAAGCCAACTGGCCGAGACATCTTCAGACACTTACATTTATGTACAACTGCACAGTTCATGAGACAACAGGCTACGCACCTTTTTATTTGATGTTTGGACGGATTCCACGTCTACCTATTGATGTGCTCTTCCGTACTGTCCTGAATGATCCAGCTGTAGCCAGCTACGACAAGTATGTCAAGTCTCTTGAGGAAGATCTACAGGATGCCATGTTGATAGCTCAGGAACATGCCACAAAAGAACAGCATCGTCACACTGAGCTCTACAACAGGAGAGCGAAAGGACCCACCATTGCTGTTGGTGACCGTGTGTTGGTGGCAAACAAGAAAGAAAGAGGCAAAAGAAAGGTTGCAGATCGCTGGGAATCCACAGTGTACACTGTAGTGGGCAGGAATGCTGGAACACACACTTACAAGATCCGTGACACAGCCTCTGGACGGGAGAGAGTTGTCCACCGTAATCTGTTAATGCTGGTCAATTTTCTGCCAGTAGACGGCACAGGTGTACTGACTGACCCAGTTTCATCTTTGTCTTCTGCTCAGCTGTCGGACCAAAGTGATGACTCGGCATCAGTGAGACGAGGCTCCTTGCCTGATAGCGTGAGTGAAAACCGTGAGGATCGAAGTTCTAGCCCGGGATCTCAGGGAGTACAGATGGGACACGAGCAAAGCAAGAGTGTTGGGCATGACTCAGTGGCTGTTCCGGAGTCTATGGACCCTGAGGGGAGAACTGTTGAATGGATTGCTCAGTCACCATTCCCTGAACCATCACAGGTAGAGTTAACTAATGTTGGATGCACAAGACCAGCTCCTTATGTCTCTCAGAGTGACCCAGAGAAGTCCGAAGACTGTGCAAGTGACCAGTCCATTGCCTCTGACTTTCGACCTGCGACTGACACTGACATAAGTAGAGATGTTTGTTACATGGACGGACAGACTGTTATTTCACAGACAGACAACACTAGTCACACACAGAGTACTGACACAGTAGCTTCTGTTGCACAGTCTGAAAATTCCAGCTTATCCACACAAGTGAGATCTAGGTTTGGCCGCATTATGAAGCCAGTTGACAGACTGATTCAGACCATGTCCAAACAAGACATTATTCACACACACCCGTCCATGCAGGCTGTTTGTAGGTCAGTGTTTAAGATTTTTCGTGATTAGACGAAGTTAACTGCAGGATTCTTTTTACACACATATGATGGCATGTGATATAGTTAGTTTTATGGAGATAATTTTGTTTTCTTGTTTTCCTACTGGCTTTTAGTACACAGTGTAGATGGGTCTTGTCGGGTGTATCAGGCACTCAACTGCCAGTGGTTAGTTGAAGAGTTTGCGCGCCTCTTCTTCCACGTCATCCTTTTTTGGATACCCTTTTGGGTTGGCTTTCCAGTTATTGGTGGCCCTCAGTATGTGCCAGTGTTTGTGGCTAGTGTGCTTCATGCTTCTAGATGCTGCTCGGATTTGGCGAAATTCAGGGGAGGTGGGTGTAACAGAGTTAAAAATGTATTATTGTGTTCATGTGTGATTTTCGCCATTAATTGAGCAGCTTAATGCTGTTTTGGGGATTTGGAGCCTTCCTTGGAGGTAAGGTGTACTGCAGGTCTGCTGGTTTGTCCTTGAGCGCTTGCCATACCCGATCAGAAAATCATTGCATTGCATCGGGTAGGTTAACTGTGTAAAGCACTCCAGATTATATTTTAATTTCTTTATAGTAAAACATTATTTAAGTTTGTAACTTTGACATATTACATGTGTAATGTTATTTACATGCATCGTGAGGGTTTCAGTTAAATTCATATGACAGAGAGAAAGTTTCTTAATGTTTCCATTCTCCCGCGAATTTATACAGACAGATTAGCGTGGCTAGTTCTAAACTCCGCCAGCAAGTTCACATGCATTCCGTGGATAGTCGAGTTTCGTGTGCATGGAAGATACCGCTTAGTTTAACATGTATTGAATGTATAGTTAGTCTGACATGCATTGTATGTGTGTATTGCCTTTGTTTATTTCGGTCTGTATGCGATAAGATCGCGAATGTAAGCGGAGTGTTGTCGAACGGTAATGAGCAGACACTCGATGCCTCTGAACATTCTACTCCTGTCTGTCTAGCCTGCTAGCGCTGTGGGAACGATGCGTGCGTGTAATTAGCCCATGTAACGCGGTGCAACTTTTTTTTTTATTTTGCTTGCGCAGATGCTGTACGTTTAATGTACACCGGAGCCTGAAAGCTTATACGTGTTCCATTTTTCTGAAGGTATGCTGCTCCACCCCAAATGTAAATGTTATATGTGAATTGTGAGTGAGCAAGTTTCGATATTGACGTTGCAATGTACTCCTCATGGAAAAAAAAAAGATTTTTACTGTTTTATATTAACGAAATTTTGTTATTATGACAAAGGAAGATGAGAAAATCATTGCATTGCATCGGATGCTGTACGTTTAATGTACACCGGAGCCTGAAAGCTTATACGTGTTCTATTTTTCTGAAGCTTTGCATCCGGAAATAAACGTGGAAAGGAAAAAAAAAACACCACAGTCTGTTTCATGTCCCCTGACTGCCGTTACACAAGCCGCACGGATTCGTTTTTCCAAGGAAGCGCTCAATGGACTCGCGCAAAGGAGCCGCGCCTGTGAGCCGGACTACCTGCGCTGAGTCAGCGCGTCTGCTGCTGTTTCAATCTCGCTGGTTGCTTAGCCAAAGCGATATTGCCTCCATCTAATCTATCAACTAAGTGGTAGGACAAAGCATTACGGCCGTGGTTTATCCCTGTTTGCTGCCTTTCAATCCTGATCTTCAATTATGTTTCATTTAATAAGTTTAGTACTTATTGCGCTTTATCCTGGCTCTGCCGGGAGAGGAGGAACTTGGGTGAGTGATTCGACGTTGCACCTCCCGTTGACATTGTCCAATTATAAACTGGAAACAAGCTGGTATCCCTCGATTAAACCTCTCCCGTCCCTCCCCAGTTTGCATACGAAAGATCTTGTGAATGTGTACTATTTGTATGTACTCGATGACTATTTGTGTTTTATTGCCTCCGACGCACTTCGCTCGCAATCTGTGTGTAATAATGTTTCAAAACGAAGAGCGCCCAAGGTTCACGCATTGCGATGTATTATCATGATTTTATTGTTAAAATCTGGAAACGTTCAGCCAAATCCAGGCCCCGTGGAAATGAATGTGTTGCAAACTCCTGCAGAATTTCAGAGGAGATCAGGGTTGGGCGTTCTTCATATGAATGTCAGGAGTTTGTTACCGAAAATGGATTCTGTTAGAATCTGGGCAAAATCGACGAATGCAGACATTATGGTTGTCTCTGAAACATGGTCATCTAAATCGGTGTCGGATGCGGATATACATATAAATGGCTTTAGTGTATTTCGCTGTGATCGCCCCAGGAAGGGTGGAGATGTTGCCATATATTGCAAACCCCATTTCTTACCTATGGTTGTTATATCCAAATCTGTACCCAAACAGTTTGAATTGTTGGCACTAAATGTACAGTTTTCCTCATCCAGTGCTTTGACGATTGTTGGTTGTTATCGTCCTCCGTCAGCTTCAAAAGAAGCTCTTACTTCCCTATTGGAGTTGCTTTTGAGTTTAAATTATGCCGAGATTCTTCTGGTCGGTGATTTAAACTGGGACTGGCTGTCCATATGTTCTGATCCTTTTAAAGTTCTCTGTAATTCATTGAATCTTACTCAGTTGATTGATTCTCCTACGAGACCTAACGTAAAACAACCTGAGAAATCTACCCTACTTGATGTAATGTTAACTAATATGCCACATAAATATTCGGCCACCGCAGTTTTTTCAAATGACATCAGCAATCACTGCGTTATCGCCACAGAAAGGAATACTAAAATCCCGAAATTAAAACCCCGCATCATTTATAAACGGAATTTTAAAGCGTTTGCTGCTCAAGCCTTTTTAAGAGATCTGTGTGAATGTGACTGGGAAAAGATTTTTTTAATTCCTGATGTGGAAAATGCTTGGTCTTACTTCCAGTCACTCTTTTTACAAGTGTCAGACAAACATGCTCCTTTCCGCAAGTACAGAATAAAATGTAGAGATAATCCATGGTTTTCTGATGATATTGCTGAATTGCTTAATCTGAGAAATTCGGCCTGGGCTTTGGCCAGGAGATCTCAGAGTGAAGTAGACTGGGGCAATTTTAGGTGCCTCAGAAATAAATGCACAAATTTAATTCGAAAGGCTAAATCAGATTTTTATTTAAAGAATACAACAGATAATTTAAATAATCCAGCTAAATTTTGGAAAACCATTAAGTCCATTTCTGCCCACAACTCCTCTTCTTCTCTTCCCGATTGTGTTACAGTGGATAATACAACTATATCTGATAAAGTAACAATGCTAAATTGTTTTAACAAATATTTTATTTCATCTGGTCTTTTATTCCAGAATGGGAACATTTTAAATAATGCTATACCTCCTGATCCTTCTCCCAATCTGACACATAATTTTAATCTCATACCTTTTACAGAACAGGAGGTATTAGATGCTATTAGTCAGGTAAATTCTTTAAAATCAGCTGGCCCTGATGGTCTAAATCCGAATTTGGTGAAAATTGCTGCTGCAGTCATAGCTAGGCCAGTGACATATATTTTTAATTTATCCTTAGAGACATGCGACATTCCCAAAATTTGGAAAACAGCATTTGTCTTACCGCTTTTAAAAGGTGGTGATCCTACACAGTTAAACAACTATAGACCAATCTCTAAACTTTCTGTTCTAGCTAAAGTACTTGAAAGTCTTGTCTGTAAACAGTTAAAAGCGTTTCTATCTGAAAATATGATTTTAAATGAATTCCAATCTGGCTTCAGGAAAAAACATAGTACAATCACCGCTGTCTTAAAGGTTTTAAATGATATAATTCAAGCCTTGGATAAGAAACAGCACTGCTTAGCTTTATTTTTAGACTTGTCCAAGGCTTTTGATACGGTGGACTATGCGGTACTGAAAGACAGACTGATCAATATTGGTCTATCATCACACCTAGTCAGTTGGTTCGAAAATTATCTGTCAGACAGAAGCCAATGTGTCAAAATGGATAATTACAGATCTGATTTTATGGCCACATGCAATGGAGTTCCTCAGGGGTCTATTCTCGGCCCTATTCTTTTTTCTATTTATGTTAATGAATTGGGCAAGAGAGTGTCAAATACACACCTTCATTTCTATGCTGACGATACTGTTTTATATACATGTGCAGCCTCCATAGATCAAGCCGTAGATGAGCTTCAAACTGCTTTTAATATCATTCAGGATGATTTGAGCAACTTAAAACTAGTTCTGAATGCCGACAAGACCAAGCTAAGGGTTTTTAATAGAGTCAAAACGCAGGTATTGAAGCAAAACATTGTTACTCAGCAAAATAAGCCAATAGAGCAGGTAAGCACTTATAAGTACTTGGGATTTTATTTGGATGGTACATTGTCTTTTGTAGGTCATGTTGAAAAGCTTGTTCAAAAACTGAAAATTAAATTAGGTTTCTTTTATAGAAACAAAGCGTGTTTTTCATTGCATGCCAGAAAACAGCTTGTAATGGCTACATTTCTTTCTGTTATTGATTATGGAGATATAATTTATATGCATGCAAGTAAGTCCTGCTTGCACATGTTGGACAGTGTTTACCATGCAGCTCTAAGGTTCATGACGGACTCTAATTATCAGACACATCACTGTACCCTATACCAGAAAGCTGGACTGCCCTCCTTGTTAGCCCGCCGACAATTTCATTGGTGAACAATGATCTATAAAGCTGTAGGGGGTCACCTTCCATCCTATTTATATTCCATGCTTGAGTGGACCACCACAAATGCTGATGCACTGAGATCACGTGAACTTATTTTATTTAATGTTCCTAAAACGCGTACTACTTTTGGTGAAAAGGCTTTTAGCTGTGCTGCTCCTTCAGCTTGGAAGAAGTTACAAGAGAAAATCCAGCTTAAAACTCTGGTTTCTTTGGAAAGGTTTAAATTTCTTATTGCGAACACATTGGACACTGTATGCACTTGTTTTTCATCTTAAATGGTCTGTATCTTGTTTGTCTGAATGATACACTTGTAATTCTTGTTTTTTACACTGTTGAAGCCATTTTTGGCCAGGACTCCCTTGCAAAAGAGATGTAAATCTCAATGGGACCATTTTCCTGGTAAAATAAAGGTTAAATAAATAAAATAAAAGAAACCTTTAATAAACAGCATAGCCTTTCTCTGTTGGTAGTTGGGACTACCGAACTACTAGTTTGGTTCCAGGGGGAAGTGAAGCAATAGTGAGCTGGGGCGAGTCCTATGAAAGAACTAGCGATATAGCTATCATTTGTGTATTGTGGGTTCAATAGGGTGATAGGGGAGATAGGGTGGGGCGAGGCCGTTTAGAGCTCTGCATGTAATGAGGAGGAGTTTAAACTGAATCCATGCAGATATGGGAAGCCAGTGTAGTTGGTAATGAACAGGGGTGATGTGAGCAGATTTGGCTGCTGAGTTTTGGACGTATTGAGGAATTTACGAGGCAAGAAGTAGCAAATGCATGGACTAGTGTTTCAGGGTCATTATAAAGGGGGGAAGAGCAAAAGCGGGCAATAATGTGGAAGTGGAAACATGCTTTTTTAACAACAGAATTGATATGTGGCTGAAAGGAGAGTGTGGGGTCAAAAATTACTTCAAGGTTACAAACTGCACCAGATGGGGTGACAGTGATGCCATCTATGGCAAGATGGAGATCCCCAGCTTTTGAAGGGCAGTCTTGAACCCAACCATCTCAGTCTTATCGCAGTTCAACTGAAGACATTTGGATGCCGTCCAATGCCTATTTTCCTGCAAACAATCAATGAGGGAGGAGAGTGGGAGAGGAACAGTGGGTTTCGTACTGAGGTAGATTAAAATGTCGTCAGCATAGAAATGAAATTGTTGACCATACTGACAGATGATAGAACCAAGCACACTGGGTTTAAAGTGCTTGAAAGTCTGAAAAAAAATACTGAAACAATGTAATTTTGTAGGTCTTAGTGAGCAGATAAAGAAAATGCAAAAATAAATAAACTCTTATAAGAATTTTTGGAGAAAATCAGCACCCAACTTGAAATTTTCTAATTGACATTAAAGGGTTAAAAAACTTCTGCGCTTTGGTGATTCATTTCTGAAAGTTTCCTCTGCAGGGTTGTCGATCAAAAGAATGAGAAAAATAGTAATATTAGTCCATCTCCTTTCTTTAACCCTCACATGGCAAAAATGTTCTAAATGTAATGCTTAGATGTGCGCTATTGTACTCTTTGACGGCCGCTTTAAGCATAAACCAGATCGTTTGTTGCTGCTGTCCTTTCTGATGCCTCTCCCAGAATGTTGAGAAGTCAGTGTGAACTGCTTTGAAAGCTTCCTCAGAATATCTAGCCAATCCACAACCAAGTTTCACATAGGCCTCGCAGAAGTTGGCAACATCGTCTTCCCATCCACTGTGTCCACAGCCTCTGTATATTCTGCTAAAACAGAGCCCACACAGCCTAAAAGAGGAGTCCTGCTCTTTGGAGTGTTTTGGACGCCCTCTTTTGAGGCCACCTTGTGTCTGCTTGGCCTTGAATCCATTGGCTTTCGCCACTTGGCAAATCAAACAGTCACAAGACTGAAGTCTGGGGCTGATCCAACGCTGGCCTTCAATGACCTTTTCCAGTTGGTACAGACAGTTGAATTTTTGGTCAAGATTACCTTGCCTCATCTTATAAACCTTTGTTTTACAAGTGTCACAAAGTGATGTTGGTAAACGGCGGTCATGAACGTCATACTGAGATATTATGTTATCCTGAATAGTTTTGATGAGGTGAACGTCGCCCACTATGGAGAAACTCCCTTTATGAAAGCAAAGCAAACAAACTCTTGAGCGAGCTTCACTGTGATCCATAATGGTAGGCCGTCAGTCATGGAAAGGCCCATCTTTCACATGCTCTGTCTTTTATGAATGTAAGGTTATGCAACCTGTAAGCTGCATTAACTCCCAAGTAGGAGTAATGATGAAAATGACATGGGCATTACTTCCACTCCAGCTGAGGTAATGAATGAAAAGGCCTGTTATACATGATGTAATCAGCTGCCAATTGTTCCTACCACACAAAAGGAGAGTTTTGGACGATTTGACTAAAGCTGACCAACATTTTGAGCAACATGATGGGTTATATTCAGGGATTTAATATTTTCATATTTTTGACAATAAATTAGGTTACCATGGTAACATTTTGTATTTTCACAAATCTGACCATGTGGTATGATTATCTAATAAGTCAAACTATCGAAAAAGAACATGGATTTCTTAGGATTTTGCAATTCAAGATGACTGCCACATAAAAAATGGATTTTCTCCAAAAATTCCTATAAGATTTTTTTTATTTTTGCATTTTCTTTATCTGCTCACTAAGACCTACAAAATGACACGTCTTGTTTTAGTATCTTTTTTGCTGACTTTCAAGCACTTTAAACCCAGTGTGCAAGAGGGAGCATATACATTATGAAAAGAAGGGGACCTAGGACAGAACCCTGCGGGACGCCTTTGGAAACTGGAGCAGAGTGTGATTTGTGCTTTTTTTTAATTTAACCTTGATTTATACAGGGGAACTCATTGAGACCTCAGTCTCATTTGCGATGGTGCTGGTAAACAACCCAAAACATGAAACACAATACAATGCAATACGTTATCATAGAAAATTTTTATTGTATATTGTTCTCTTATCATACAGGAGTGCATGCAATACATGTAACGAAGAAATCATAGTAATATTATTCAAAACATACGCAGTCCCCAACTTCTAAATCCTTTAACACTTTTTTGAAATTCAGTAATGAAATTAATTTATCCATTTTTAAAGGTTCTTGAAAATTGTTCCATGTCCTTGGACCGCAGTGACTACGAGCAGTTTTACCAAGCTCCATTTTAACTCTGGGGACTTCTAGGACCAACCAGTCCTTAGATCTTGCATGGTAATTGCTGTGATGCCTTGAAATAAAAGTTTTAAGATCACTGGGTAATCTGTGTAGGATTGCTTTAAGATCAACTAGTCCTGCCTTCTCCTAGGAGACAATGATGGCTGACCCACAGCTTTACAGAGAACAGTGATGCGTTCTACAATGATCTCCAGTAATAAAACAAAGTGCAGCGTGATAGACCTTATCAGTTTTTTTCAAGGCCGTTGGGGCAGCGTGCATGCAGATGATGTCACTATAATCTAAAACTGACATGAAGGTTGACTGAATTAAAAGCTTCCAATTATCGACAGAAACAAGAACTGTTTGAGTAAAAAAAAAATTTATGCCTTAACTTTTTTGTTAGTTCATCAAGGTGTAATTTAAAAGACAGTTTTTCATCGATAAATATCCCAGGGTATTTGCACCGAGACACTCGCTCGATTTCAGAGCCATTCAAGTTGCAAATTCTAAATGGACAATCCCTCAAAGAGTGGGATCTAGAGAGATGCATACATTTTGTTTTAGCCACATTTAAAACTAATTTGAGCTCTAGAAGTGAGTGCTGAAATGAAACAAGGGCTCTTTGCAATGCAGATAACACTTGATCCAATGAAGAAGCATAAGTATAAAGCACTGTATCATCAGCATAGAAATGTACCTGACAGCCATTATCAAAAGAGAACATATTAATATAGAGTAAAAAATAAGGGTCCTAGAATCAAGCACTGTGGTAGCCCTTTAGTGAACTCCAAGAAAAAAGCTGATTGAGCAGAGTCTGCTACAACACTTTGTGTTCTATTTGAAATATAACTTGAAAACCATTTGCAAGCATTCTGATCTAGGCCTGATGAGCAAAGTCTGTCAAGGAAGAGTGAATGATGGATGGTGTCAAAGGCCTTGGAACAAACAGGGCAGCACAATGTTGCCCACTATCAAGGGCACAACGATACCGATGCTGCAGATATAGTGCTGTGTCCAGCTCTACAGCCAGACTGAAATGTACTGAAAATGCAATTTCTATTTAGAATGTATGGAACATCATCACATCGAAGGTGTTCCATTTGTAAACAATACGATAACCAATGCTTAACAATACCAATGGCCTCTCGAAAATTCTCAGTCTGTAATTACATCCTAAAATCCACAAAACCTGTATACAACCTATACAATGTACAAAAGTTTTATGAAAACGTCTAAATGGGTTTTCTGAGAAATATGTAGTATATAATAAATACGGCCGGAATACACCATGTTACCGGTCTGGCAATTTAACAACACTCACACATTATTTTGCCAACTATATGAGGCAACTTTTGTGAAAATATCATAGGTGTGTTTTAATAGGAACCTGGTTGTTTTTCAAGATGAACTTTACATTTTGCATCAAGACAGATACATTTTTCAATGGAAAAATGTCTGAAACCTCTTTACATTTTCACATATACTGTATACTTATGTTTGGTATCAAATTGTCATGTTGTTGTGTTTCCATTAAAAATCATCCGGTTTTTCAGAACAATCATTTATGGGTTAAAATATGCACTTTGAGGCCTTGCCTCACAAAAATCTTGAAATCACTAAATAGGTCACTGTTCACTTCCTGTATGCAAATTTCACATTTCAAATCAATTTTCTGGACAGTCCCACAAGTAGGCACATATAACCAGAAGATGGTTCAAATTGGGCTGTGGGCAAATTTGCCTGTACCCTGCAAAACCTCCTTACATTCTTGTCACTTATGAGACCGTTTATGGAACAGCCTGCCTACGGCGAAGCAGCTTTCCAGCATTACGCCCCACATTTATGGAACACCCAACCTACAGTGAGGCTGCTTTCCAGCATTACGCCCCGCGTTTATGGAACAGCTGTTGTGAATTAAGTAATTAATGCTTTTTTTTGTATGTTTTTAGTTTCATGATGTTTAGAATTATTTGTTTCTTTGTGTTAGATTTATTTCTAGTGTGAGTCAATAGATCACCCGATGCAAACATCATTTTGTGTATTCGTGCCTTTGCATTGAATTTGAATGTAATCTGGTCGTGCAAAAAAAAAATTGTTTCGTGTTCAGTGGAAACGCAGCATACTCGTGGAGCCGCTCCTAATTGGCTGGGCTCAAAATTAAAATTATGACTAATGAAAGATATCATTGCCAAGGATGGTATTATTCTAAAACCTAGTTGGATAGCCATTCATTAATGATCTCAATTTGCCTGTCAAAAGTACATTGCCAAAAAAAAAGGTTTAACTGCAAGCCTTTCTTTAAAAGTCCAGTCATAAATAGAAATCGAATTCAAACAATTATAACATATCAAATTGTACTCGTCTTCCATCATGTCAAATAAGGCACATGCAGCAATTTATTCAGATATGGAATGTATCGAGTCCAGTGGCAGCTGGTGAACTGGCAACGGGGGAAGCTTAAACCATCCCTCAAATATAAAATGATTGCTCATTACTGGTTTTCAATCATTCATTTAAATTATTACAGAAACTCTGAAAACTGACTACACCCGATAATGTTGAGTTTTCAGTAAAAACGCAACCTGTCAACTCTCACACATTCAATGCGAGTTTTAGTGGCATATTTATGTTCTCCTGCTGAAGTCAGCAGTTATTCAATCAACGCATATGTAAGAGATTCTCTCGCGGAATTGAAGTCCTTGTTCAGGGAGGTTTATCAGTCATGTGCCTGACGTTGGATTTCACCACTAGTAACTGGAAACCGACCATGACTCTGGACTTCTCACGCTTCGTTTACTCAGGGGTTGGAAGCAATACATGCATTTCATAATCGTTTAAATTAAATGTAAAATGATCTTTGGAAGCAATGCATTTGCATACAGACATTTTAAATGATCTTATTTCATTTAAACAAATAATCATGAAACACATACATTGCTTCCAACCCCTGGGTAAACAAAAGCGTGAGAAGTCTGGAGTCATAATCGGTTTCCAATTAATAGTGGTGAAATCCACTAATGAGTTGATTCAATTTGGAAGTAATCTGGCACATATTCTGGATTCCAAATCCAGAAGAACCAATAATACTGACACATGGCATGGCATTGGTATGCGCTCTACCCTGTGCTCTTCTAGTTTGACCATGTTTTTACCATAGTTCTGAACTTGGATGCTGAGATTTTTGTGAAAAAAGGAGGAAGTTATCTACAACCACGTTCTGTTAATCATCAAAAGCGAGGTGGAAGTTGTTCTGAAGAAATCTGAGGGTAAAAGATGTACCTGCTACAAGCGTGAGGTTTAAACCCAGATGCAAACCTTGATTTCCCTACAACCTTGCAGTTAAAACTGTAATGCGAATAGAAGCCACTAGATGGCAGTATTGACCTTTCTTACGTTAAGCCCAGACTGAAGCTAGGTTTGGGCATGTCTTGGGCATGTCTGGGACAAGTCCCAGAGAATAAAAAAAAGAGGTCTAAATGTGGTAGGGGTCTGCAAAAGAGTATATAAGGAGGAAAATTGAGGGAGTGGAGTAGTAGGAGAAATTGCAAGGAATAGGATACATGTGACCAGACCTGTCATTCTGTTCAAGACCTGTGAAGTTTCTTGTGGATTTTTGCCTGTGTTGGAGCATTTTCCTCACCGGGAACATCACCAAGCAACCCAACCAAAGGGACTGTAGATATTTTTGTTCTTGTGTTTATCAATCTTGGTCAGTAGAGTAGATAGTAGATTAGTTAAAAGTCTTTGTTGGATTAAATGTGTTTAAGTTTTAAAATTGTGTCTGTCATCCCTTGCTGTCGAAAATGTAATAACAAATTGGGGCCAGAACAAAACACACGTCTTTTGGCCTATAAGTACCCAAATCTACCATAAACAATTGATTTGACCATTCATATTTTACAGAATATATGTCATCTAAATGATACAGCATAAAGATTGATACACAGTATACACTTAGCTATATCTCATATAGATTGAGAAATGGCATTTGCAGTCAAAACTTCCTTGAACCTGGCCGTCATTCTCGTTTGACACTTTTCAGTGTATATGTAACAAGCCTCCCACATTCAGCTGGGAAGACTAAGGCAAAGAATCCAATGGTCTTCACATACAGTGCTAGGGAGTGTGATGTAATTAATGGATTTACAACAGTGAGGTGTTACTGAATTGTGTTGCAGCCAAATATAATTAAAGTAATTTTAAAGTAAGGCATTGCGTCCTACCGTATATATAAAATACACACTGTAGGTATGCACTTGTAAATGACTTTTTATTATGACGCTGTAGGCCATATTTATCAAGAAACCAAATAATTTGTAGAATGCATTACACTATATCAGGGGTGGGCAATCACGGTCCTGAAGGGCCGGTGTGTATGCAGGTTTTTATTCCTATCAATTACCCTGACTAATTGAGTTAATTGATTGCATGCAGAAATATAAATTTTCGCAATGATTTGATCAAAGGAAACTGTTTTATGAAGGGAGACAAGACTAGTCTTTGTAGTTTCATGATAATTTAAAGAAATACGCATGAAACATCAGTTTTCATAAATGGTTTGGCTAATTGAGACAATCAACTAATTAAAGACCAGACGTTGGTGTGAAAACCAGGGACAGATACGGCCCTCGCTGCCCACCTCTGCACTATATTCTCATGAGAACATTTTTGGTTGAGATAAATTATTTGGATTTTTTGCTTACAGCAGAAACATCCTAAAATCTTGATTGAGTCTGCAGCCAGCAGTCACACAACCCAACCAAGCCAAGATGCAGATGATGGTCATCCTCCTGCAACAACTGTGAGCTCTAAGTGGTCAACAACCGATACACGTCAGGTTGCTCTCACCGATAGCATTGTGACATACATTGCAAATGGTCTGCTCTCCCCCTCTACTGTTGAAAATATGTTATGAATATGTTTCAACTGGCCCGACCATCCTTCACAATGCCTTCCCGAAGAGCTCTCAGCCAGAACCTTAACCTAAAACCCTCAGTTTGTGTCAAAGCAAATCTGGCTAGTCTGATGGGAAAAGCTCACCTTATTTGCCTGACAATAGACCGATAGTGAAATCGATCACTGAGGTCGGATGACGGGCCATTTGATTGTTGATTTCGATTAGCAGAGCTTTGTGCTGAGCAGTCGGCGTTTTAAAGGCAAACACACAGCTGAGAATATTTGCTAAGTTTACGAGGATGTTCTTGAGAATTTCAAGATTCAGAACAAGATCTCTTTCATTGTAACTGACAATGTTTCAAATATGATGAAGGCATGAACACTGAGTCCACCAAGTCATGTTGAGACTGAAGAGGACGAGGAGGATGACACCTCTGATCTAGACATGGTCCATGTGGAGGAGGAAACTGCACCTCTGTTGTAGACATGGTCCATGTAGAGGAGGAAACTGCACCTCTGTTGTAGACATGGTCCATGTAGAGGAGGAAACTGCACCTCTGTTGTAGACATGGTCCATGTACAGAAGGAAACTGCATACTTTCCTACAGCGAGAACATCCTGCTTTGCCCATAGTCTACAACTAGTGGTCTGTGATGCTGTAGAGGATGCCGGCTCGACAAAAAACCCTCCTAGCTAAAGTTCAGAAACTTGTATCTTCTGGCCATAAATCCACGCGTGCCACTGATGTCCTGGAGGGAATCCATCAACTCCAGCCTGCTGATGTCACCCACTGGAATAGCCAGCTGAAGATGCTGAGGTCAGTCCTTTCAGTTCCCAGCGATGTCCCTGCTGAGCTTAACTGTCCCATCCAGCTGTCTGCACATGAATTCAGAATCATCCAGGAGTTTTGTGAGGTGTTAGAACCTTTTGACGAAGGTACAGTGGCATCAAGCTTTGTGATCCCCTGTATCAGAGGCTTACGACACACAATTAAACATGTGAGGATGACTGGGAAGGAAAGGTTTGCGTCCACTTTGCAAACTTCACTTGATTAACCTCTTCAAAAATTGGAGGACATGAAGCGCTTCGAGTTGGCTGCCACACTTGATCCCAGATTCAAACTGGACTGGTGTATTGGTGAAGAGCACATCTTAATTAAAAATCTCCTCTCTGCAAAAATCAAATCCAACTCCCCAAAAGTCAAAGCCACCTCTGACATCAGTACCCAGACAAGGAAACGCCCCAGACTCTTTTCCTACATGGAAAGCAGATCATCTACTGTGTCAGCTGACACAGCCTTGCATGAACTCCCTGTCTACCCGAGTAAACCATGCCTGACAGAGGATGCTGATCCTTTGGTGTTTTGGAAAGAAAACCAGAGCAGTTTTCCAAACCTAGCTGCACTTGCCTGCAAATATTTACCCATACCTGCATCCTCTGCACCTGAAGAGAGGATCTTTAGTGTTGCAGGAAAGATATTCCGACCAGAAAGATGTCGTCTCAATGATAAAACCTATGAGGAACTTATGACAGTTACATGCAACAATGTTACTCTATAAATTAAGAACTGTAATAAATGCATGTTATTGCTTTTACCACAATTTTGTATCATTTGTTCATTTTCAAATAAAAAGAATATTACAAATTATTCAAAATGGAGGGAATTTGTATTTCATTTTAGTGTTTGTAAGGTATTTTTAGTATTTAAGCTAAAACCTTTGTTAAAGGTGACAAATTCCTGCTGTTACTTGGCTATTAGGAATTTCTCTGAATTGCAATGAATTTAATTCCACTTCCCGTCATTCCAGTTCAACATCCTGTGGGGTGGAGCCCGTTCAATTCAAATTCCAATTTTTTCAAAGGAATTTAATTGAAATTCCAAATTCGGAATTTTGCACAAGCTCGTTATATAGAAAATCAAGGGTAAACATCTAAGTACCAGAGCAGTTTTAGGACATAACATAACATGAATGGCGAGAACAGGCCTTTCAGCCCAACTACGCTCGCCAGTTTCTTTATACTATTGTGAATATATCCCTTCAGATACTCAATGACTCAATGGTATCTAGCTTTAAGTAAAGCCTACTCTTCAAAACCCCCTAGGTATCTGCCTCAACAATATGGTCAGGCAAACTATTCCACATTGAAATTATTCTTTGGGTGAAGAAATATTTCCTGAGTCTCCTTTTCCTAAGACTAAAGAGAATAAGGATCTTCTCATAGCATTCATCTTTTATACCTGGAATTAGCTCAGTGGCTCTTCTCTGAACTCTCTCTCAAGCCTCTATATCTTTCTTAAATTATGGTCCCCAGAACTCGACACAATACTCCCGATGTGGTCTAACAAACGTGTTGTACAAAAAAAGCATCACCTCCTTAGATTTGTACTCAATACTTTTGGCAATGTATCCCCGCATCCGATTAGCTTTTTTAACTGCTACGGCACAATGGCTAGAACCTGTGAGGGTTTGGTCGACAATCACTCTCAGATCTTTCTCGTGTGCAGCACATTCCAGTTTTAAACCTCCCATGAAGTAATCCCATCTAATGTTTTTATTACCTACATGTACAACTTTACATTTTGCTACAATAAATTTCATTTGCCACATTTCTGCCCAATTCTGGATTCTATCCTGAATTCTGAATCATCCTGAATCACTTTAGTGGACACTAAACTATTTGCCAACCCCCCCAATTTAGGGTCATCTACAAATTTCACTAATCTGCTCTCAATATTCCTATCAAGGTCATTAATGTAGATGAGGAACTGCAGGGGCCCCAACACCGATCCCTGGGGGACACCACTCCCCACCATACCGAGCTCAGATGAGATATCACTGACCAGTACTCTTTGTGTTCTGTCCTGTAACCAGTTTTGAATCCACTCCAGAATAACTCCTGTAACTCCAATGGAGCTCATTTTAAAAATTAGTCTCTTAGGTGGTACTGTATCAAATGCTTTCTGAAAATCCAAGTACATGATGTCATAAGCCCTGCTCTGGTCATAAGTCTTGGTGGCCTCCTCAAATTCCTGAGGGTATGTCAGGCATGACTTTTCTTTACGGAAACCATGTTGGCAATCCCTCAAGATACTGTTACGTTCAAGAAATAAGTCCAGCTCATCTTTTATGATAGATTCCAATATTTTGCTCGCAACGCATGCTAAACTGACTGGCCTGTAATTTCCTGGCTCAGGGCGGTCCCCTGTCTTATATATTGGGATTATATTGCTCTGTTTCCAATCATTTGGAATTTCTCCAGTTTCTAAAGACCTTCTGAAGATGGCGGATAGCGGCTTAAAGATGATCTCACCAACTTCCCTGAGCACTCTAGGATATAAGCCATCATGACCTGCCGCCTTATCTGCCGTTAGTTTATGCAACTTGTCTAATACTTTGTTATCCCGAACCTCAATTTCTGCTAAATAATCTTGAGCATTTAACATGACCTCTGGCCGAATAAAGACCCACTCTGAGGTAAAATTCTCAACAAAGTAACTGCATACAGCATCCGCAATATCCTAGTTATCATATAGCAGCGATCCATTTTTATTCTTTATGCACTTATCCTGCTCTTTAACTTTCCTTTTTCTGCTACAGTACTGAAAGAAGCACTTAGGGTTAGTTTTTGCCCCCTCTGCAATTTGTCTTTCATACAGTCTTCTAGCATTCCTCAGCTCTTTTTTGACCACAGCCCACATTTTACAGTATTCAGCCTTAGTGTTCTCATTGTTATCCTTCATGTACATCTGATAAAGATTCCTCTTTTCCCTCAAAATCCTACGAATACTTGTGGTCATCCACTGAGGATTCTGCTTTTTCAGCTCACTTTTGGACACCTTTGGAATGAATTTGCATTGTGTTTCAAGTAAAACCTCCTTAAATCTTTCCCACATCTCATATACAGACTCACAGTCCAGGAGTCTCTCCCATTTTATTTCACTGAGATGTGCGCGCATCCTGTCAAAGTTTACTTGCCTAAAATTGAAAATTTTTATTTTTAAATACACCTTTTTAACTTCCCATGAAACATCAAAATTAACAGCAGAGTGATTAATTGTCCAAAGTGGCTCCAGTACCTCAACATTGCTAATTCTATCTGGGTCATTACAGAGCACTTAGTCTAAAATTGCCTTCTCTCTTGTGGGTTTATTAACATACTGCTCCAAAAAATTATCATTTATAATATCTAGAAATTCTTCCTCCCCCCTACCCTGTCCTTTCACCATTTCCCAATCGATACCAGGATAATTTAAGTCTCCCATAATAATAGTCCCTCCACCTCTACAAGCTTGCGTAATCCTCCTAAAAAGCATTTCATTAACTGTACTGTCCAAAGCTGGTGGACGATAACATACTCCTATGTTTAAACCTGTCTCGTGTTTGCCAATGAGCCTGACCCAGATATCTTCACAGGGTAAGGAATGTTCAATTTCGGGAATTTCCTGTACATTTATGTTTTCGTTCATATAGATTGCTATGGAACACTATGGATCCAGCTTAATGCTTAGAGGATGAAATTAGAAACACTCTGTTTCTGTGTTTAACAGCTGTCTTTTTTGATATTGAAAAGGCCTATGATATAATGTGCGGAGGATTATTAATTAGACTTTGTAAACTTGGTATCAAAGGTACAATGTATAGATGGATTAAGGATTTTTTGTTTGAAGGACTGAAACAAGTCGAAATAGGAAATATATATTCAGGAAAAAATTGTTGTTGAAAATGGGACACCTCAGGGAAGTATTGTAAGCCCGTAATTTTCTACAATGGTCCGTGACATTACTGTAAATGGGGAGTGCAATGGGGTTCTCTCTTTTCGCAGATAATGGGGCAATTTGGATGGGAGGCAAGAATGTGGAGCACATTGTAATGAAATGCAGGGGGCTATTAGGAAATTCAAAGAGTGGTCATAAAAATTGAGTTTCAGATTTTCAGTTTATAAGACAAAGACAATGTTCCTTACAATATAAAAGAATAGGCAACAAGGTAAAACTCAAATTGTGTTATCAGGAGTTGGAGAGGGTAAAATACTTAATTTTAGGCTCATGATTCGATGAAAGAACTACTTGGGCTGCACATATTCAAAAAGTAGTGAACAAATGTAAAAGTGTTAAATGCAATGTGGTGTTTGGTTGGATGTGAATGGGGGTGCAAACAGAATTGCTTTGAAGACTATATACAGTGGATCACTTATCCATGGTTGTATGGTATATGGATCAGCAGGAAATGCATTTCTTTAAAAGCCAGAAAAGTTTCAGTATGAGGCACTGGTGCATTTAAAAACAACCCCAACAGCACCACTAGAGGTAGAAATGAATGGCCCTCGAAATGAGAATACAGCTGTCACTAAATTGCTGGGCTAATTTACAAGGCCAGAGGCGAGATCACCCAACACTTGATACTCTAAACCAAAATGGAAGGAACAGAAGAGAGGAGATACTAATATCTAGACTAAGACTTTGGACACGCTGGATTTGACAGTAGCCTACGTATTTAAAATAGGTAAACACAATACAGGAAGATGCGACCACTGTGGGCAGGAAGAGACAATGGAGCATGTGTTGAAATACTATGAGAGATATGGAGCAGAAGCATACGACTGAAAACTTCAGATGAAAATACGCTTCGATTTAATAGATATCCTACAAAAGGATTCGAGAAGTCAGCGTCATCAAATAATGATTCAGTATTTTAAAATGAACTTAGGTTTTTTTTGTTTTTTTTTTGGAGGAACGATAAATACTCGACCGACTCGACTCCACACTCCCTATCAGCTGGTGGCGGTAATGCGCCATGTAGTTGTATAATATCCGCCAATAAAACTCAAAGAAGAGTAAATATAAAGAGGAAGAAGGCGAACAAAGCTGTGGTTGGTTTCATCCAGGCAAGTTGTCCCTACAGCGTCTTAGTATTAAACTAGTCCCCTGACTTATCGACAGATTAGTCGTCATTTTGTTTTAGTTTGTTGCTTATTGAACTCTCCTGAGGCTGCCGTGTTACAGATAAACAGCGTTTGCTAACTCATGCGTACAGTAAAATGAAAACGAAACAACCGTGAAGCTTGTGTTCACGGTAACGGTAACGGTTTCGAGGTCATGAAGGTGGCTTTAAATTGCTGTTAATATTGGGTAACGTTAGTTACCATGGTAATGGTAAATAGTCAATTTGACATACGATCAAGCTACTTATCTTAGTTTATGACTCGTCGTTGTCGCGATTAGTTTTAGGAACACCGCCGAGTCGAAAGTCTGCAGGCCCGATGGGCTAATAACGCACAGCGAGCCGAGCAGCAGCTACTGGCCTCCGTCTGCCGGCGGTCGGGCTCGTCCGGTCGGCTGCATCTGCGAATGTCCGCCGCTAACGGTAAATCACAGCTGGGTGCCTGAGGCTGTTGTAGATGTTTCCGGCTTCGGATCTGCTGTTTTTACTTCAAGCATCATGTCCAGTTTTGGGGGGAACTGCTCTGTAAAGGGCTGAAAGGCAGCAGGTTTTCACTCCAGAAACATACCTGATACAAGAAAGTGAATTAACTGGAGGCTGAAATCTGTTAATTACATTATTTGTAGCGATCAAGTGTTGTTCTGCTTGATTGGATTTAAAACCAGCAGCACCTATTTTGACACTTATGGCGTAAATCATGAGTGTGATAGACTACCTTGCCAGGTCCGGCTGCGCACCCCTGCCCCAGGTCAGAGTTATTGACGTTAGTTGCGCTGAATGTAATTGATTAATCACATATCCTTGCTTTTATGCGGCGACTTTTGTTATAAATATACGGTAACTTTCTTCAGACCACCATTGTGACTGGAATTTTAGCTGCTAACGTTACAGGTTGAAAATGATTTGCTACTCAGCGTCAGCTAAAGCACCATATCAACGTCATATTCACTTTGTTGGTAAAACTGCAGTTTTTGTTCTGTGAATTTAATGAACCCATTCATTATCACATATTTTCAGGAGCAGCTATACGAACGCGTTCAATTTGGTTGTAGCAGTAGGGATAGTCTTAACGATGCCCACTTTCGTAAATACAGTAGGCAGGGATGATTATACGCTTATGAAATAAACAGTACTTGGTTTCTTATCTTTTACAATTCATGTAATATTGGATCATATAGATGAAAATGAGTCAATAGATAATGCCTTTTCAGAGAAAAAGTCAATATTTGATGTAACCACCCTTTCTGTTGATTACAGCATCTAATCTTTCAGCACAGTTTTCACACATTTTTTAAAAATTATTTCTTCACTCAATTAACCATTCTATTTGGCCTGAGGTTCATTCCACAGAGATTTGTTCGATGTTACAACAGATTTGTTCGATTGGGTTAAGTTTGGGATTTTGAGTAGGCCAGGTCATAACTTTCTTGTCACCAGATATTTCTGTCGGACTGAGAGAATTCTTGTACAACTTACAGGTGTGTTTAGGTTCATTATCTTGTTTAAAATAAAATCCCCTGCCAATCAGTCTCTTTCAAGATGGCAATGCTTAAGGATGCTCTGATACTTCTTTTGATCTATGATTCCTTCAGTTTTTATGAGATCACCAGCTCCTTTTGAGCAGACTGAACCCCATACCATATTACCACTTCCGTGTTTCACTGAAGGGGTTAAACAGTCAGTTTTAAACGTTCTCCAACTCTACAGCGCACATAAGTTCTGCGTTTGGGTGTGAAAATTTAGAATTTTGATTCATTGGTCCAAAAGACTTGTTCCCAGTCCAGTGGTACCCTATCATTTTTTTTTTTGATGTTCCCAGTTCTTGGCAGCAACGCAACCAATCAGACCATTTTCACAAAGGCGTCTGGAAATCTTGATACTTTCATCTCTATACTTCTGGCGCTTTGAATATCATCACAGAGTTGTCGTGCTGTCAACCGCCAAATTTTTTTTTTTTGTCATATCATACACAGTTAATGAACACCAGAGGCGTTTAACTTGTGTTTTGCACCTCTATTGCCACTAGTTTTCAGACTGCAGACTGGTCTCTTTGAAACGCTTGATAGAGTTTCTTACAGTGCCATGGCTGCATTTAACATCCTCAGCATCATGTAAGGCCACGATATAGCTACAAACGTTCTCGGAGAGCTCCTTCCGCCGTGCCATCACGTTAAACACCGTGACACTGCTCAAAGTTCATGTCCCCATATATATATTTATTTATTTATCCGTACTGGGACTGTGCATGTTAATGAACATTTCACACAAAATGCAATTACCCCAGATTGTAGCCAGGGGCTAATTCACATCTATTGTCCCTGGGACAGGTTTATGTTAAAATGGTAAGTCTCTGGGGAAAGGAGGAAAATGACATAACTCAAGAACGGGAAGAAGGAATTTCATAAAAGCTGGTACAACACATGTAGGACAATCATGTAATTCCATATATAAAAACATACACAAGGGACAAAACTTACAGTATATCCCATACAACATATTATGCATATATACATGACTTATATTCAAAAGACATTTCACCTAGGATATAATGCAAGACATGCACAGAGAAGATTGTAATCTAGATAGTTGAGTTGGGTGGACTAGGTGTGGCAGATTAGGTGTTATTGTTACATATCTGGTTAGATTTTAGCCCTTCCATCATCTGAGTTTTAAAAGAGAGGTGAGTGGGGCACTCCCTGATTTCCAGTGGTAGGCTGTTCCAATACTTACAGCCGCTGACGGACAAAACAGATTGACAGAAGGCGATCCGCCTGAAGGGCGCTGACTGTCACCTTTTGAAGAGGCCCTGGGAGATGAGCTGCTATTCAGCCTCAGCTTAATAAATTTAAAAATCAGCGTACTTGTGAGAATGATTTTTTTTTTGTATTCTCATTGCCTACAATAGTATTTTTCAATATTTTCACCAAAAAATTTTAGAGAAGTGATATATTTTAAACCCCCTTTTACTCGAAAGTGGTGGTGTATAATCATCACTGCACACTACTGTACATGGTTTTCTTTTTTTTTAAGACAAATGTATCATATAGCATGACTAATTGATTTCTGCATTACACAGAATGCCTTCCAGCCACCGTACAGACTGCTCCTTGTTGCCATATTGAGAGGGGTCGAGGTGACGCGATGGATTGTGCAGAGGAACCTCCTGAGAAGTAAGGATGCAAACTCCTTTGCCAAACCACAGTATGGACACTAGCGTGTGCGGAAACCAAGGCCATTTCATATGCAGGTGTCAGGCTGTTAACTGTAGTCATAAGAAAAGGAAAATGTATTTCATTGAAATTTTATTCAAAGATTTTCAATATTGGCATAAAAATTTGCTTCACCTGGGTCTAACTTGGACAAAAAGAGCAAGAAGAGGCCAGTGTGCATTATTGTTCAACTGGACAAGTACATTTTTAAAATTTTACCTTTTACAGTGCCCCCTTATATCGATGGCATCCACAGCCACACATTTTTACTACAATGTTCATCAGTCCAGAATGTCGATTACCAGCCTCCTTGAGTAATAGTAAGTATCTCTGTTGGTCAAAATTACGAGAGGTTGAACTTTTCCAGGCATAATAATAAAACACATGTTGGGAGCAAAGGCAGTCAGCACTCATTGGTCGTAGACAATGTGTTGAATATGGGAGAAATGGGAGCCAAGCACCTTTGACAAGGACCAGATCGTTACGGCCGGACAAGTGGCTGAGAGCTTCTCAGGAGTGGCTTGACCTCTGACGTGCTCCTATTGAGCAATAATGAATATTTACCAACAGCGGTCCAAGGAGGGGCCAAACCACGAAGTGGCGACAGCGTGTTGAGCGGCTAATGCTTGTCAATGCGCTTGGGCAACGAAAAGGCAGTGGTGTGGTGCAAACTGACCGAAGGACTACAGCGACAAAAGTTGCAAAGAAGTTTAATATTTGCGTGAAGAAATATGAAACACACGGCGCATCGCACCCTGCTGCGCACAGGGCTTTGCAGCTGCTCACCAGTTTGACGCCCATTCTAACTCCGGCCCAACACCAGCAGCGCCTGCAATGGGCGTGAGCAAGTCAGACCTGGATCTTGGAATGATTGAAGAAAGTCGTCTTGTCCAGTGAATCCTGTTTGCTTTTACATCATGTGTACCGGCAGTGTCGGTATGCACCATTTGCCTTGGGAAGAGCTGGCAGCAGGACGTTTTATTTATTTATTTTAATTTTTTAACTTGTGTAGCTCTTTTCATAGGCAGGCTGTCACAAAGACGCTTTACAGAGAGGAAAGGGTAGAGCCCAGACTAATCCCTAATCCCCAAATAGCAGGCAAAAAAAAAAAAAAGCCCAGTAGGGAGAAAAATCCTCAAACAGTGGTGAGAAAAAACTCCCCAGTGGGAAGAAATCTCAGGAGGAACCCGGCTATAGTGGGGAAGCCCATCCTCCGTGGGCTAGCGAATTTATTGATGATGGTAAATTAACCACTTAGCTCTCGGAGCTGTGTTCACTTGCAAACAATCACCGGGCTTGAATCCCGGATCCGTCTATGAACGATGGCTCATGTGAGTCGTGTTTAACAGGGCAGCAGTGAGTGCTGCCGTGCGCGCCGGCCCGGATTATTTTCACTGATGGTCGTTGGCATAATGGGTGATGAGAACTGTGCTGTTTACCATCTAAACCAGGGATGTCAAAATGACCCGTAAACGGGCCCAGAGGCTGCAGGTCTTCAATCCTACCAAGCAGAAGCTCACCTGAAAGCACTGATTTAATCAACTGATCTAGGCCTGCACAACTGATTAGCTGTATCAGGTGCGCTTCTGCATTGTTGGAGTGAAAACCTGCAGCCTCTTGGACCGTTTACGGGTCAGTTTGACACCCCTGATCTAAACCATCCAGACACTGACTTCAGTGCATGCGTTATACGATAAGGATGCAATCAATTATGCTATATACATCTACTAACAAAGACAAAGATTTTGAGATGACAGAATGACGGCGACATGAAAAAAAAAAAACATACATAAAAAATTCTTTAAAAAAAATTCAGTATGGTAAGTTCGGAAGCATGGTTCGACGCATAATGGAATCTGATAACTCTTGCACATATTTTTTATTTTATTTATTTAACCTTTATTTAACCAGGAAAATCCCTTGAGATTCAAAATCTCTTTTTCGAGGGAGACCTGGCCAAGACAGCTCACCATTTCACTTAAAATTACAAAGGTGTAAACAACAGGAGTGACAAAATACGATAAGTTAACAAAATACAAACCTACGGACAACAACTGCACACCTCATTTATATACAATCTTAGCCTATGCTTAAACACACCCAAGGAGACTAAATTGTTCAACTGTAGAGTATTTTGGAGGTTATAGCATATAGCTTGACCCTTTCCTTAAACTGTTCTTGGCGCAAACTACACAAAATTTGCACAGTCTTAACTTTTTCGCGGGCAGCGGGTGTGAACTAGCCTGTTGATCACTGCTATCAGCACCACTCATACCATAGTGTTTATCAATAGTACAACGCGGTTTCGCCATTCGCTCACCCTGATGGTTCCTCTTCGCTGTGTCGCACGTGTGGCCCGCGGGCTGACAGCATCTTCACAAGCTCATCGGCTTGTTTGGCTGTCACAATGTGATCTCAGTGAAAATGAATGAAACAAAATTTACAAACTGAAAGTAATGGAATGGATGTACGTTACTTCTTATATCACCCAAGACCAATGACAACGTCACATGAACTCAAACCATTGTCTGTGTTTAGACGCAAAGCAAAAAGCGTTCATGATAACAGCTCTGCGTGTTTAGATGCAAAGCGAGCAACGTGATAAAACGGCAGTAATACGAGTACACGCATTTCTGGGCAAGTTCAATAAGCTAACTGATAAGATATCAGGCTGGCATGACTTGCGGTACTGTAAATATACGGGAAACATGTGGTTAACATCCAAAGTTCTTTAAACAACAAGGTGTCCAAGCAATAACATCCAGGAAGTGGAGAGGCGGGGATGAGGGGATCAGGACAGCAGGAAGACAGCAGTCGCGGACCATAAGGTAAGTGACAGGGCGGGATGAGGGGATCAGGGCAGCAGGAAGACAGCAGTCGCGGACCATAAGGTAAGTGACAGGGCGGGATGAGGGGATGAGGACAGCAGGAAGACAGCAGTCGGTGGTCATAAGGTAAGTGATGGGGGGATGAGGGGATCAGGACAGCAGGAAGACAGCAGTCGGTGACCATAAGGTAAGTGACAGGGCGGGATGAGGGGATCAGGACTGCAGGAAGACAGCAGTCGGTGACCATAAGGTAAGTGACAGGGGGATGAGGGGATCAGGACAGCCGGAAGACAGCAGTCGGTGGTCATAAGGTGAGTGACAGGGCGGGATGAGGGGATCAGGACTGCAGGAAGACAGCAGTCGGTGACCATAAGGTAAGTGACGGGGGGATGAGGGGATCAGGACAGCCGGAAGACAGCAGTCGGTGGTCATAAGGTAAGTGACGGGGGGATGAGGGGATCAGGACAGCCGGAAGACAGCAGTCGGTGGTCATAAGGTAAGTGACGGGGGGATGAGGGGATCAGGACAGCAGGAAGACAGCAGTCGGTGACCATAAGGTAAGTGACAGGGCTTAGCTGGGCCAAGGACTGAGTTCCGGGGGATGGCGTTCCTCAGAGAAAACACAAAAACAAAAGAGGGTTAGGAACTGGATAGACTTATACATACTGCACAAAATATTGTCCTGTGTCGGGTATCAAGTTATGCTAAAATACTACAACTCTCTTATTCAAATTATTGAAGCACGGAGGCCCTGAACTTCCATCTGACTAAGGCGGCGTAGATTTTCACTTAGACACCACCAACACCATGTGGACCTGCCCGAGGACTAAGGCCGTAGCAAGCCCCACCGGTGCAGTGCAGTCTCAGTGCCACTGGTTCCACATGGATTTATGCAATTTTGACTAACAAAACCTTGTCACAAGAAGCGAGCATACCCAGAGACTAGGCAATCTCCCTGTAGCCTGCGTTGCCGGCGGTCAGCGGCTGGCGGGAGAAAGGAGAGGAAAGACCGCCTGCACGATAACGTAGGGATTTTGAGTTGTCCGTTCACCAGTGAAGGGGAATTACTGATTGGCTTAAGAGGTGTCAAGCAAAATTGAACTGTCATCGAATTTAACGCAACGCATGGTTACGCCGTAAACTGCCAGAACAAAGATGGCGAATGTAGAGAACGACGCTTTGATAAAGAAATCGCTTGAATATCTTGAAATTCACGACCAAAAAATTACTCTAAAGAACAAACAACTACAGGCGATCTATGTAGCAAACTAGCATGTTTTGATCTCCACGCATCACTTGTGCTCTCAAATTACACTCGAGTTTCATTGGTTTAAAAAAGGGGTGGTCCGTCGCGGCTCGTTGCGCAAGGAAGTGGGCGGCTACTCAAAATCCCTACGTTATCGTGCAGGCGGTCTTTCCTCTCCTTTCTCCCGCCAGCCGCTGACCACCGGCAACGCAGGCTATCTCCCTAAAACAGGTAGTATACATGCTCAAAATGCGTTAAGTATAGGCTTGACTAAAAAGGTAAGTTTTTAGCCTACTCTTGAACACAGAGAGTGTGTCTGAGGCCTGAATGTTTGTTGGAGACTATTCCACAAGACTGGGGCTTTGTAAGAGAATGCTCTGCCTCCTAATGTAACTGGATATATTTGGAATTTTCAAATATCCAGCACTTTGTGAACGAGGTAATCTGGGAGGGGAGTAAGGAATGAGAGGTGCACTAAGATATTCTGGGGCCAAATTATTTAAGCCTTTATAGGTAAGCAGTAGAATTTTATATTCAATTCTAAATTTGAAAGGCAGCCAGTGAAGTTTTTTGAGTACTTGGCTAATGTGGTCATATTTCTTCGTCCTGGTCAGAACCCTAGCAGCAGCATTCTGCACTATTTGAAGGTGATTCAGGGTAGAACTGGTGCAGCCTGACAGTAAAACGTTTCTGTAGTCCAGCCGAGAGGACACAATTGCATGAACCATTTTGACGGCATCCTGAAGAGACAACATTTTTCTCAGTTTAGATATTTTTCTAAGATGGAAGAAAGCCACTTTTATCATGTTGTTAATAGTTCTGAATTAAGGGTGACCCAAGGTTTTTGACAACAGCTTTGGCGGAAACCGGGAGTCCATCAACATGGAGGGAAAACTTGAGGAATGTGTCTCTGAGCGATTTGGGACCAATTACCAATATTTCAGTCTTATCTGGATAAAAAAAAAGAATTCTGTGTCATCCATGCTTTAACAGCTTTTCTCTAATCTAGCTAGTGCATCGATTTCATCTGGTTTAAAAGATATATAAAGCTGTGTGTCATCTGCATAACAGTGGTACTTCACATCATATCTACTTATCATGTTTCCAAGGGGAAGCATGTACAGGTATAAAGAAAACAGCAGGGGGCCCAGAACAGATCCTTGAGGTATTCCAAAGCTTACCTTGGAATACTCGGAAGAATTGCTATTTACCCCAGCAAACTTACATCTGTTGGAAAGATGAGACTTAAACCATGAAAGGGCGAGTCCAGAAATGCCAACTAAATTTTCTAGCCTGTAAAGAAGGATATGGTGGTCTATCGTATCGAAGGCAGCATTTAGATCATGTAGGATGAGGAGAGAGATGCGGCCACAGTCCATGGAGAGAAGCAGATCATTCATTACAACAGCGAGGGCTGCTTCAGGGCTGTGATGTTTTCTAAAGCCAGACGGAAACCTCTCATGTACCTCATTAATTTGCAAGAAGAAAGTAAGCTGTTGGGCAACACATTTCTCAAGGATCTTGGATAAAAATGGAAGGTTTGAGATCGGCCTATGATTAGCCAAGACGGTGGGATCTAAATTTGGTTAAATGGGATGCCCTGTTAGAAGAAAAGATGGTGAAAGGAGTGTGATGCTCAGGGAAATGTTGTGCTTGAAAACGCTGGGTCCCGAAATTCAAGTGGATGCCAGTTTTACAGAGCTGTTTCAGCAGCACAAGATGTGGGCCCCTTCAGGACACATGCAAAGGAATTGGCCTCAGTCTGCAATTGTGTGTCCACACAGTGTGACACGGGGGCACCTCAGCATCTATTATTTGACATTTACTTGTTCCTTAATCTTCCCTTGAACCAGAGAATGTTCCATTTCATTTTGTGTGATTTTCTTGTGTCTCTCCATGCATTCTAGGTGTAGGAGACTGAGAGGCAAGTGAGGGAAATGTGGATGCAATTTAGGAGATCTGAGATGTACTCAGTGTTTGTGCACGTGTATGTGCGGCATAGCAGGCTGGTGTGACCGTATGTGTGCGTGGGTGTGTGTGTTGCTGCAGGCATTGCTGGGTGTGCTTTGCAACGGAGCGGGAGGACCGTGTGGCGGAGTGGGTGAGCCCCTGCAGATGTAAGGGCTGCACTAAGTGGATCCATCAGGCCTGCCTACAGCGCTGGCTGGATGAAAAACAGAAGGGAAACAGCGCCGGGGCGGTCAGCTGCCCCCAGTGTGGCACAGAGTACCGCATCGTCTTCCCCAAAATGGGTACGGTTTGTTCACACCAGCCTCTCCCTCCCGCCACCCTCTGTCTGTCTGGGACTGAGGGGGGCTTTGGATTTTAAAAATGCATGGCCAGCCTGTAATGGCAAATGTCCTTTACTGGGTAACTGACTGACGTACCCTGTTGAATTGTGTTATGAGCCTACTCGGGTGTGCTGTACTGAGTTGAATTGTGTTATGAGCCGACTCGGGTGTGCAGTACTGTGTTGAATTGTGTTATGTGCCGACTCGGGTGTACAGTACTGTGTTGAATTGTGTTATGTGCAGACTCGGGTGTACAGTTCTGTGTTGAATTGTGTTATGTGCCGACTCGGGTGTACAGTACTGTGTTGAATTGTGTTATGTGCCGACTCGTGTGCAGTACTGTGTTGAATTGTGTTATGTGCCGACTCGGGTGGGCAGTACTGTGTTGAATTGTGTTATGTGCCGACTCGGGTGTACAGTACAATGTTGAATTGTGTTATGTGCAACTCGGGTGTACAGTACTGTGTTGAATTGTGTTATGTGCCGACTCGGGTGTACAGTACTGTCTTGAATTGTCATATGCCGACTCGGGTGTATAGTACTGTGTTGAATTGTGTTATGTGCCGACTCGGGTGTGCAGTATTGTGTTGAATTGTGTTACGTTCCGACTCGGGTGTACAGCACTGTCTTGAATTGTTATGTGCCGACTCGGGTGTACAGTACTATGCAAAAGTCTTGGGCACATTTAAAGCAATTTCGTAGGGCAGATATTCCAGGAAAAATCATGATATGAATAGTTTGAAATAACTGAGTAATGTACTAAACCGAGCTTTTCACTGTTTAAAACCTAATCAAATCAATATTTGCCAAAAAGTTTGTGACACCTTCCTATTGTGATCTACACTGCCTGGCCAGAAAAAAGCCACCATTTGGAAATTAATGAACAGATTCTATAATTGGATCATTATTGCAGATATTAATATGTTTCAGCTGGCAATAATCATTTTTACCCTGACTGATGAAGCGCGTCGCTACTTATTTCTGAAAAAATCATGTCGGAAGACACATTCCCTGATGGTGGAAAAGATGTTACAGTATTTCAGAAAGGGCAAGTTATTGGCCTGCATTTAGCAAAGAAAACCATGAATGACAAAAACAAGTATGAGGAATCAAATTCACTGACAAATTTGCCACCACAAAGTCCTGACTTTAAACACATTAAAAGTTATTGGGATGTGCTGAAGAAAGACCACCGATGGTTCAACCATTATGTGGAGAGGATAAGATCTCGGCCAAAAATTATGCCATTTCTGATCGAAAATAAATGTTCTGGCATTGCATAGGTTTGTCAAAACAATGACAAGACGAATATGCACTGTAATCAAAGCTACAGGGGTTTCAACTAAATATTTGAGTGTGTGACTTTTCTTTTTGGCCGGGCAGTGTAGTTTTATAAGATGATTGACTATTTGCTCGTTCCAAGCAGAGTGGAAAAGCTGCCACCGTTTGCCTGTAGATTGACTGTCTCACTTGCGTCTCTCCCTCTAAGTAACTGCAGTCAGCCACGGTGATGTTGACATCTGGGCTCTGTCAAGACTATATTATCATTATCCCCCGCCACGAAGTGTGGGGGATATAGGTTTGACCTCCGTTCGTCCTTCCGTCCAGCCGTCCGAAATGGGGACACATTTACACAAAAACTACTGTAGCTAGGATTACCAAATTTTGTGTTGCTTTGTGACATGATTACCAAGGTCAAGTTCGAAAACCAGATCCGTACCGCCTTTTTCTACCGAGTTATTGCCCTTGTCTCGTTTATCTAACTTACTGCATGGTATGTTCAAAGGGGACAGGTTTTCTCAGAAACTACTGTAGATAGGATTACCAAATTTTGTGAGTAGCTTTGTGACATGATTACCCAGGTCGAGTTCGAAAACCAGATCCGTACCGCCATTTTCTACCGAGTTATTGCCCTTGTCTCTTTTATCTAACTTACTGCATGGTATGTTCAAAGGGGACAGGTTTTCTCAGAAACTATTGTAGATAGGATTACCAAATTTTGTGTGTAGCTTTGTGACATGATTACCCAGGTCGAGTTCGAAAACCGGTATCTTGCCGCCATTTTCTACGAGTTATTGCCCTTGTCTCGTTTCTTCAGTTTTTCCATCCATTCATCCGTCCGTCCGAAAATGGCGAAAAAAGGACCCATGTTCTCAAAAACTGTTTCAGGTGGCCAAACCAATGTTGGTGTGTAGTTCTGGAACATGAATACCTTGATCAAGTTCGAAAGTTCAGAACCATACTGCCAAAGCCTGCCATGTAGTTTTTTATCCCCCGCCAATACGAAGTGGGAGGAGGATATAGGTTTGACCTCCGTCCGTCCGTCTTTCCTTCCATCCGAGATAAAGGGGACAGCTTCACTCAGAAACTACTACAGATACAATAACCAAATTTGGTGTGTAGCTTCAGACCATAAAGGCATTGATGGAGTTCGAAAATAAGAAGCGCAAGATTGGCGGGGGATGTTGTTGACCATGTTGACTAGATATCTACTGTTTCTTTTTTATGAAATACAAGCATTTATTTATAAAATTCCTCTTTGAATTAGCATTTGGATTTTCAAATTTACTTTTTATCTTCAGCGACTCTAATGTGGAAAACTAGAAGTAAACATCGAAAGCAGATTTAAATTAAAAAAAAAAAAAATAGAGTTTTTCTCAGTACTGTATAACATAGGTTGTGACCCTGTAAACAAAAAGCAAGACCAATAATGCAGATAAATAGTTAAACGGTATAGAAAGGGGTATTCTTAAAGTTGGCTGTATCACAGCCTGAGGTTTTCCAGCAGCTCAAAAATAAAAGCAGATGTCAACAGCAGAGAACTCACCAGTGTAGTCTAGTCTAATGCTCTGTACGCAAGCACTTCATGCAGGAAAGCAAGTGTTCAGTGGTTCAGTTAAAATTCAACAGCAACCATTTAAGGGGACTTATAGTTAAGCAAAAATTTTTCCAAGATATTCACCTTTTAAACCAAGAATTATTATCAAAATAATTCTATTAGTAATTACGACTTAAAACACTGAGTTTCTGTAGCATCACATCAGTGGTGGACTTGGCTTAATTACACCGCACCTCGCTGAACAGGCAGTACTGGTCATTTGCATAATGAATCGATGTTTGGACTGCAGTACTGGAGGGAGGTCTTTAATGAGGCCTGTGTTTGACTGTCTTCACACCTCCCCTCTGTTCTGCTGTGAGCACAGGCCTAGCAGACAAACTTCGGTCTGCCTCGGTGAAATTTTCCAGGGGAATACCGATGTGGTCTATGAGCTCCAGAGAGCCAGACAATCCTCAGTGTGTCTCAAGAAAATTTAACCAAGGTTTACTGAGGTGTTGTCCAAGCTTAAGTAGACCAGACAGACTTTGGGATACCTTGGTAAAATTTTTCAGAGGTTAACAGAGTTGGCCTCAAATCTTCAGTAAACCGCGGTGTATTCTAAGTTTTTGTTGGAATTTCTCGGAAAAAGGTGCACTTTCTTGATTTTTGGGTGCTACCAGTGTAAAAATGTGCAGATTTGAGTAGCTGTTCCTAATGTTTGCTCGCCAGCTTGCTTGTGGGTGCTCTACCGGCAACATTACCGAATGGTCATCTGCTATAGTTGACTAGGTTTACTGAGCTTTTCTTGTAAAAGGGGAAGGTGACAGCTGCTACTGCCTTGGCAAAGCATCAGGCACATAAGTTCCCAGGCAAGAACTGCTGATAGAGACACCTAGTTATTGGTGGATTACTGGGGTATTCAGAGGAGATCAGGACAAATTGCAAAAATCATCTGAATGTAATTTTTGGGATACTATTTGGGATTATTTTGACTTTATGAATACCTTGAGTGTTCCAGTGCTAAACTTGCTCAATCTCCCTCCTTAAACTCCACGACCGTTTGATCACAGTCTCATGTACTCTTTATCGTCCTCCCGATTTGTCTTTAATCCCTCCTTCCAAGGCCCCCTGGTGTACTTCCTCCAGCAGATGGACCGCACACTCTCCAAAGTCAGTCCCTTCGCAGCAGCTGGAGTAGTGGTGGGCACAGTCTACTGGTCAGCAGT
Source organism: Gymnothorax reevesii (assembly GCA_029721435.1). Taxonomy (NCBI): domain Eukaryota; kingdom Metazoa; phylum Chordata; class Actinopteri; order Anguilliformes; family Muraenidae; genus Gymnothorax; species Gymnothorax reevesii. The sequence goes on from CM056583.1 coordinate 93,741,032, forward strand.
GACTTACGGAGCCGTCACAGTCATGCAGGTACGTTGTTGGCGGGGTGCTATATGCCAGTCTTGGGGACTGTGCCTGAGCGAACATGGAAAGGCTGCAAGTAGGGGTGGGTCGATTCTGAATCGCGATTTTTTTAAGGCGTAGTACCACCACCTGTTGCCGTGGGGCGAACATACGAGCTTTCCCTCTTCCTTAATTAAACCAGACGCAGCCTTGAACGAAGGTGCCAAACATCAAAGGGCGTGAGAAGTGCTTCCGGGAAAAAAAAAAAAAAAACTTGCTGCATGGAGCAAGTAAAGGACTACAGAACCGTCTCCTTTTCACTAATTAGGCTACTTTAATCATGTCCCTGTTTACTTTGCTCAATTAGCAATCAAACATGGGATTCACTTATTTACTTTGCTGGATGACTAGAGCTCTTTATTAAGGCAGCATGTTTGATTGCCACATTATGAAATTTAAATGGACACAGAACAGCACAGCATGAACACGATTGCCATTGCCATACCATTTTGTGGTATGATTTTCATAATTTATTTCTCCCATTCACGTTTCATCCGCATTGCAGAATGTTTTCCACCTTGTGTATTTTTTGATGCTTGAAATCCAGGGCTATCAGAAAATAGATTTCTTTATTTTTAATTATATCATTATAGATCTTCTAAAAAGACGAGGATTTTTTTAAAGTGTCATGAGACCACTTGCAGTCATGGAGTGTGTAGGCAGTCACACGTAATTTCTTGAAACACACACCTGAAGCGGCTTAAACGATTTGAAATGCCGTTGGGAAGAAGCCTGAGTTTAGATTTCGCTAATTGCAGGCGCTCCTCCCTTCCCTAAATCTGCTCCCGTGTACTTGGCTTAAATAACAATCAAGCAATTTCAGTAGCCTATAAAGATTAAGATGTGATGGCGAAAAGCAGAAAAACCTTACTGGGCTTGTTAGATTGAAAGAATGCCAATAATTTGAATAATTAGAAAAAAAAAATTTCCTCTGAATTACATTTCTCATTGTAGCATTTTAGGACATTATTCAAGATGAATTTAAAACAGATTTGTAAAGATCGCCCTGGATTCTAAAAAATACACAGGCTGGAAAAAATTCTGAAAAGCAGATGAAACATGAACGTGAGATCGCTATGAATTATCACACTCGCACGAAATGGTGTGGCCATGGCAATTGTGTTTATGCAAATCTGTGCCATTTAAATTTCTAAATGCAGCAATCAAACATGTCTTAATAAACAGCTCTACTCATTCAACTTACAGAGTAAACGAATCCACATTTGATCGCTAATCAAGCAAAGTAAACGGGAACAGGTTTACTTTTCTTCGAGTTGCCTAATTGGTTAATAGGAGATGATTCTGTTTTCATTTGCTTGGCTCCTTTCAGCACGTAGCCGAAAAATAATGATGTCAGTCAAGTTTTTTCCGGAAGCATTTCTCACGCCCTTTGATGTTTGGCACTTTCGTTCAAGGCTGCGTCTGGTTTAATTAAGGAAGAGGGAAAGCTCGGATGTTCGCCCCACGGCAACAGGTGGTGGTACTACGCCTTAAAAAAATCGCGATTCAGAATCGACCCACCCCTAGCTGCAAGTGAATATAATGTAAGTGGTAGTGTCATCGGTCTGGAAGGTTAGGGGTCTGCTCTCTGGAGGGAGTAAGGACTGCATCTCTCTCAGTGTTATTTCTCCCTTTATTCCCTCCCTGCCCTCTCTCTCCTCCTCTCGCAGGTGGTCGGACATAAGAAAGGCCTGGATGTGATGGAGAGGGCGGACCCCCTCTTTCTGCTAATGGGTCTGCCCACCATTCCTGTGATGCTGGTCCTGGGAAAGATGATTCGCTGGGAGGACTACATTGTGCGATTGTGGCAGAAGCACTCTGCCAAACTGCAGCTGCTCAGCGGCACCCTCCCAGGTAGGGCCTCTCAACACTGAGTTAATGTCCAGGACCTGAAGTGTGTTTATAGTGTAAGACAACTTTCATCTCAAGTGAACTGTGAATAAATAACTGTTTTAGGTGTTACAAAATATGTTTTTGGTCATTTAAAGACAAAGCTAACCTGAATCATAAATGTTGAAACACCTGGATTGAAATAGAGGCAGAATCTGTAATTTTCTATTTAACAGGAATGTCAAATGTCCCATTGCTCTTGTATGGAGAGAGGTTAAAAAAAAGCTCTCTTTGAAGACCCTAATTGTCTGCATTCCCTTGATTGTTCTGTCACCCATTGGGAATTTAATACAGACACCTGTCCACTAATCAAACAACTGTTCTGCTATACAGCCAAGTAAACAAGATTGTAGTGTTAAAGTCGAGCTGAAATGAAAAACGCCTTTTTAACCCTTTTAGATCACATCCCCAGTCATATTGTGTATCTATTTAACCATAAATGACAAAAAAAATTACAAAAAATCAGTTTCTTTGTGTTCTTATATCAAAATCCAATCATGTTTTCTTCATGTAAAACAAAACATGCCTTGTGCTTACGTGAGCTAGTACCAACCAATTTCAACCAATAATATCACAACATCCACCCGTCAATCAATCTTAAACTTTTAGCAGCACAGAGCTAAGATTCATTCCTTAGCTGCTAGCTTGGTACGTCGGTGGGTCTTTGGGTGTTGGCACTTCAAACTTTGTTTCCTTTCCCCAAAATACAGCGGCTACGGACGCGCTGGCTTGAATTTATTCACTTTGAGGAAAGTGGTATCTGTGAAGCTCCAGATTATCAGGGCAGTTTACGGTGGGCTGCTTCAGTAACGACATGGAGCTCAGGATGGGCTTCGCCTCTCCTCCTGACGGACACTGCTGTCCAGTCGGTGCGCACCCACTTTTCAAAGGTCAAATCAAATTCCGCCCAATGTTATATCCCACCTGTCTATGCTGTTTCGCTCGGAAATATGTTACGATACGGAAGTTAGATACTCTCGAAATGCCTATTCAGCTCGACTTTAAGTAACCTACTGCACATGCAAGGTAATCTAACAATGATGCCACGTAGGCTATTCACATAAGCTAGAACTTGATTAGTTCCATAGACTGTATATAAAGATGGATAAGTCGTCTCCACTTCCTAATGCTGTACAAAACTGGAGCCAAAATATCCCTCATATGGACTCGATCATCCAACACGTTTGGGGCCAGAGTCTGCTCAGTACTGATCTGGGGGTTGAGCCGCGGTATTAAAGTCCTGCCCATACTCCCGTCCTACTCATAATCGCATCCCCTGAACTTTCTATGTGGTCCAACTGGCTCCTGTAAGCGCTAAATACTATGTGTTGTACACAGACAACAGTCCGGTTTTACTGTGACTGTGACGACCCATCTTCAGCTTTCGGGCAGAGGCCACCAGATTTTGATTTAAAATGTCCAGGTATTTCAAAGCGTTCATGATGCCATGCACCCTAACAAGGTTCCCAGGGCCTCTGTAAGAGAAACAGGCCCACAGCATCACGGATCCTCCCCCATACTTCACAGTGGGCATGAGGTGCTTTTCTACATACGCATCTTTTGTGTTCCGCCTGACCAAAGCACATGGTCCCAGTTGAAGTCTCAGTACCGCTTAGCGAACTCCAGATGTTTGTGTTCATGATTGTGAGCGACAGGTTTTTTCCGTGCATCCCTCCCAAACAGCTTTTTGGCATGTAGATAGCGCCTGATGGTTGTTTTGGAGACTTTGTGACCCCACGATGCTACCATGTGTTGCAATTCTTTAGCAGTGAGCTTTGGAGAACTTTTTATTTCTCTTACCATCCTCCTCACTGTGTGTGGTGGCAAAATAACCTTGCGTCCTCTTCCAGGCTTGTTTACCACTGTACCAGTTGTTTTAAACTTCTTAATGATTCCTCTGACAGTAGATATGGGCAAGTGCAGGCGAGTGGCTATTTTCTTGTAGCCATGGCCTGACTTGTGAAGGTCGACACACATCTGCCTTACTTGAATGGTGTGTTCCTTTGTCTTTCCCATGTTGAAGAGTGGATGAGAGAAGTGGCCCCTGTGTCTCGTCATATTTATTAGGGCTGGGACGATTCTGAATGGATTCTTTTTTAAGGCGTAGTACCACTAACTGCTGCCATGGGACGAACATCCGAGCTTTCCCTTTTCCTTTATTAAACCCGACGCAGGTTGAACAAAAGCGCCAAACCAAAGGGCATGTGAAATGCTTCCGGAAAAAAACTTGACTCTGACATCAGTATTTTTCGGCGACATGCTGCACGGAGCCAAATAAAAGACTACAGAATCGTCTCCTATTAACCAATTAGGTTACTCCAAGATAAGTAACCTGTTCCAGTTTGCTTGATTAGCAATCATATGGTGGATTCATTTACTCTCTAAGTTGAATGAATGCTGTTTATTAAGACAGCATGTTTGATTGCTTCATTTTGAAATTTAAGTGGCCATAGAACAGCACAGCATGAACACAATTGCCGTTGCCACGCATTTCGTGCGAATGTGATAATTTATATCCCACTTACACGTTTCATCTGCTTTTTAGAATTTTTCTACCTTGTGTATTTCTTTAAACGCTTAAAATCCAGGGCAATCTTATTACAAATCTGGTTTAAATAAATCTTTAAATATGTCCTAAAATGCTGAGAGATGCAATTCAGAGGAAGATTTTTTTTTAAATTATTCATATTATTGGCATTCTTTCACTCTAACACCGTAGCCCAGTTAGGTTTGTCTGCTTTTAACCATCACATCTTAATCGTTATAGGCTATTGAAATTGCTTGATTGTTATTTAGGACAAGTACACTGCAGCAGATTTAGGGAAGGGCGGAGGGCCTGCAATTAGCGAAATATAAACTCAGGCTTCTTGGCGACGGCATTTTAAATCGTGCCGCTTCAGGTGTGTCTGTTTAAAGAAATTACACGCAACTCCATGACGGCAAGTGGTCTTATCACACTTTAAAAATCCTCGTTCAACATCTCCATATCCCAACTCTGCATTCCATCTCTGCTGTCCAATGGCAGAACCTAGTAACTGTCATTTTGGTAAAAATTGAGTTAACCTTATTTTTGTTGTTACTATGTTTTGTGCTTCATGTTCACACACAATTCATTGCAAAATGCCCACCCATTCCTTGAGTATTGCCATGCCCAAACCTAGTAAGTACCATCTGTGTTGATCCATACCATGGCAAAACCTAGTAACTATTTCATCCGATCAAATTGAAACATTCAGTCTTTAGTATACCATGGCAAAACCTAGTAACTATTTCAACCAGTCAAATTGAAGCATTCGGCCATTTAGAATCCAAGATGTCAGCCTCCATGCTGGGCAGAAGACAAGTCCTTTTTAGACTATTTTGAAGATTTTCTTGGCTTTCATAGAAGTTCCTGGACATTCTTCTAGTCAACAGTGACTCATTGGCCTAGCAGGGGTCAAAGATTAGTAGCTCTGGCCTTGTAAAAAGCACGGTAAGTGATTAATTAGATTAGATTTGCAGTAAGTTGCCCTGGAATCTGGGCTATTGAGTATTGTCAAATGTTGAAATGAGTATTGTTGAAATAGGCCTACTACCGGTTACTGTAACACAGTGACACACTGTCCTCTTCATGATTGTGTATGAATGATGACTATGCACGGCCAAAATATAATGGAATAAGCCTAGGCCATAATTTATTGGCCTTCTGCCCATTGGGGTAACGTCCAGAGGGGCACATGCCCCCTCCTTTTTTTGATTTGTGAATATTTTGTATTTTCAATAATCGCATAAACTCATAATGTGTATATAAAAGAAATAGATTTTTTTTTGTAGATAATGTGTAACACACATGAAAAACACAAGCTACACAACTCCGTTTAGGACATTTTTTTCCTGAAACATCATTTAAAGAATTGTTCCTCAAAGTTTGTATAGATTGTAAATACCATGGAAGTTAGAGTTCGATTGTAGAGTGTACTTGATAGTGGCACCGGTTCTGGCTTTTCATATTGGAAAAAGCAAACGGGAAGATTCTTACTTCAATAGTTGATGTAAGGGACAATGTGTAACATTTACATTTTTTTATTTGCCAAAATCTAAGTCTGCATTCATATATATGTCATCATTGGTGTATTATGACCTCCGCTAATAATCTGATATATTCTCGTAAATGAAGAATTTCAGACTGGTTTCTACATTGGACGGGTAAGCTGGTAGGGGAGCGCCATGACAGTCAGCCATCTTGAAAGTGTTGCCGCTGGCAAAGGACAAATAGCACCAAATGCGGAATAAATCCACGTTTGCCCTGCCAGCCAGTGCAGAGTGATTGAGACACCGAAGGAAATCAGGAAGAGAGGCTACCGCAGCGACTTTGAAAATCAGCTCTACTGCAGCATAATGCAGGACCACACAAATGCAGCAGCAGCACAGGAGACGGAATCCTTATTCGCAAAAAAACAAAAAAGAATTGAAAAGGCAGCGCCACCGGTGTGCTCAAAAAACAAGGGTGAACATCGGGCTAGCCTTCCCCAGGTGGAAGGAGCTAATGAAGTTGAAAGATTTTTCTAAGGGACGCTGAAGTTGCCAGCTTTCTTCTCGACAAGTGAGTCAACTGTACTGCCTAAATTAGCCAAAACGCAACTTTTCATTCAGTTTTGTTACACAGTGTTGCCTGTTGCCATAAGCAGCATAATAGAAGATCTTGCTAAAATACTGCATCCTCATTGTTGCAGGTGGAACTGTATGTTTACGTGGTTTCAGTAGCTTTCATAATCACGGTAAACGCCGGCTTTCGAAGCCTACCCACCTGCTTTTAGTGGCGCTGAAGCTGGTGGGTAGACTTTAGAAGCTGGCATTTACTGTGACTAAAAGCCGGTGTCAATCACGACTAAAGCTACGGAAACCACGTGAACATACAGGCTCATAACTACGAAAGGTGCTTATCTCCTGCACGTTAATGAAACAACTAAACAGTTCCTAAAACGTGCTTAATTTTTATCATATAGGACTAAAGAATAAGCTACACATATGGTCATATTTTAATAATGATGTTTTCAGTGCATCAATTTTCCGGGCTCGATTGGCAGACTTAGTTTTATTTTTCATTTGCCGCCAGAGTTCTTTGTACTCTTTGATGCTTCTTCTTGTGCGGTCCGGAAAGAATGCTGTGATTGCACTTTATGATGTTGGCAGTGGCGCAAATCGAACAGGGAATTCGGGGGGGGGGGGCACGTTAGTTAGTTTGTTAGCTATTTCTCTGTCTTTTTCCTTTCCTTGACGCGTTTTCCAATTATCATAATTGGCAACTAAAGACACTGTTTCTCTCCACATGCGATCTAACAGCAATGAAATCGTGGGATAAATTCAGTGTACATTGGCATAGCCAGAACTGAAAATTGGCTTGCACAAAACATCAATCTTAGATAATTATTAGTCCTGACCTGTTCTCAGTCATTTTCATAATTAAAAAAAGGTTCACTCCGAGAGCACTCCACGCTTAATCGGAGAGAACAAGCAGCACCTGTTAAGACGACAATCATTCATCTGGACGCGTGTTTGCTGCATTTAAATCAACGTTGTTAAAAATTGTAGACCTGTCGACTGTCACGCAACAGCAGAGTGCCACATTTTTTATCAACCCATCCAATACCGAGAGTGAAAGGCGATATTTCATTACAATGCGGAGCAGTTCAATCGAGGCGAAGCATTAGCCTTTTAATAAGTACATTATTTCTCAATGCTGAATTAAGCCCATGATTGCTTCGCTGTTAGATCGCATATGGAGATAAACCGTGTCTTCAGTTTCCAATAAAAAATAACACCTCAATGAAGGAAAACAAGTGTTTGCCACTAACATGGCAATATCCCCCGCCGCCTCAATTTTGTGTGTCCGTACGGACGGACGGAGCCCAATGCTATATCCCCCGCTTCGCGCTAATCGCGCGGCGCTGGATAATGACCGAGAACTAGCCAGGACTAACTGTTGTCATAAAGGACATGTCTGTGTCCCTTCCAATTCTCAGTTCGATTTGCGCTTCTGGATGCTGGTCCATGCAGCAGACTTCTTTTCATTCGCATCAGCCTTCCTGTCACAAATGACGCCAGTCCGTGCTTTGACAGTCTCTATGAGGGTCCGCCTCATCCGACATTAAAGTCTGTGTAAAGTCATAATAAATATGTCTCCTGAGTTTCTCTTAACAGAGAAAAGTGTGTACTTAACCACCCAGCAAAATTTGAATGATCAAAAAATTTGCCAAGTATTATAAATTAGGTTTCAAAAACCTGAAAGATGAAGGAGTTATCTCTGCTCTAAGATGATGGGGGCGTGTCTGCTGGGGGCCCTGAAACGACGCCCACTCTCAATTGTCACCTGTCAATCAAATACCACCACTACGAAGTGAAAAATGGATGCTAATGTATGTAGCAGCTTCATTGGCGTCACACAGCTCTACATGTTCGAACCACGAACGTGCTCAGATTTTACTATTCGCCCCTGCTCAATGTCTGAGGCGTCAACTAAATAGAAACGCGTTTGTCTTGTAGGATATTTAACTATTTCACCTTGTCTTGGTTGGTGGCACACATTTAGCGGAAACATCACATGCAGTTGTCAGAACCGATATGCCTGCTTTTTAACCTAGTTGCAGTTCTGAGAGGAAATCCGTTATTTTGCGAGCATTTAAGTCATCAAGCGATCTACAGTTAGTACCTAACTCGGGGTACACTGATAAGAACTTAACAAGTTCTAAGTGCTAAGTTAGCTAGCTAGCCAATTCGCTGCTGGGTGAAGTAAAGTGAATCATAATCATGATTTACAAGATGGCTAAATTTAGAAGGGAAATTATGCCTGTATACAACGTATAGTGCATAGTAACCTGACCGTCGCACTTTGCCATCAATTAAAATGATCTTGATCGGTAGGTTTTTTTTTTTTTTCCAAAATTAAACGTTGTCTTGTTGAATATATTGAGAGTGACACTCATCGCTTCTCGGTCGTGTTGACAGCCGTCAATGTTGATGCGGCTGACGCTTTCAGTGGGCGTTTAAAAGCGTCAAGGCAACGTCTCGGAGTTTGACACGACGCTTCGCTACGCGGCCAGTGGCCGTTGGGCTTAAATATTGCGTCCCATATTGAACCAATACTCGTAAATGTAAATGTCCAATACACGTCTGTCACTGAATCTAACAATATGAACAAAATAAAACACAGGATACTAAGGCCTGCAAAATAGTCGTGGCGCTGATCTACGCAGCGCCTGTGTGTCTGTGCCTGGCTGCCTGCGTGTGTTTCTGTCACGGTTGCCTAGAGACAGACACCGCACACTGGCGCTGCTCGCAACACCCGCGGCTTTTAAAAATTCCTGATGCTGTCGTCCGTTGGAAACTTAACTGACAGAGCCACTACCCTGCACACTGTGGCATCTAGGAAAGATGCACGAACGTGGAGGAGATATGACTTGTTAGTTAGCTAGCTAGCTAGCTGCAAACTATCGTCAGATCATGCCTTTCGAGACTCGAGAACGAGCAGGAACAGTACAGAGGCTTATCAGGCCTACCAAAGAAAACGTAGCCTCAGCACACAAAAACTTTGAAATGCCTACATTAATCGCGGAAATAGCAACTGAAAAATAATACCCCGCTACCGAAACTGCAAAAACCGCAACATAAACTGTTGACTCGTAGCATAAGACTATGAAACTGCAACATCTGCTATCGCATCCGTCTTTGCCATTTACTGCGCTTGCGCGTACCGGCCCAGGCTGCTTTCAGAGATAGCGGAATCAGGCGTGTCTCCTTCGGTTGGTAAGTAAAACTTCCAAATATACGTTATTGTTAATGCAGATGTTTAACAATGAGTTGTAAGACGTAGCTGTTACATCAACATTCTCATAGTCTTAGAGTTGCCAACTTGACGACTTTCTCAAGACGTACATATACGTCTTGAGTGAACAAACAATCCCGATTTGGAAAGTCGTCAAGTTGGCAACTCTAAGACTTTAGCGAAATCGACAGTGCATCGTTCATTTTCGGCAGGGTGACATGCTAAAATAAGCGAATTTACGAGAATGTGGATGTAACAGCTACGTCTTACAATTCATTGTTAAACATCTGCATTAACAATAACGTCATATTTGGAAGTTTTACTTACCAACCGAAGGAGACACGCCTGATTCCGCTATCTCTGAAAGCAGCCTGGGCCGGTACGCGCAAGCGCAGTAAATGGCAAAGACGGATGCGAAAGAAGATGTTGCAGTTTCATAGTCTTATGCTACGAGTCAACAGTTTATGTTGCGGTTTTCGCAGTTTCGGTAGCGGGGTATTATTTTTCAGTTGCTATTTCCGCGATTAATGTAGGCATTTCAAAGTTTTTGTGTGCTGAGGCTACGTTTTCTTTGGTAGGCCTGCTTATGTGCTGAAAGTATTTATACTGCTACAGCAACAGGGGTGGGGTTCTACAAATCACCGCTGCGTTACGTAACGCTGCGGTGATTTTCAGACCCGCCCAATAAATCCTGAACACAGAAACTTTGAAAACAGTTTGTGAAGCCTAGCACCAAAATTCAAATCGAAATGGTTGGAATGCTTTTTACACCTCTTAGAGAAATGCTTTTATGACCTATTTAATGTGTTTAGAAGAAAATGGCTGAATTCTCTTTACACGGACTTTAAATCGCAAGTGACGTGATGCCATGGGGGGCAAAATTATTCCATAAGGAACAATTGAAAAAGACACACTAATAGATCCGTGAATACATTTTTTGACTACCGCAAATGATCAATATATAATCTGTTGGGTTTTTTTTTTTGTCTGTGCCTTTTTCCAAGGCAGAGACAATTTTTTATTATTATTATTTTTAAAATTAATTCAGGCTACGCCAACACCAAGGAGACCTTGTCTCTAAGAGTGTTCTTGAAAGCTGCACTGCTGCGGTTCTCTGCGTGTAGCACTGGTCAGGAGGTTCCGTGCAGTCGGCTTATGTCATTAGCAAGTGGGTAAAGTGAGCAGGTGTAACTCCAGTGCTACAGTTATTGTATTTGATGAATGGCTTTGTTATATATCGACATGACTGCTTCACCTGTCTTTTATGTAACATTACAGAATAAACAGTGAGGGAGCAAAGGCTGTTGTTGGTTCACTTGGGTTTAATGACAGGTATGTATTCGGTAACTGTTGAAGGTGACATCCTATAAGCGTGCATGTAGCTAACACTTGCTTTGCTTTTTCGTAGTATAAAATGTTCAAGATGCACCTAAGCTGAGTTGCTTATTACCATTACTTTGAATATCTTACACCGATTCACGGTACTGTGTTTTGCTGCTTCATGTATTATATCGAGGGCTGAATGCAATAAACAGTTATGTCCAGATCTTATGTATTGGGCATAACTGTGTTTTGCAGTCAGCCCTCGATATGCTGGCTTTCGGTTCAGTAGCACCAGTTCTATCAATACATCTGTCAGTGTTGACAGGGCTTTTTGGTACACGTATTGCAACTACAGCAGCCACCGTGTTTAAAAAAGTGAGGCGCTAGAGTGCATTAATCATTTGCCATTGGATGGCAGAGCTCTCATTGTAGTATTTTTAGGAGATCCATAATGATAAAATAAAAATAAAGAGATTTGTTTTCAGATCGCCCTGGATTTCAAGCGTCTAAAAAATACACAAGGTGGAAAACATTCTGAAAAGCGGATGAAACGTGAATGTGAGATATAAATTATCACAGTCGCATAAAATGCCGAGGCAATGGAAATCGTGTTCATGCTGTGCTGTTCAATGGCTATTTAAATTTCAAAATGCAGCAATCAAACATGCGGCCTTAATAAACAGCTCTGCTCATTCAACTTCGAGAGTAAAGGCATCCACCATTTGACTGCTAATCAAGCAAGTAAACTGGAACAGGTTACTTTTCTATTGGTTAATAGGAGACGATTCTGTAGTCCTTTATTTGGCTCCGTGCATCATGTCGCCGAAAAAAAGCTGATGTCAGTGAAGTTTTTTTCCGGAAGCATTTCACATGCCCTTTGATGATTGGCACTTTCGTTCAAAAGTTCGGATGTTCACCCCATGGCAGCAGGTAGTGGTACTACGCCTTAAAAAAGAATCGATTCAGAATTGTCCTAGCCCTAATATTTATACCCCATGGAAACAGGAAGTAATGAATTACTAATTAAATGTCCCTAGATACTCTGATCAACTTTGAAAAACTTCTGTAGAAATGACAGAAATACTTCAATTTCATTTATTTCCTAGGAATTGTTAGGGGTGCCAATAATTGTGGAACAGGTGATTTTATGAAAAATAATTATTTCTTAGGGATTTTTTTTCCTTAAAATTCACCTTGAGTTGAAGGTTACATATTTTTCTACAATTTCCAGTGTGAGAGTATGCGTCTGCAATAAAAATTAAATTTATTTTAAGGCTTTTAACACATCTTAACCAGGCGTGCCAATAATTATGGAGGGCGCTGTAAAAGCTGCTGGGTTGCATGTTCTCAACTCTGCGCATTTACACAAATTTTCACGGCTGAATTTGGAGGGGGGTATGGGGGCGTACGCTCCACATCAGTTTTGCCAGATTGAAAAGCAATGAGGATGTGGACACTAGAGTCCGAATGAGAAAGCGGACCCCGACAGCATATATTTTCGGGAGTCGGAAATGTATCACGAGGAGTCTTCTTCCCCGATATGTAAGTAAGCCTTCTGTTGCTTGGAAAATGTCTGACCTTAGCTAGCCAGCTAGCTACATTTAGTTTTCATTTAGATTGTTTTTATCAATAACCCCAAGCCTTTGATGATAACACTGAATATAGTGGTATATTGCCCATTGTGGTGATCAGTTTTCACATTTCTTCCGCATTAAATGTCTTTCATTTGGTTGGCAATATTTTATCTCACAGACAGATCGAGGACAAGTTTGGTCGTTCTACACTTACGAGCCAAAACATTAAAACCACTCATACTCTGCTGCGAATATTGTTGATTATATCATAACAAAGGCACATGTCAGGTCTGCAGACAGATATTAGATGATAAGCCAGCAGTTGGTTCTCGTTTTCAATGCATTCGATGTGGGAGAAATGAGAATTGTATTACTTTGACAAGGTTTGCATTCAAGGTAGAGTAGCCTATTGTCTGCCATTTCCTGACTCAGGAATATCTTTTTTTTTGTACATCGGATATATTGTTCGGTATTACAGAGAGTAATACTCACTCCTTATAGAGCATGGAAAGAGCAAGATTATTGCGCACTTATGTATTAGATGAATATTGGCAGATCAGCAGCACGGATAGTTTGCCTATTACTGAGACTCTAGGGCAAGAACAACTGAAGATGCATCGTGTAGAATATGGAGAGAAGTGTTGAGTACAGGGGAGTATGATCGCATATTGATGTGTATGTCCTTGGTTCTCATTCACTCAATTCACCATGTGTGCAGTATGCAGACGGCACAATTTGCTGAGCCACTCTGAGAGCTTGGAAAGCCACATGGAAAGCAATTTCGGAAAGCCACTTATTTTTATTTATTTATTTATTTTTTAACATTTTCAATGCTGAATTTTCTTCAAGCTTTTTGTGCCTTTTTTATGATCCCGGCATATAATACGCGGAGATATAGTTATCAGTATATCCGTCCATCCGTGCGTCCGTCTCATATATATTAGTTTCCCAAGCAGAACTGGCAGTGCAGTCACATTCAAAACAGTGCAGAGCGCAGTATCCCCGTCTCCTCTACCCCAGACGAGAGGTTGCCAGCTAGGTTGCCGGATCCAGCAAGAACGTCCGCTACATGGAGCTACCATGGCTACGTTTCATTATCACCAATGAGACTAATAACTAACTATAGCAATGGTCATATTGGTCAACTTGCCCATCACTCTTCTGTGTGGATAGCCCACTAATGTCCATTCTGTAATCTGCGGAGAGAATGAATGAGGATTCATTTGACCGATGTCTCAATAATATTTCACATTGCCATAATGGCTGTGTTAATGTTGGAACGGAATAATATTTCACATTGCCATAATAGCTGTGTTAATGTTGGAACGGTTTCCACAGCGTCTCAGCATAATGCCAGAGAAACGGACTCTAATAATGCATTGCTAATGTCAGCGATGAAGAGCCACGGTTTTTATTACTCAAACAATTTGTTACCTAGTCAATTCGATGACCCACCTGCATACGCATCGACGTACCATGAACGAACATGCATAACGTTATTCGACTGTAGAGAATATTTGAAATGTCAGTGACTACATTTAAATAGAATTAAGTTAGCCAAACTTGGATGAGTCTTACCTGCCGAGGAGAAAATTAGTAACTTCAGCGTCGGTCTTCCAATTCTGCTCTGCTTTCTGCCGTCTCCATCTTTCAAAGGCATGTCCTATACAGATCCTTGTTTTGTTTCTGACTTTGTCACGACGTATTTCAGAATCATAACGAGGCCTTTTAGGTTTACTAACTTCAGACCATTTGTGCTCCGAAACGCTGGTAGCTGCAGCTCAGTGGTAACTGGCAACCTGGATGCCGAAACGCTACTGACTTCGTGATTGGGAGACAGGAGGAGGGCGGCGCAACAGGCCAAAACACAAAATGTCAACATAAACATTAGTTGTGGGCTGCAACTTTGTTTTTGTAGTGAGAATTTTTTGGCTGGACGACTGTTGTCAGTGATATAGGTATTTGAAATTAACCCCTTTGCGCAGAAGCCAAATATGGCTTTTTAGGTGTTACCTGATTTAAGGCTTTATAATTCAAGATTGCAGCTTCTCAGACAGAAAAAAATTGGCTCAATTGAGTCTAGACACTTGATGCATTTAGATTCCCATCATATTTCAGTTTATTTTTATGATTTTGGTGGAGAAACGAGGCTGCAAACACAAAAAATCTTCATGAAAATTCACCATTGAATTAGCAAAAAAAATAAAACTGACAAATGAAAAACTGCTGGGGCTTAAATCTATACATTTCTGGGATCATAAACTTCTTGACCACAAGTACAGTTCATCTTGAACATTACATTCTAGATTACCCGCTTGCTATTAGCCAAATTAGACAGCTATCCAGGTGTCTCCCCAAAGTCTGAGATTCATCAAAATGGTTCACTGTCAAATCATACATTAATCACACATTTAACACAAATTAACTTTTGGGGCATGAAATACAGCATGAACTAATGATTTTCTGGTTGAGTTTAGTATGAATTTATCAATATCAGTGCAGTTGAACATCATTGGTCACCAGTAACCTCTCCAAACACAAAACATGGCTTTTCTCCATAATAAAGTTAACAATATTGTCGGTTTTTCTTCGAAGTCCCCCAAGCATTAAATAAAGTGCTGATTAAACAGCTATAACATTCACGCTGCAATGAAAAGCTAACCGCTCTCACATCTGAGCTCATAACCTTACACCTTGTAAGGGTAAAAACTCACTAACTCAGTAATATCTGAATTCTGAAATGCACCTTATTTTAACAGAATAGAAATGTCACTTTCTGAAAAAAATCAAACGACGTATACCTCCATATTGAACAGAATGGTGTAATGAACGTACCGAGGGATCTACCAACGTGCGTGTGCTCCATGCATTTGGAGAAACGAAAACCTCAGCATTCAATGTCTTTAAACACGGTACAAATTCTACAGCAAAAAGCCATATTGAGCAAAATGCAAACAGAGTAGAAGTACACCTGTTTTCTTCATTGATGCCCTCCTCCAGAGACAGATGTATCGGGTAGAAGGAACCCTCCAGTACTGTTTCATTCGGAATAATTCCCATTGACTGCGTCCATACAACATGTGTCTCGTAAATGAAACTGAAAACTTCAGGCCGGTTTCGGGTGCCTTTGATCCTCTGATATCGCATCTTATTGTCCGATCAATGTATTTCAGTTATTGAGGAAAGTTTAAGCACTCGAGAAACAAGTCTATCAATACATCGTTACCGTGGAAGCTTAACAAGGGCGTGAACTATAACTGTAGAGTTACGCGGATGAGTCTGAGTATATAATTGAGTGACTGGCTGTCGACACCAGTACTTGGGTGGATAGAGGGGAGCGCTGAATTTGTCAATGGAGGAATATACGCGTTAATCCACGGGAGAGAACTACGTATATTTTGTATGTTATGACTGTAATTGACAGTAGAATGTGAGAGAATCAATACTATGTCGGATTTTTAGTTCACCTGACGAAGTCAGATGAGCTTATGTCATGGCCTGTTTGTCCGTCATTCCTCGTTGTCGTTCGTCGTCCGTAAACATCTTCTCCTCTGAAACCACTGGGCCTATGAAGCTGAAACTTGACAGGTACCTTCCTACCCATGAGGACACCAAAGTTTGTTCAAGGCGTTCTGATCCGATTTCAAACTTGGCCGCCACAGAGGCAATATTTAAAATCTCATAATTGGCCATCTGAAAGCTATTTATGCACATATTCAGCTGAAATTTGCTATGTAGTTCGTACGTGGCATGATACATCACATATCTAGTTTGAGTTAAACTGCTTCTTACTCACCCTTGAGTGGTCAGGTGAGCTACAGGGCCCGTGGCACTATTTTTTGCTTCACAAAACGCATTTTTTTAACCACTAACTGGAATACTGTTGACTCACTGTAGCTAAATTGGTTGCTACAGAGTACTACGTTTTTTTCTGTCGCAGGTGATAATTTTTTATAATTACTGGATTGATACTATGGGCAAGGATTTTGACCAGTTTGCACATCAGGCTTAGCTGAGGAGTTTAATTCATGCAACTCCTAAAAAACAGGGATTGGAGGGAACTTCTCCATACTCCAAATCGCGTTTCAGCTCTGCCTGCTTGTGAATATTCAATAGCTGATCCGGGGGTGCCATCTCGTGGTCGAGTACTGTAACTAAGTGCTTAAATTTGCATATCTATAGTCGCGCGCGTCTTCATCTGCAGAAAGGGGTTAACATCATTCTTTAATGTCTGGTGATGTATCAGGGCCATTTCATGATTAATCAACATAAAATTCTCACATATTGCTCCTTTAACTGGTGCTATTCATATTCTGGAATTTCTGAGATTTAAAATTTTTTTTTGTTGCCATGGAAACCAGCTTAACTTATGGAAAATTTTTCTTCCAGTAACTGTTGTTCATGGGTTGGCAAGTGTCCTTGTACACGCTGCCGTATAATATAGTTCAAATCTTCATACTCTGTACTCACCAATGTACTTGCTTAGTTTTTAATTGCTTTTATGTTTTTGCGACTTTCTGTATACGCTTCTGCTTTTGATTGTTTTTATCTTTTCTTGACTGTCTGAATATGTTTTTGGACGATCACTCACTATAGGTGCCTTGCCACCTATGTGATGTCATCCTGACTGTTGTCAAAGTTAAATAAAACAGAAAATGAGAGTTGGGAGCGTTTCCAGAGCAGAAGTTTAAAACCGCTCAATATTTTTCATCAAAACTGTCTATGCATTTTAGTCAGTCCCTAAACTGGAGCCTTTTGGTATTATGAAATTTCTGAGATTTTAACTTTTTTCTATGTTTTCATGGAAAAAAGATTATCTTACTGAAAGTGAGGGTGCGGATCCTTTCCGAAGGAGTACTCAAGTATCGTTAAATATTTATTAACCAAACTTACTGCTGATATCAATAAGGTCCTTACCTGGTGCCTTTTGGTAGTTTGATATTTCTGAGTTTTTATCCCCCCGGCATATAATGTAGGGGGATTTAGTCATCAGTGTGTCCGTCAGTCTGTTATCATTTTGTTTCCGGAGCAGAACTCGAACATTGTTCAATATTTTTAAAATAATCTTGTGCATATTAATCAGGTCCTAGACTGGTGCCTTTTGATATTTTGGGATTTAACATAACATAACATGAGTGGCGAGAACAGACCATTCATCCCAACTAGGCTCGCCAGTTTCTTTTTGCTATTGTGAGTATGACACTTCAGATACTCAATGGTATCTAGCTTTAAGTCAAGCCTGCTCTTGAAAATTCCCTGCCTCAACAATATTGTCAGGCAAGCTATTCCACGTTAAAATTACTCTTTAGGTGAAAAAATATTTCCTAATAGCCATGCTAAATTTACCTTTGATCAACTACCATTTGTGACCCCAGGTTATACTAACAAAACTTGGCCGAAGGAATCCTACATAATTCACTTCGTTAATACCTTTAACATGTATAAAGACCTCAGTCAAATCACCCCTAAGTCTCCTTTTCCTAAGACGAAAGGATCTCCAGCCTGTTTTCATAACTTTCATCTTTTTTACCTGGAATTAGCTTAGTTGCTCTTCTCTGAACTTTTTCTAGACCCTCTAGATCTTTCTTAAAGTATGGTCCCCAGAACTATAAACAGTACTTTAGATGTGGTCTGATGAATGTGTTGTACAAGAGAAGTAGGACCTCCTTAGATTTGTACTCAATGCTTCTGGCAATGTATTGTTATGGCCCCAATTTGTTATTACATTTAAAACAACAGCAACAGCAAGGGATGACACACAGTTTTTAAGAACTTAAACACATTTAATTTCCAACAAACAAAGACAACTAAACAACTAAACTACTGACCAAGATTGAATCTATAAAAAAAAACGGAAATATTTACAGTCCCTTGTTTTGGGGTGGCGTGGTGATGTCCTGGGTGAAAAAAAAATCCACAACAGAAACTCCACAGGTCTTGAACAGAATGAAAGGTCTGGTCACATGTATCCTTCTTCTTGCAATTTCTCCTACTACTTTACTGTCTCAATTCTTTTCCTTATATACTCTTTTGCAGACCCCACCCACATTTAGACCTCTTTTTTTTTATTTTCTGAGACTTGCCCCAGACATGTCCAGGACATGTCTAAACATGACTCCAGTCTGAGCTTAACAAAAAAAAGGTAAATACTGCCATCTAGTGGCCTATATTCACATTACACCTCCATTCCAAAAGGGAAAAATTTTGACTCCGAAAGGCAAAATTTTTCTTTTCAATACAAAATGGTTAAGTGAACGCTTGTCTATATATACATATCATACAATATTCAAACACGGGATAAGCAATCAGCAATTACATTGTCTGTACCCTTCACATGCGTAATTTCCAAGTCAAACTCCTGTAAAATCAAACTCCAATTCAACAATCTCCGATTCTTGTTTTTCATCTTACTCAAAAACATTAACGGATTGTGGTCAGTGTACACAATCATTGGCTTTTGTCCTGTACAAACATAAACCTCAAAGTGTTGTAAAGAAAGGACCAGAGCCAACAGTTCCTTCTCTATTGTGGAATAGTTCCTTTGGTGGCGATTGAACTTCCTGGAGAAGTATGCCACGGGATGCTCAATGTCATCAGAGTCACTTCTCTGTAGGAGCACAGATCCACAAGCTTGGTCGCTAGCATCGACCGCGATGGAGAACGGTTTGTTGAAGTCAGGAGATTTGAGCACGGGGAAGTGACACAGCAGAGACTTCAGGTGATCGAAGGCTCTCTGGCATGTATCATCCCAGGTGAACTTTACGCCTTTCTTCAGTTGGTTAGTTAGACTGAGAGCAATCTCAGCAAAGTTCTTGCAGAACTTGCGGTAGTACCCGATCATTCCAAGGAAGCGGCGCAAAGCTTTTTTGTTGTCAGGAACTGGAAAGTCCATGATGGCTTGGACTTTAGCATTTATGGGTGCCACCTTACCCTGGCCTATGACGTAGCCAAGATAGGTGACAGTAGCACAACCAAAGTCACTCTTGCTCAGGTTAACAGTCAGGTTAGCCTGGGTCAGGCGCTGGAACAACGTCTCTACATCTTTTAGATGTTCTTCCCAGGAGTCACTCCATGTGATCAGGTCATCGATGTACGCACCCGTGTGTGGCAATCCGGCGATTGTAGACTGTATCATCCTTTGGAACGTGGCTGGGGCATTTTTCATGCCAAAGGGTAGGACTTCATACTGGTACAATCCAGATGGTGTGGCAAAAGCAGAGATGCTCTTGGCCCTCTCAGTTAAAGGCACACACCAATAACCCTTCAATAAATCAATCTTGGTCAGAAACTTTGCTTGCCCTACACTATCAATACAATCATCAATCCTAGGTATTGGAAACACATCAGTTCTAGTTACAGCATTGACTTTGCGATAATCTGTACAGAATCTAGTACTTCCATCAGGTTTTGGAACTAGCACACAGGGTGAACTCCAATCGGAGTTGGAGGGTCTGATAATATCATGTTTTAACATGTACTCAACCTCTTTCTCAGCAATCTTTCTCTTTTCAGGATTCATCCGGTATGGATGCTGTTTTATTGGTTTGGCATCACCAACATCTACATCATGAGAGGCTATAGTAACTCTCTTTGGAACATCAGGAAACCTATCCTCATATTTCTTGATCAACCTCTCAAACTGATCTTTCTGTGAGGGTTCTAAGTGCTGGAGTTTTACATCAAGATTTTGCAACACTTCAGAATTTGACAACTTACATGAAAGAACTTCAGCTTTAATTCTAGGTTCATCATCTTGAAACTCCCCCTCATCTTCACAAATCTCGGCCATTGGAGAATCTGAAGTGACAGCTGCAACCCTAGCATTTCTGTCATGATAAGGCTTCAGCATGTTAATGTGACACAATTGTTTTGGTTTTCTCCTATCTGGAGTCTTCACAATGTAATTGAGATCATTGAGTTTTGTCAGAATTTCATAAGGACCATGAAATCTTGCCTGCAATGGATTGGACTGCAAGGGAAACAACACAAGGACCTTATCTCCTGGTTTAAACTCACGGCTTCTAGCCTTATGATCATACCAAGTTTTCATTTTTCCCTGACTTGATTTCAAGTTCTCTTTGGCAAGGTCACAAGGTCACAAGGTCTCTTTGGCAAGGTCACAAGCTGCAAGTTCATCTTTCCTTGAACTTGCTAACATAGTCTAACAGACTGATATGCGGCTCTTTCTCTTGCCATTGTTCACTCAATAATAGCAAAGGTCCTCTCACTTCATGACCAAACACTAGCTCAAATGGATTGAATCCAGTAGACTCCTGCACTGCTTCTCTAGCTGCAAACAACAGCAAATGAACCCCTTCATCCCAGTCTTTCTCATGGTCATAACAATAAGTCCTCATCATTGTCTTGAGAGTGGAATGAAACCGCTCTAAGGCACCCTGACTTTCTGGATGATAGGCACTAGAAATAATCTGCTTTGCACCAAGTTCATACACAACCTGCCGAAACAAACCAGAAGTGAAATTGCTGCCTTGGTCTGACTGAATTTCCCTGGGAAGGCCAAACAACGTGAAGAACTTTATCAAAGCCTTCGAGATTGCAGTTGCCTTGATGTTACGTAGAGGTATGGCTTTCTTCTCTATCGAATTTCTCTAATTCAAAATCTCTCTGTCTCTGTCTCTCTCTTTCTGCTCTTTCCTCTTTCTCTCTCTCAAATTCTCTTTGTTTTTCTTTTTCTTCCCTCTCAATTTTCTCTTCTCTTGCTAATTTTTCTAACTCAAACTGCCTTTGTTTTTCTTTTTCTTCCCTTTCTTTCTCTCTTTCTTCCCTCTCAAATTCTCTTTGTTTTTCTTTTTCCTCCCTTTCAATCTCTAGCATTTTTAATTTAAGTTCCATTTCTATATTTGGATTTTCCACTGGAAACTGTTCCAGATCTCCTGGTGCAAACACATTTTCATCAATGTAATATTCAACTATCTCTCTAGCCAGTCTTGCTTTTCGCATGGCTGGTTTTACCTCTGTCAGCTCCAACTGTCTGCAAATTTCTAGCAGTTCTGTCTTTTTAAAAGACTTCAAAACCCCTACGGTTGGTGATGCCAAGAAATCATCCATTGCTGTTGTCAATATATATGTATTCAATTAAAAAAAAATCAATTTTACAATTTGAAATGTTAGATTTTCAATAAATTACTCACAAAATGGTCTATCCCGGACCTTGAGCCCCCAATTTGTTATTAGATTTACAACGCAACAGCAACAGCAACAGCAAGGGATGACAAACACAGCTTTAACAACTAAAACTCATTTAATTTTTAACAAAGACAATACTGACTAAACAACTAACAACTAAGACCAAGATTGATTATAACAAAAACAAAAAGAAATATTTACAGTCCCTTTTTGTGGGGCGGCTTGGTGATGTCCTGGGTGAGAAAATGCTCAAACACAGGTAAAGAAATCCACAAAAGAAACGTCACAGGTCTTGAACAGAATGGCAGGTCTGGTCATCTGTATCCTTCTTGCAATTTCTCCTACTACTTTACTGTCTCAATTCTCTTCCTTATATACTCTTTTGCAGACCCCACCCACATTTAGACCTCTTTTTTTAAATTTTCTGAGACTTGCCCCAGACATGTCCAGGACATGTCTAAACATGACTCCAGTCTGAGCTTAACAAAAAAAAAGGTAAATACTGCCATCTAGTGGCCTATATTCACATTACATCACAACCAGACTTGATTACTGTAATGCACTCTATACTGGAGTTGCTGAATCTTCCCTTGCTCGTCTACAGCTGGTCCAAAATGCAGCAGCCAGGCTGCTCACTGGTACAAGAAAAAGTGAGCATATCATCCTGGCAGCTTTGCATCGGCTCCCTGTTAAATATAGAATCCAGTACAAAGTGATACTGATCGTTTTTAAAGCCTTGAATGGTCTAGCGCCACTGCATGTTCTCGACATGCTATGTCCATTCACCCCAATGCGACCCTTAAGGTCTGCTTTACAGTCACTTCTTAACATTCCACGGTCTCGCCTGGTACATAAAGGGGACCGTGCTTTTAGTGTGTTTGCCCCAAGGCTTTGGAACAGTCTACCAAACAAACTGAAATCTGCATCATCTGTGTCTGGTTTTAAAACGTCACTTAAAACACACCTGTTCCGGGTTGCATTTGGCAGCCACTGATTTGCATGTGATTTCTGAATGGAGGCGTCTTTCTCCATGTACTGTATCATTGTCTTTGTCTTTGCCCTTTGATATCTTATGTGCAGCTCTGGCTGATTCTCAATGTGTTCTTTTATTTTCTTTTATTTACTGATTGTAAAGCACTTTGGTTGTAAATGTGCTATACAAATAAATTCTACTTACTTAATTATAAATGGTAATTTCTTGGTGCAGTATGTTAATAAACCTACAAGAGAGATGGCAATTTTAGACTTAGTGCTCTGTAATGACCTAGATAGAATTAGCAATGTTGAGGTGCTGGAGCCACTTGGGACAAGTGATCACTCTGCTGTTAATTTTGATGTTTCATGGGAAGTTAAAAAGGTGTATTCAAAAACAAAAATTTTCAATTTTAGGCGAGCAAACTTTGACAGGATGCGCTCATATCTAAGTGAAATAAAATGGGAGACACTCCTGGACTGTGAGTCCGTAAATGAGATGTGGGAAAGATTTAAGGGGGTTTTACTTGAATCACAATGCAGATTCATTCCAAAGGTGTCCAAAAGTAAGCTGAAAAAGCAGAATCCTCAGTGGATGACTAGAAGTATTCGTAGGATTTTGAGGGAGAGGAGGAATCTTTATAAGATGTACATAAAGGATAACAATGAGAACACTAAGGCTGAATACTGTAAAATGCGGGCTGTGGTCAAAAAAGAGCTGAGGAATGCTAGAAGACTGTATGAAAGACAAATTGCAGAGGGGGCAAAAACTAACCCTAAGTGCTTCTTTCAGTACTGTAGCAGAAAAAGGAAAGTTAAAGAGCAGGTTAAGTGCATAAAGAATAAAAACGGATCGCTGCTATATGATAACAAGGATATTGCGGATGCCTTAAACCGTTACTTTGTTGAGAATTTTACCTCAGAGGCGGTCTTTATTTGGCCAGAGGGCATGTTAAATCCTTAAGATTATTGAGCAGAAACTTAGGTTCAAGGTAACGAAGTATTAGACAAGTTGCATAAACTAAAGACAGATAAGGCGGCGGGTCCTGATGGCTTATATCCTAGAGTGCTCAGAGAATTTGGCAAGATCATCTTTAAGCCGCTATCCACCATCTTCAGGCGGTCTTTAGAAACTGGAGAAATACCAAATGATTGGAAACAGGGCAATATTATACCAATACATAAGAAACGAGACTGTACCGAGCCAGGAAATTACAGGCCAGTCAGTTTAACTTGCATTGCATGCAAAATGTTGGACTCTATCATAAAAGATGAGCTGGACTTTTTTCTTGAACGGAACAGTATCTTGAGGGATAGCCAACATGGTTTTCGTAAGGGAAGGTCATGCCTGACAAACCCTCTGGAATTTTTTGAAGAGGCCACCAGGACTTATGACCAAAGCAGGGCTTATGACATCATATACTTGGATTTTCAGAAAGCATTCGATACAGTACCGCATAAGAGACTAATTTTTAAAATGAGCTCCATTGGAGTTACAGGAGGTATTCTGGAGTGGATTCAAAACTGGTTACAGGAAAGAACACAAAGAGTGGTGGTCAGTGGTATCTCATCTGAGCTAGGTATGGTGGGGAGTGGCGTCCCCCAGGGATCGGTGTTGGGGCCCCTGCTGTTCCTCATCTACATTAATGACCTTAATAGGAATATTGAGAGCAGATTGGTTAAATTTTCAGATGATACTAAATTGAGGGGTTCGGCAAATAGTTCAGGGTCCACTTAAGTGATTCAGGATGATTTGGATAGAATCCAGAATTGGGCAGAAATGTGGCAAATGACATTTAATGTAGCAAAATGTAAAGTTGTACATGTAGGTAATAAAAACATTAGACGGGATTACTTCATGGGAGGTTTAAAACTGGAATGTGCTCCACACGAGAAAGATCTGGGAGTGATTGTTGACCAAACCCTCACAGGCTCTAGCCATTGTGCCGTAGCAGTTTAAAAAGCCAATTGGATACTGGGATACATTGCCAAAAGTATTGAGTACAAATCTAAGGAGGTGATGCTTTTTTTGTACAACACATTCGTCAGACCACTACTGGAGTGTTGTGTACAGTTCTGGGGACCATACTTTAAGAAAGATATAGAGGCTCTAGAGAAAGTTCAGAGAAGAGCCACAAAGCTTATTCCAGGTATAAAAGATGAATGCTATGAGAAGAGGCTGAAGATCCTTAATCTCTTTAGTCTTATGAAAAGGTGACTCAGGGGTGATGTGATTGAGGTCTTTAAATATGTTAAAGGGATTAACAAAGTGAATTATGTAGGATTCCTTCGACCAAGTGTTATGAGTAGAACTCAAGGTCACAAATGGAAGTTGACCAAAGGTAAATTTAGCACTGATACTCGGAAATATTTCTTCACCCAAAGAGTAATTTCAATGTGGAATAGTTTGCCTGACCATATTGTTGAGGCAGAGACCTCGGGGGTTTTCAAGAGCATGCTTGACTTAAAGCTAGATACCATTGAGTCATTGAGTATCTGAAAGGATGTATTCACAATAGTATAAAGAAACTGGCGAGCGTAGTTGGGCTGAAAGGCCTGTTCTTGCCATTCATGTTATGTTATGTTATCTTCCTGGCGCTTTGTTTTCTTTAGTTTGCAAAATGGCTTTCAGTAGTTCTTCGAAGCTGGGTTTATCATGTAGACAATGGATCATAGGCTTGTCTGCAATTGCGTTAAGTGCTGTATAGTCCAAATCTCCGGGTATGTTTAACAGATGATTCAAGTGCTGGGCAAACCTATTCAGTATTTCATCTTTTCCTACCAAAGCTGTCTCTCCATCCAGGGCAGTCAGCTGGGTTGTGCCTCTCCTCTGGGGCTCCTATATCTCCTTAAACTGTGGTAGAAACCCTTCATATCATTGATGCCTGCAGCATATTGTAGGTCCTTCGCTTTCTTTTCCCACCACAGCGACTTCAGTTTTCTTCTGTATTGTTATAATCTTCGTCTGGCATGTACTAGTTTCATTTTGTTAGTTCTAGTATTTATCTGCAGAAGTTTAGACTTTGCCAAATTTCTTTCTTCAATTAAGGCTGCGAACTTCTTATCATTTATGTCAAACCAGCCCTGATGTTTTCGTTTTGGTCGTCCGTGGGCTTCTTCAGCAGCACAAAGAACAGCTGTCTTTAGTGAGTTCCATTTGTCTTCCAGCGTAGACTCCTCGAATTTAGGTTGATCTACCGTCCTGTCTATCAGTGCATGGAATTCTTCTTGGTTACAGATGTCTCGCAGCTTTGAGACATTTAGCTTGGGAGGTCGTCGAGCACCAGTTCGAGCATGTCGCTTTTTGACATGAAAAGCGATAGTTGATCTCACCATATTATGATCAGTGGAGCAATCAGCACCTCTCATGACTCTGGTGTTGAGTACATCATTTCAATTTCTCTCCCTCATAATTACGTAGTCCAGCAGATGCCAATGTTTTGAACTCGGATGCATCCATGTAGTTTTGTGGTGTAGTTTGTGGTTGAAGATGGTGTTAGTGTTGACAAGACGGGACTCTGAGCAAAAAGCTTATAGGAGTTCACCGTTTGTTGTACACTTTCCCGTTCCATGTCGTCCAATCACCCCAGGCCAGTTCTCTTCGTCTTTTTTAACCCTAGCATTGAAGTCGCCAGCAATAATTAACTTATCCTTACTTGGAACTTGTTTCACTACATCTCTCAGACTGGCATAGAAATTTTCTTCTACCTCTTCTGGGTTTGTCATTGTAGGAGCATAGGTACTAACTATAGTGGCATACACACCCCTCTGCAGGGGGAGTCGCAGTGTCATTATCCTGTTATTGATGGGGGTTGGATCTTGCTCGAGATTTTGAGCAATGGAGTTCTTGATGGCAAAGCCAACTCCACCTTCATGTCTTTCACTTATGTCTTTTCCACTCCAGAAGAACGTATAACCATGGTCGATTAGGCTGTCATAGAGAGGAAGTCGGGTCTCACTAAGGGCGGCTATACCTATTTTGTATCTATCCAGTTCTTTGGCTACTAAGGCTGTCTGCCGCTGTGGTCTTGTAGATCTGTCATTACCTAGTAGTGTTCTAACATTCCATTCAGCGAGTCTCAGGAGTTGTTGTTGTTGCTTCCTAGCTTACTTTTCACTGGTCCCGGAGCGAAAGCGGACCAGCGCGAACCTTTTTAACTCAGGCGACGTTCGAGTCGGTATGAGAGTTCATTTCCGTATCCATAATCCATAGCACTGCTTTGCAAAAATGTAAGTAATTCTGGCTTTTGCATTACCAGAATACTCTCTCGGCAGGGCAAAGGTGTGGTCCAGTGGGCAAGAACAGGTCGAGACACGCTGGCAGCTTTACCATGCTGCAGTTGCTGGCCGGATGACATTATGGTTTATCACCGCCCTCAAGTGCTGCCACGGGATGTGTGCCAGGCTGATGCCGAGTTGACAAGCAGTCCTGCCGATTGGCAGAACTATTGTCTGGTTGACATATAGAACGATCATAGATTTGTTTAGCCGTAACCCAGGCTAAGGGAGGTTTAGGGTGTGCTGTCACTTTCCCAAGGTGAGCACCCAGGCTACTGGAGAGAAGGAGATGTCTTACTTCTCCAAGCTAGGCCTAGCCACTGCCCTAAAGATTACATTCAAGTCTATGAGTCTTTGCATTGACTTTGAATGTTCTCAGTTGAGCGAAATATTCGTTTTGCCTCCAATGTGAAAGCAGCTGAAGGGCACATACCCACATAGCCTACACACGCACTCGTGCCCACATGTACACACCTCTCTCTCTCTGATCTGACATCAGGACAATCGCTATAGATTCTATAATTTATGTCCTTATTTAGATAGTTACATTAAACAGTGGTTGCTTGTTATTTATTGCATTGAAATGTGCCTGACATTCCGGAAACCTGTCTGTGAGGTTTTGGAGACGTGTGCACACTGTGCACGGGTCAGCCAAATTACCACTGCACAGAAAGTAAACCAGCTTAGAGCTGGCGAGCTTTCTGCGCAACTTCAGCGGAGACTTTTGCTACGAAATTGTCACTACGTCATGATGAATATGTGACACCTCCCCCTACTATGCCGCCACACCCATCTTGGCGCACGACCCTCTACCAAATTGCCAAAGTGACTGCGCATGGTGTTGCACCGCACAAAACTACCACTGCGTGGGCTGCATAGGACGAAATTACCACTGCGAGGGCTGCACCGGACAAAATTACCACTGCGAGGACTGTGCCACGCTACGCCAAGAAATTAGAGCCTCATAAGTCTTGGTGGCGTCTTCAAAGTATCCCAGGAAGTTTGTCAGGCATGACTTTACCTTACAGAAACCATGTTCAGGGATGTGATTTTTCCGCTAAATCGGGGAATTCCACTCTTTTATCTTCAAAATTAAAAAAATAAATCTGATTTTTCAGCATGAAAATCTGATTTCATATCTACAGCATTCCGACTTTTAGTATTTCCGGAACTGCAGTGATCTTATGCATGATGCATTCTACAGAACTTCCGTTTTCAAATTAGCCAGCTAAGGCCCACCGGTCAGATGTCATGCTGTGTGGGCAGGGGCCGCGGCGGCAAGTTTCAACACTGCGGAGAAGAAATGACTTAGGCATTGCGGATATTCGAGACGACAGATATCTTGTAGTATAGTAATAATAATTAATAGTCCGTATACCTGTATTTAGTAATATCAGGTGTGTAAGTACTTGGTTGCAATGAAAGCCTGTGCCCACACTGGCCCTTCCTGGGAAAGATTGGGGACCCCTGATGTAAATGGAGCGTCACTGGACACCGAATATAGCCAAATGTGGCTAATTAGTGACACTGTTTTCCGTTGTCGTTTGGCTTAATCACTAGGTTAATATGTAATGAATAATATGTAATGCATATTTCCAGGAGTTCCATCAGGATTGTGTTTTTAGTCAATAATTGGAAGCTGAAAATACTCACAGAACTCATAGATGGTTTCTACAGATGATTGCATAAAGAAAAAACATTGATTTGTGGTGTGTATCTACAGTGATTATGTTCTTATTTTTCATTTTTGCTATTACTCAGTACATTCAGAAAAGTCTAAATTCAAAAAATCCCATGAGCATGTGACTTTGTGATATGATTTTGGAGTTGACTTTGAAGTCAATGATTTTATTGATATATTGGCTATATTCAGTAAATGTTATTTGACTTATCTGAGTGCAATAGTGGCAGACTAAATTCTTGACAAGCTTGGAGCTTGTGTCTTACAAGTTTTGACTTGACTTAGAAATCAAATACATTGGATAATAATTCTGTTTTTTATTATTTTATTGAATTCTTAGTACACTTAGGGCACTAAAAATCGCTAAAACCTAGGAGCTTCGGGGGGCTTTGCCCCCCCGTATCCCCCCCATCAGGGCGCTGCCCTGGACCCCCCAGATCCCCAGATAAATTTTCAGAGAATTTCACTTCACCCAAATCACATCCCTGCATGTTGGCTATCCCTCAAGATAATGTTACGTTCAAGAAATAAGTGTAGCTTGTCTTTTATGATAGATTCCAGTATTTCGCATGCAATGCAAGTTAAACTGACTGGCCTGTAACTTCCTGGCTCGGTACGGTCCCCTTTCTTATATATTGGTATTATATTGCCCTGTTTCCAATCATTTGGTATTTCTCCAGTTTCTAAAGACCGTCTGAAGATGGCGGATAGTGGCTCAAAGATGATCTCACCAACTTCCCTGAGCACTCTAAGATATAAGCCATCAGGACCCGCCGCCTTATCTGCCTTTGGTGTATGCAACTTGTCTAATACTTCGTTATCCCGAACCTCATTTTCCGCTTAACAATCTTCAGTATTGGACATTCCCTCTGGCCAAATAAAGACTCCTTCTGAGATAAAATTCTCAACAAAGTAACTGTTTAAGGCATCTGCAATATCCTTGTTATCATATAGCAGTCAGTCTAAGTCTACAACATTGGACAGTCTAAGGTACACCTGTGCACTAATCATGGTGTCTGATGAGCATCTTGATGTGGCACACCTGTGAGATGGGATGGATTGTCTCAGCAAAGCAAAAGTGCTCACTATTACACATTTAGACAGATTTGTGAACAATGTTTGAGAGAAATGGTAATATTGTGTATCTGGAATAAATTTTAGATCTTTGAGTCCATCTCAAGACAAATGGGAGCAAAAACAAAAGTGTTGCGTTTATATTTTTGTTGAGTGTAAATATATTTTTATTATAGTCTCATTTTCCCTTATATATCGTACTGTAACATGATTTGGGCTAGCACTCATGCTTCACACCTTCAAAAAGTTATTTTACCCCAAAAAAGATTTGTTAGACTGGCGTCATTCTCATCGTGATGCACCATCTGCTCCTCTCTTCAAAAAACTAAATATTCTGACTGTATCTGAGGTTAATTCTTTACAAATATGTGTATTTGTGCATAAATGCATTTATGATCATCAAAATCTACCAAATGGTTTTAATAGCTTCTTTTCATTTAATTCCAATTTTCATTCATATGTCACAAGGCAATCAAAGGACCTTCATGTACCTTCTTGTTGTACTTCCCTCTGGCAGTTTTCAGTAAGATTTAGAGGTGCTAATTTATGGAATTCTGTCGATCCAAGGCTAAAAGAACCTTCTCTATCTGTCTTTAAAGCCAACTATAAAAGGATGCTCATAGCCAAAAAGTAGTAGGACTTGTATCAGGTTATGTGTGTTCAGGTTTTCAGCTAGAGTTTTCTGGTATACAGTAGTTGTATGTACTTTATGTAGCATACTAGCATGTTTGAATGTATAGTACGATTTTCATTTTCTTTTATTTATTTATTTATTTTTTTTTTTTATTATTAGTATATGTATTCTGTCTGTTTGTTCTAATTAGGGGAAGTTTATTATAAGCCACTTGGCTTCTTAACTTCTCCTGCACATCATGTTTATACAAATGATATCTTTCTTGTTTTTTTCAAATATGTGCTAAATAAATAAAACTAAAATATTAATAGCTTTTTCAGCCCTTTTTTGCCTGTGTCCCAACTTTTTTGAGACCTGTTGCAGCCAGAAAATTTGAAATAGGCTCATTTTGTGGATAAAATGTAAAATGTCTCAGATAACATTTCAAATTTTGAAACTGTGTTCTATTGTCAATAACATTGGCTCGTGTGAACTGAAAGTTCTTGACTACATAATAATCATGTTTATTTTTTCGCAAAGTATGCCAATGAGACTATAATCTTTTTTGTACAAATTTGATCTTGCTTCAAAACTTTTGGTCTGTAGTGTATATCAAGTCATTCCCAAATTGAAAATTTTTTTTAACTAACAATTGAAAAAACTATCTACCTCATATTACAAATATACCCTGAGATTACGTCTTAAAACTAAAACTTAAAACACAAAATTTGAAGTCCAACATTTTTTTTTACATCTTTGAATCCTCTTGAACATATTTGAACATTTTTGAACCCTCGTCCATCCTCCAGTTTTTAAAAATTGCCATTTGAGGTAACTTGGTACATGAAGTGATTGCAAATTTCAACATTTTCTCATTTTAATGTATTGATTGGAAACACTGTTACAATCTACCTGAGATCATTAATCTAACTGAGAGAAAAATCAATTGTACGTATAACAAGTCTATGCAATCGAAACCACATCAACTTTGACAGACAGTCCTGAAATCATTGTAATAAGGGCATCTACAACTCATCATCATTATCATTATCAGCTGCAACTTCCTGTACTGCCAAGCGACATTGATTACGTCCACAATCTGGAAAGGTACCCATAATCTCATCCACAAGCAAGCTAGCTACATAAAAGCAATGCTCCATATGGCCACGGAAAATAATTGAGCCTTGCTACCTACCCAGCTACGTTAAGCTGCTTTTCCACCGAACGCGAAATTAGTTTTTCGCGCGACAGTTTGCATTCAAAGTCAATGCAAGGACGTGAATATACACAAACTCACGTGTATTTGCATCTTTGCATTGACTTGAAATGTAATCTGTCGCACAAAAAATTTGTTCCGTGTTCAGTGGAAACACAGCTTAGACTAATTGTAGACTTCGGCACAATGTTGTAACTTTACAGCAACTTGTCAGATAAGATATAAACTGTTTGCAGAGTTGCTGTTGTTTAGTATTTGCAGGACGGCACCAAACAAGCAAACAATATTTGTGGTTCACATTTTAAATCATCAGCCACAAATTTTGAGTGGATCGGACACCTTTAACCAGTTGAAATGCATTGGGCGCGGTGTTCAGGGGCTGCATATGTGGTTCAAGGGAGAATCGATGATGAGGCTCAACATCTGCATGAAATAAATATGGTTTCTACACTATACATCAGCGAAAGTTTCAGCGTCACGCATACCGAGAATTTCCCCGACAGCTTTGCAATAACCCTGCGACTCTGCCCCCAGCCCCTGTCGTAATCGTTGTTCATGGCTCATTGCTTGTAATCACCAACAAAACGCTCTCTGGCTACTAGTTTGTTAGTACAAAAGCTCATATTGGCTCAATACAATGCTCGAAGTGTACTTGAGGTCTGTGAAATAGGCAAGCATCCTTACGCAGAATGTCCTGCTTGCTTCATGTTCCTCATCACTCTGACAGAGATCATGGGACAGATGTCCATCATAAGGATGTTCTTTGTCTGTGGTACCCTGCAGGGATTGGTCGGCCCATACCGCGCGTGCCAATGGATGGGGGTCACAGTGACCACCTCTCAATATCACGCACCCTCTGCGGGGCGCTGGTTTTCCCCACCATCGCCAACCTGGCAGGACGCCTGATGTTCCGAAGAGTACCGTCCAACCTGCAGCGCACAGTACTGGTAAGGGGGGGGCGTCCTAATAATGGCGATGGAGAGAGCAGGAATGGAAAAGGGAAGTGGAAGATGGGATGGGCAGCTCAGGACTGACAGAGGTGGACGGGGCAGGCGAGAACAGAGGCTTGTGTCAGTATTATATCGGACTGCTAACTCTTCATGCCTCCCTGTTCCCCTTTACACACAAACAGGGCGGCATCGCATTCGTTGTAATCAAAGGCCTGCTGAAGGTTTACTTCAAACAGCAGCAGTATCTAATCCAGGCCAACCGCCATATCCTCAACTACCCGGAGAGGGAGGTCCCAGCTGAAGGTCCGCCGGAGGACGACGAGGACAGTGGCAACGAGTGAAAGCGCTGGGATTCATCAACTGTTATTTGTATTCAAATGAACCATAAAGTGGCAAATCAGACGTTTCAGCCTTTTTGCATATTTTCTTCAACCCCGAGCTGTTTCCTGCCTCTTAGAATGTGGGTAGTCCTTATTATTTTGTGTGATTATTTATTAATAATACTGTGAATCGGTCTTTCAAGTTTTTGGCTGTAATTTGTTTGCGAGGAGAATTTTGTGAAGTTATTCTCTCCTTTGATGTGTAGTGGGGCTCATTATGCGAAAGAGATTGTGTCTTGCAGATTAGAAATATTATCAAAACACATTACAGAAACGAGCATCTCAAGAATGAAATTCGTGACAGGCCCACATACATCACAATCCTTTATTTTTCTTGGGAGAAGTTGTATTTTTTCTGGAGGTGTGGAGATCTGTCCATACTCCAGAAATATACTCTGTGAACTCTTCCACCCCACATAAATTTGGGGATTATGAGATGATTCATTAGTATAGATTTCCATTACATGAAAAATTACATTGATCTGACCTTCCTAGCAGAAATATTAAGTAATTAACAGGAGCATAGATATTGTTCTCGCATCATTTCCCTTTTAAAAAGAAAATGGTATGCTTCCTAACCCTTTGAACTCAAGTTTTTTTTTGTATTACTAAGTTTTTTCTAATATATAAAGATTTTAAGAATGAATAATATGAAAGTGTCTTTTTTTTCATAACAAGCCAGGCAACGAGGCGTCATTGTGCCAATCCATGGAAGAAACATTGTTCCTCATAGACTTGTTTTTACTGGCATAACATTTTCCAATTGAGATATGACCTCAAAAAAAAGCCAACGCTGAGTGCCAAGAGAACCTCACAGCCCTGACCCGGTCATTAATAAACACCAGCGTCGCTGTGCAGGAGCAGTGTAGGAGCCTGTCTTTCACTGGCTTGTGTGAGAGTGTCTCTTTGATATATACATAAATAAGAAATCGAGTTGACTTCGAAGTAGAAATCATACAATAAAACATAAAAAACTAGAAAAGGCTACAATTTTGTGAAAATTTGTGTGCTTCTGTGCTTATAAAATGAAGGTGCTTGGAAACTGAGGCAAAGGAAATTGCTGAATAAGTGTTGAAAACCTGCTGAAATGTAAACACGAGACTTTAAAGCTGAAACTAATTGTTTAAGGAATTCTGACTTTTCAGCTGCATCATGACCAAGTCTACTCTGCTCCCAGCTATGAAAAAAAATGGTTTAATGGAGTCACTGAGGTTGACACATTTCTATGGCTCAGGGCTTATCTAGGCCAACGCAGTGCACGCTGAAGAATTAGCTTTATGGCGGCACAAACATGGCTGGCCGCATTGGCAGACTGCGCAACTGTTGCTTATAGTTAGTCCCAAAGTATACAGTGCTGACCTGGCCAAGTAGTGAAATGCTACTATTCGCGGCTCTCTGTTCATTTCTGTCCACTGTGTATTTGCTAACTAAATAGCTAATAATAGCAGCTGCAAGATATCGTTAACACACGTTGTGATATTATTCACGGCTCCCTTTTTTTCTGTTTTTAGCTAGTTAGCTCGCGAACACACAGTGCACAGAACGTGTTCAAAACGGGTCATACTTAAGCGTTGAAATTTCCATCACTGCAGATGACAAAATCGATAGCTCGCTAACGTTAAGTATTAAACTACTCAAAGAGTATGGTAAAGTTACATCTGCCAGCAGGGGCCGACTGGGGAAAAAAAAAAGTGGCCTGGGAATTCGTACCTGACCGGCCCTGGGACAGGGAGGTAGTGGCCAGCCGAGAAAAATTCACGATTTGACCAAAAAGTATGCATTTTAACATCATATTGGACCATATATCCCGTAAATCATTGATATTATTAGTGTCTGAGTTTATATAACACAAATTAACCTACACCAAAATAATTTTATAGTGTATATCTAACATACAAACCTTGTGGCTACATGCAGATGTTAACAGATCACCAAGTCCCCCCTACCCCCAATTCCCTAAACCAGGTTTAGTAACAGATGACACCCTCAACAGCTTGTAAAAGGTTAGTACAAAGCTGTAATGGTCTTTTTCGAAATGCTTCCAAAAGATGAGGCTTTAATGCTTCCAAAACACTCCAAGTGTTGTGAAAGTAGAAAGTGTTGTATCATGAATCTTTTGGCTATTTTTCAAAGAAATGGATCATATGTAGCAAATTAATATGCATCACACATTTGTAAATGCTTTCTATTAGTTTTCAAATAATGATTAAAAGTAAGATTTGGCTGGTTTGTATGGTCCTAAGCCCCACCCCTCAAAAAAGAGGTTGCACACGGTCCTCGTAGTCATATGACCTGTGACGTGTGAAAAGTGAGTTGCAAATGTTCCCAACTGATCGACCAGTGCTTTGTTCTATCCTGATAATTGATTTCGCCTTGATCAATCCTTGATTTCGTTGATTTTGAGATAACATTCATCAAAATGCCAAATAGTTGGGATGTGGCAGGCTGTAACAAGACTCCAAACAATGGTATGTGTTTACATCACATCCCAATAAAGAGATGCCAAGTCTCAAGCATTCGGTAGTCTCTCGCCTATTAGTGGCAGTAGTGGCCTGTGCCGTAGTTCGCAATTTTCCAATCAGCGCGCACTGGAGAAATTTTTTTACATTTTATTTTATTGAAGCAATTAACATAACAGTCATTGACAAAACAATAACAATACAGTAATACAAGATCATTACGAAGAATAAAAAGGATAAGACAAAAAACAACAACAAAAACAAACAAGTGTCAATTTTTTTATCACTGTTTGGAGGACAGTTATTTTTGTTATTCCTAACTAATTGAAGAGAGTTGAGAAGTGAGTCCATTTCTATTTTAAAGATGGGGAAAGAAGGTTGTCTTCGTTGCCATTTTTGTTTATGCAGGAAAAATTTAGCTTGCAATGTGAAAAAATTTACCACATATTCCAAGGAGTGATTCATAGCGTTCTCAGAATAAAAAATAAAATCCTTAGAAGTTACGGAGTAAGTTTGCTCAAAAAGACGAGTGTTCAACTCATTGAGAAACTCTTTTGTCTTCTCACACTCAGAAGGGCTGAAGCTTTCAGCCTTATTGCCACAAAAAGAACATGCAGAGCCAATATCATCATATCAATATCTGTGACCTCAATCCCATTCAAGATTAACTTATATTGTGTTGCATGATCTATTCCAAAAGAAAGATGAATCTTCATAGGTTGAATAAAGCCTTTAGGGATGGCTTTCATGACTAAATTAAATTCCTTAAATGGGATTGGAAGGCTATAACGAGACAGAAAATTTTCATATGTCAATAAAGTGCCAAAAGTATCAAACAGGGCTATAACATTATAAATGCCATTCTCATACCATCTAGGAAGAAACAGGGATTTGTTTTTAACAGTAATGAGCTCATTGTTCCAAATAAGAGATTTATGAGGTGAGAAATTGTGAGTGAAACACAGTTTCCAAGCAAGAAGACACTGCTGATGAAATCTGGACAGCATAATGGGTCATTTAGTTGGGTTATAGTTACATTTCAAAAGAAAAAACAAACCACCAATTTGGTTAAGTATATGATTGGGGATAAAAAACCACAAGGATTTTGGGTATAAGACATCTGATCCAGCCAACTCTGAATTAGCAGTGAATGAATCGGGGGAAAAAGGAGCGCGTCTAGGGTAGAAGAATCAAAATCACAATACCAGGTGCTCTTAGGCGAGGGGCAAAGAATGTAACAAAAATACGAAAAAAGAGTCTAAGGCACTCTGGTAGTGAAAAAAGTAAAAAGCCTTTATTAAATGGCTAATGCATCGGCAAAATTAAAAAGCGCACCTACGCGTTACGGCCATACAAGGCCTTCATCAGGGTGACTAAACCATTTGTGAATCAAAAGCACCATTCAAATAGATTAGGAAAGGAAATGACATCATGAAAAACAGGTAGAACAGGATATATAAAACCTGATAAACGACAATAAAGGACACAATATCGCACATATTAAGGGCAAGGAGAACTAACAAATCAGAAAAAAATTTTAGCAAATCAGAAAAAAATTCACATAAGACATATCCAACCAAGAAACACAAACATATATCATAAAAATGGAGAATAGTCTATTTCTTCATTTAAACCTGGAAATTCCATAGCCTTGAGCTGGAAAATCCAAAACGTCTCCCGTTGTAGGAGACGTTTAAGGTGATCACCCCCCCCCTTCGAGATCTATGGACCACATCAATAACCATAGCTTTCAAAGAATTTGGATCTTCATGGCCGGCCAACCTATAATGTCTAGCCATGGGATATTTGTCGTTCGCTGTTCTGATGGCATAAACATGTTCGGATAACCTATCCCTCAGTCTCCGTTTAGTACGGCCTATATAAAAGCACCCACATATACATTCCAACCTGTACACGACAAAAGTGGTATTGCAATTCGCAAATGAGTCCAACGAGTAAGTACGGGGAACACTAGGATCCGTAAAGGTTTTGGATTTAACCATGTATTTGCCGAAAGGTTTGGAAAGCCAAGTAGGTTTGGTTTTGGTTTTGGGTGCCAAATCACTATGTACCAATTTATCTTTCAGGGAGGGAGCCCGTCTGAAAGAAAAGGCTGGGGGCTCTTCGAAAACAGCGTTAAAAGTGGAGTCACTCTCAATAATACTCCAATTGCGTTTTATAATGTCCCTAATTTCAGCTGCCTCTCGACTATATTGTGTAACAAAATAAACTTGGATTTTTAGAGCTTACGTGACTGTTTTAAAAGACTCTCTCTCTCTAACGATTTAGCATTTGTAAGAGACCGATTTAACAGACTAGGCTTAGCCTATATCCCCTTTGCTGAAAACGAGCGTGCATCTGTGAAGCCTTTTCGTCAAAATCATCCTCTTCATCACATATACGACGAAGCCTTTGAAATTGTCCAAAAGGTATGCTTTTAATCAAACCAGGGGGATGAAAACTGTCTGCCCTAAGAATAGTATAACGGTCTGTGCTCTTTCTAAAAATATACTCAGCAACAAAAGTTTCTGTGACACCATTTATGTGTATGTTATAAATGACACGCAAAGATCTCAATGCAATCAATATGTTTATTTAACAGGAGAAACACTGACTTTTCAGTGCCAATGTCACTCAAAACGAAAAATGTCATTTTCATGCGTCATGAAGCACTTGTCTGACGTCTAACCAATTGTGACCTTCACACTTCAATACCGGGTGTGACTTCCTCGTGCCATGATGCAAGCAACGCATCTCCGGCGCATGGACCGAATCAGATGTGCCAGAAATTGCTGTGGGATGTCATTCCAAATCTGACGTAGACGTTGTCGCAATTCCTGGAGTGTAGCTGGAGGGTTATCCAAC
Organism: Gymnothorax reevesii; assembly: GCA_029721435.1. Taxonomy (NCBI): domain Eukaryota; kingdom Metazoa; phylum Chordata; class Actinopteri; order Anguilliformes; family Muraenidae; genus Gymnothorax; species Gymnothorax reevesii. The sequence goes on from CM056583.1 coordinate 93,779,316, forward strand.
CGCCGCAAACGTCGATCCATCTCGTCCCAAAGATGCTCGATTGGGGACATGTCTGGGGATCTGGCTGGCCATGGCAGGACATTGACATGTTGTTGCATCAGATACTGCTGTACAATCCTTGCAACGTGTGGTCTGGCGTTATCATGTTGCAGCGTTATTCCGGGACCATGTTGCATCAAAAACGGTACCACCAATGGCTGTAGCACTTCATCGCGATATCTTTGACCTGTCAGATTTCCATCAATAACAAGCAAATCTGTTCTGTTTCTAGCCGTGATCCCTCCCCAAATCATGACACTACCACCTCCAAAACGATCAAATTCCTGAACACAGTTGTTGGCATAAAGTTCTCCACGTCGACGGTATACACGTAAACGACCATCACATCGGTTAAGCATGAATCTTGATTCATCAGTGAAGAGTACAAGATCCCACTGACGTTGGATCCACCGTCGATGTTGTTGTGCCCACTGTAGACGCAGTCGTCGGTGTTGTACTGTGAGTATTGGACGTCTTGCTGGCCGACGTGGGACAATGCCAAAATGACGGAGACGGCGACGGATTGTCTGTGCAGACAGTCGCCTCAAACCAGGTATCGTTCTTGCAGTTATGGTTGCAGGTTGGAATCGATTTCGGAGATGGGTTGTTCGAATCCAGTTGTCCTGTCTGGGAGTGGTTACTCGTGGACGGCCGCTGCGAGGACGGTCTCTGACATGTCTTGTCTGCTGATGACGCTGCCATAAGTTCCAAATGGTGTTTCGGTGGACATTCAGGCGATGAGCAACTTCCCTCTGCGAGGTTCCGGATTCAATCATCCCAATGGCCCTCCACCGATCATTTTCAGACAGTCTTGGCATTTAGAGGGTAGAGTTCCTGATCCGAAATGGCTGTGTTTTCGATAAGTGATGCTTCCGTCGTTCATCAGGCACAATGTGAACATTCCAAAAATTCTCCTCTTTTATTGCCATCCACAAGCATGATTTACGCACATTTTCACGTGCAAAGTCATTTTCTCGCATTTTCATGATTTCCATTTCAATGTTGTGTTTACGTGTACTGTTTCAGTCTGATATCACCATGTATGACAATTTCATAATTGCGTTATGAAAAATAATTAACAATATTGGTGTCACAGAAACTTTTGTTGCTGAGTATAGTTGTGTGGAGTTGACCATTTTCAGTCAATGAAATTCTTAAATCCAGGAAATTTATATTAGTTCTGCTGTATTCTATGCTCAACCTTAGATTCTGGTTAAGGGAATTGACATATGCATGAAAATGTAGAAGCTCCTCTTCAGAACCTGAAAAAAACATCAAAATGTCATCTATATATCTCCCATACCATTTTATCATCCCATAAAAAGGGTTGTCAGCACAGAGTATATACATTTCTTCCCACAAACCCAAATACAAATTGGCATAGTTAGGAGCAAAACATGCACCCATAGCAGTGCCTTTCTGTTGGCGATAAAGCTTGTCCTGGAAAAGAAACACATTATTTTTTAATGTCCACTCAGTCAATTGCACAAGAAAGTCAGTAGGGGGCACAGCATCGCCCGGTCTGAGCTGGAGATAATGCTGTAGCGCATGTAAGCCCTCTTGGTGTGGAATATTAGTGTACAGCGATTCCACATCCATAGTTACCATATAGCAAGATGCAACATCAGTGAGCTCAGACAGTTTATTAAGAGTGTGGGTAGTGTCTTGGAGAAATGAAGGCAGTTGGAACACAAGAGGTTTAATAAAATAGTCCACATACTTAGAAGCTGGCTCTGAAATAGTATCATTATTACTGATAATGGGCCTTCCGGTGGGGTTGATTGAATCTTTGTGCACTTTAGGCAACATGTAAAAAACTTCCCATCTGGGATAAGTTGGATGAAGAAAGTCACGTTCCTGCTTTGAAATCCATTTTCGTTCCAAGGACTTATCTAAAAACGTTCCCAATTCATGTTTCATGGATTCCAAGGGATTAGTAGACAAAGGTAGATAGTAGTCAGTATCCTCAAGTTGTCTATAAGCCTCGATCTCATATTTCTCTCTGCCCCATACCACAACAGCTCCCCCTTTATCAGCACAGCGTACAATCAAATTGTCATTATCAGATAGCCACTTTATGGCTTCATTTTCAGATTTAGATAGGTTGCTTCTGTGAAGTTTTTTTCTATTTTCAAACATTCTGTCTACATCATGAGAAACTTTTTTTGTGAACGCGTTAAGGCAGGCATTATTCATGATGGGGTAAAAAGTAGACTTGGGGTTGAACTTAAAACGGGGAGTGGCATTTTGCTCATGAGATGCTGATCTTTCTAGAGTAGTCAAAGAATTTTGCTTGAACCACACCTTCAGGTGTAAGTTTCTGTAAAACTTATACAAATCAATCAAAGGGGATATAAGCCTAGTCTGTTAAATCGGTCTCTTACAAATGCTAAATCGTTGGAGAGAGAGAGTCTTTTAAAACAGTCACGTAAGCTCAAAAAATCCAAACAAGTTTATTTTGTTACACAATATAGTCGAGAGGCAGCTGAAATTAGGGACATTATAAAACGTAATTGGAGTATTATTGAGAGTGACTCCACTTTAAACGCTGTTTTCGAAGAGCCCCCAGCCTTTTCTTTCAGACGGGCTCCCTCCCTGAAAGATAAATTGGTACATAGTGATTTGGCACCCAAAACCAAAACCAAACCTACTTGGCTTTCCAAACCTTTCTGCAACTACCCTTGTGGGAACTGCAATCAATGCAAATACATGGTTAAATCCAAAACCTTTACGGATCTTAGTGTTCCCCGTACTTACTCGTTGGACTCATTTGCGAATTGCAATACCACTTTTGTCGTGTACAGGTTGGAATGTATATGTGGGTGCTTTTATATAGGCCGTACTAAACGGAGACTGAGGGATAGGTTATCCGAACATGTTTATACCATCAGAACAGCGAACGACAAATATCCCATGGCTAAACATTATAGGTTGGCCGGCCATGAAGATCCAAATTCTTTGAAAGCTATGGTTATTGATGTGGTCCATAGATCTCGAAGGGGGGGTGATCACCTTAAACGTCTCCTACAACGGTAGACGTTTTGGATTTTTCAGCTCAAGGCTATGGAATTTCCAGGTTTTAATGAAGAAATAGACTATTCTCCATTTTTATGATATATGTTTGTGCTTCTTGGTTGGATATGTCTTATGTGAATTTTTTTCTGATTTGCTAAAATTTTTTTCTGATTTGTTATTTTTTCTGATTTGTTATTTCTCCTTGCCCTTAATATGTGCGATATTGTGTCCTTTATTGTTGTTTATCAGGTTTTATATATCCTGTTCTACCTGTTTTTTCATGATGTCATTTCCTTTCCTAATCTATTTGAATGGTGCTTTTGATTCACAAATGGTTTAGTCACCCTGATGAAGGCCTTGTATGGCCGTAACGCGTAGGTGCGCTTTTTAATTTTGCCGATGCATTAGCCATTTAATAAAGGCTTTTTACTTTTTTCACTACCAGAGTGCCTTAGACTCTTTTTTCGTATTTTTCTGAATTAGCAGTGTCTGTGAAGTCCAAGAGGTTTAAACCGCCCTGGGCTTTGCAACCTGAGAGCACCTCCTTCTTAAGTTTATAAGGTTTATTCTTGTAGATAAAATCTAGGAAAATTTTATTGATTTCTTTTAATGATTTATCACTAATAAAAAGAGCGAGGGAGGGATAAAAAAGTGAGAGAGACTGTCGGCCTTTGATAGGAGAACTCTACCAAAGATAGATAAGTCTCTTTGCAACCAAGAGTTAAAAATATTTTTTGCTTCAGCCATTTTTGTTGTATAATTTAATTTTTGTCTATCAGAGCCCTGCACGGGTAGAGAATTTGCTACCTGACCCGACCCGTGTGTGCTACTTCTACCCGACCCGCACCTGTACCCGTGAGTATTTATGCAGGGTCAACCCGACCCATACCCAACCGGTAATGGTCATACCCTACTCGTACCTGTACCTGTTTATATTTTACCTTACCCGTGTTCTACCCATATCATTAAGATATCTACCCGTTTATGAACAATATTTATAGTTTATGAATTTCAAATATTAGGTGTATGTTAACTGTTATATGTGACTATAATAACAAATACCGCTGTTCAGTTTTAATATTTATTTCAAAAACCAATAATTATATACACTGCTTGTGACCGTCTCACAACATTTACATTATCTTACACATTTTTACACATCACACATGGGTCACTAACACTAAAACACCTCACAACTGTCAGTTACCCTTATACACAGTACAGCTGTCACTACACTACACTACAAAACACAACCGTCTCTGCCACCGCAGTCTTACTCCTGACACATCCTTGCAGCCTTCCTGGTAGAGTTCAAAAACAACAAGGTACCAACACTCTCGGAAAAGAGTCCTGTTCTCCTCTCTGTGACTACAGAGCCTTAGTCTACCCGTACCCAACCCGTACCTGTGGAACCTCTACCCACACCATACCTGTACCCGTGAAAGGTTTTGGAAAGTCAACCCGACCCTTACCTGAACTGCAAACGGGTACAGTTTACCTGTACCTGTGTACCCGTACCCGAGACCGCGCAGTCCTCTGTTGTCCATCTGTTAAATTCTTAGTTATATAGATTCCGAGGTATTTGACAGTATGCTTTACAAGAATGTTACTAATAAAGCAATCATCACACTTGTGTAAGGGAAGAATCTCACATTTAGAAATGTTGAGTGTAAGGCCTGAGGCACTGGAAAATTGTTCAGTCAAATTTAAGGTAGTAGGTAGCTGATCTTTATCTTGAAGAAACAGAATGGTGTCATCTGCTAAATGTGCTATCTTTAAGTCCCTATCAAAGATATGAATACCTTTAAATTCAAGGTCATTAATTACATTTTTTGCAAGGAGTTCTGTGACAAGCAAAAATAAGAAAGGAGAGACTAGGCATCCCTGCCTTACTCCGCGTTTTATGTCAAATCTGTTTGTAGTGTTATAATTTATTATCACTGAACTATTTATATCAGTGTACAGCATTTCAATACTATTAATAAAATAATCCCCAAAACCAAATAACTGAAGAGTTTTTAAAAGAAATCTATGTTCAATTGTGTCGAATGCCTTCTAGAAGTCTAGGAACAAGAGAAGAGACTTTGACTGCACCACATCAGCATAGTCAAGTAAATCAAGTACCAGTCTTATATTATTTGTTATATGGCGATTTTTCATGAAGCCAGATTGAGTCTCTGAAATAATATCACCAAGGCCAGTTTTATGTCTATTAGCAAAAACAGAGGCTAATATCTTATAATCTATCATCAACAATGAGATTGGACGCCAGTTATCCATACACTGTGTCTTTACCTGATTTGGGGATGAGTGGAATAACTCCCTGTTTCATAGAGGTAGTCATCTCCTTTTGCTATATACATTCCTCAAACATACGGAGCAAAGGATTTTGAATATATTCCCAGAAATGTATATAAAATTCGACAGAAAGCCCGGCTACACCGGGAGCCTTTCCTTTTTTCATGGAGTGCAGAGCTTTCTTTACTTCTGCAATCGTAATCTTAGAGTCACATATTGTTTTGTACGTTTCCATGATCCTCGGAACATGTTTTTTTTTTTTTTCTCAATAAACCTATTACAGTTTTGAACTGGGAAGAATACAAATCTTTGTGAAACTTTGCAACAAATTCAGATATTATCACAGGATCAGTAGATTAGTTTCCATTTATGTTAAGTTATGACAGGGCAGGGCTGCCGGATAGCTCACTCGGTTAAGGCACTGCGCTGCAGTGCAGAAGTGTCTATCACGTCGCGGGTTCGAGCCCCGGCGTACCCACCGGCAGGGGTCGGCAGCCTTTTCAGAGTAGCGCACAATTGGCGATCGCGCTACAGGGTTTCAAATTGGGAAGGGACTGCCGGATTTGGGTTAAGAATATCAGCTTTGTTCGTTGCTCCAGCGCCTCCTGTTGGCCAGACGGGCGCTCGTCAGGAAGACTCTGGGTTTGTTCACGTCCGGGTATCCTCCGCCCTCGTTCGTAACTTACGAAGATTCGACCAATGAGTGTATAAGAATCAGTGGCTGACGGACACGTGCTTCGGAGGAGAGTCGTGAGCTGTCTTCACTATCCTGAGTTGGCAGCAAGGGGTCGCATACGAGCAAGCTTTGTACATAGTTCACTAATTTGGCATTCCAGATTCGGGTGGGATTGGAGATGCCAAATTTATAAAAAAAAAAAAAAAAAAAAAAGTTATGACAGGGCTTTTCTTTGCCTATTTTTCTTCTCAAGTGCAAAAAAAACTAGAACTCTTCTCACCCTCCTCCAACCATTTGGCTCTAGATCTAATAAAAGCCTCCTTAGCTAAATCCAAATACAGTGCGTCAAGTTGCAGGCTATGTTATTAATTTCAACTTTTTCCTCATCAGTGTAATTTTCTTTACAAATTTCATTTATTCTCTTCAGTAGGTCTCTCTCCAACTGATTTATTGTGGCTTTAATATTTTTAGATCTCTCAATGGCGATGCATCTTGTTTTATATTTTAAAAATTCCCATTTTTGCTTACATCCCTCCTCTATGTCACAGAATAATTCCGTAATCAAGTCTTTAATACTATTGTTAAAGCGTCCATCTTTCAGTAAATTGTTACTGATTTTCCAGTAACCTTGTAATAGTGGAATGTCTTGTTCACTGCCTAGTCTAAGAATGATCAGCTTATGATCAGATACAGGTTCAAATGTTCAATTTCAATTTATTTCTATAGCGCTTTTCACAGATAAACGCTTTACAGTCAGAGATGAGTTACTGAAAGGGCAGTGCCCAGCCTATTCCCCACTGCAGCAAATGAGGTAAAAAACAGTGGTGAGAAAAAACTCCCCAGTGGGAAGAAATCTCAGGAGGAACCGGCTGTAGTGGGGAAGCCCATCCTCCACGGGCTAGCGAATTAATAACAAGATAAAGCAAAATAGGATAATGACAATACAGTTCCATTAAAGTCCATATAAACAGTGGCATCAGTTGCTGGAGGAAGTGGCATGCAGAGGATGGTGCAGAACTGGATCAGGACCGCATCAGGACAGCAGCAGCCAGCGCTCATGGTGAGGGACAGGGCTCGGATGATCCAGGACTCAGGGTTGTGGAGGGAAAGATGCTCAGAGAGAGACAGAAAAATGTGGGGTGAAGCACTGGATAAAACTACTGCGTATTAATAAAAATACAGTCCTGTGTCATGTGCCAAGTGAGAATTTAGGAGCTGACTGGTCAGGAAACAGTCAACACCCCTCCATCCACTTCCTGCAGCACAGAGGCCCGACACTTATGTCAGGCTGGAAGATCACTTTAGATTTTCTGAACACTAGTACCATATGGACCTCCCCAGTGACTAAGGCTGTAGCAAGCCACACTGGCACCGTTAATGCATGCTCAGTGCCACCGGTTCCACATGGATTTGCTTAACACTACACCAGTACCATATGGACCTCCCCAGTGACTAAGGCTGTAGCAAGCCCAAATGAATGCAACACCTTAACAAAAAGAATGGCGGTTTGAGAAATCAAAAAAAGAAAAATTCTCGATTTCAAAGTTGAGCTTTTGTTTGACCAAGTAAAATCTATTAAATCAGGGTTAAAAAACGCCAAGTGTCAACCAAAGATAAGTCAGAGCACAAGGATAATATTAAATAATTTGCAAGAGAGCCTTGACTCAACCTGGGCGGGGAATTTGTCAACATTAGTATCAACACATCCATTAAGGTCACCCCCAACAATAACATAAGAGTCAATATATTTGTTGAGTGATTTCACATTAGTCGATATTTGAACAAATAAAGTTTTGTTGGGCAAATGTGAATTATACCCATAGACATTGCCTACAATGAAAATAGCATCATCTTGCGTTATAACTATTAACAATCATCTTCCTTCAGATGAGCTTATGGCCTCTAACACTTCTTTGAATTTATGTAAAAAAATAGCAACCCCTGCTGAGTTATCATTTCCATGACTATAATGTATAGCATTTCCCCACTGCGATCTACAAAATTTGGCATCCTTTTCTGTTGATTGAGTCTCTTGGAGCATTATGAGGTCTGCCTCGCTTCTTTTACAAAATAAAAATAGAGCTTTCCTCTTTACGAATTCCTCTCACAAAGGCCTAAACATAAAATCCACGTAACAGAGAAAAACAACACTTACCCTAATGTTTGACCACTAACTTAATAACCAACAAACTCCCCTACAAAGGAGAAGTGAATAACAGCTATCATTTTTTCATAACACTGTATGGGAAGCACAGTTTCACTTCTCTGAACTTGAAGGGGGGAAAAAATATCAATATATTTCAGTGTGCCATAGCTACTTAAAATCACCAAGGTAAGACCAGAGATATTCTTATTCTTATTCTTATTTTATTTATTTGAAAGGGAACAATGCAATTTCATAAAACACATGATTACACATGGTTAAAAAAGCCAGAATTAGCCAGAAGGCTAGTTTTCATCTGTAGTCCCCTGGCCATGATGTAAAAAAGCAGTAAAACACATCTACAATAGAAAACATGTTTAAATCACAAATGTAAACAAATAAGACACAAACAACTGTTAAGAGAGCGCATAGTACACAATACCTAAACAATGTAATACAAGGTACATTTCCAAGCACTTGCTATGCAATGAAGAAAAAAAGAAGACATCACAACATATCATATGATCACAACATCACAACAGGCTTGTCTTTCAGTGCTGGCAGCTGTAGGTGTTGATAAGCCACATTTTCAATTTTTTTGTGAAAGCCTTGTATGTTGTGACCAGTTTAACTTCCTCAGGTACTGAGTTCCACTCACTAGCGCTCCTCACTGACCAGGCCGACTGACCGAAAGTACTCCTGCGCAGAGGAATGAGACAGTCACCTCTGACAGAGCCTCGAGCGACACGCTCAGAGCTGTTTCTTTGGCTGATGACATCTGCCAGTGGACCTGGAGCCAAATCATGGAGTACTTTATAAACCAATTTTATATCTGCAAAAGTGTGAAGACTGTCCCAGTTTAAAAGATTGTATTGTTTTTAAATTCTACAGTGATGATAGTGCCTAGGTTTTTTATCCATAACCTTAACTGCTTGTTTGTACAAAACCTCCAATGGTTTTTTTGCACTCTGACCAGCCTGGGACCAACTGGTTGAGCAATAGTTGAAGTGAGTGAGAATCATTGAATGCAAGTACAATATTGCAGCTTCAGTTGACATTTCATTTCGGATTGCACGGAATTTTGCGAGATTTAACTTGATTGTTTTACACAATTTGTCAATATGGGCTTTAAAGGAAAGCTGTGAATCTATTATTAACCCAAGATATTCATATTTGCTGACAATTTGTATTTTTTCTCCATTAACATGTATTTTGGGGTCAGGTGATACTCTATTTATTTTAGTGAAATACATGCCCACAGTTTTAGAAACATTTAGCTGTAGACAGCACTCCTGCAACCAAGCTGTAACACAAGACATTGTTTTATGAAGTTTAGCAGCAACAGCGTCCTTAGAGCAACCATGAACATAGAAAACCGTGTCGTCTGCATACATTAAGCATTCAGCTTCAGGATAGACAGCGGGCAAATCATTGATATAAAGACTGAATATCTAACACAATATCTAATATGTTGTGTCTCATAAATTTCCCTTAGCCTGTAGGCCTACAGTTGAAAAGTAGAGCTGCGCAAATGCAATTGCGATCAATGTGTCCTTGCATGATATTTGACAAGCTAAAGAGACAGGCTGTAGACTAGGCTACGGTAGTAGCATTTTTTACCTCATCTACAGTCAGAAAAGTTGTACTTTTTCCCATCAATGAGGGCATAAGAGTTCTTGAACGATGCTTTTTTGCCCTCTTCCCACGCCTTCTTGATTAAAGGCCAGAGCTTTTCCCGTGCGGCTCTGTCCTCAGGTGACAGGCTCCGTGAGTCAGTCGATTCTCCTGGAGAAATTTGGAATTTCTGGCGGCAAACCAGATTGCATATTGAACTCATCGCGCAGTGAAAAGGATGATAACACTCTTGTTCTTTCCGATTTGCTTAGGTCCAAGACGATGAACAATATCCTCTCCAGCCAGTAAATTGTCGGAAACATTGGGTGCCACTTGTTTTAGGACATCAATGATTCGCGATCTCACGTTTCCCCCATTGGATTCCTCCAAGCCATGAATTTTCAAAAGCCATTTCCATCTGTTTCGGCATGATACATCCAGGGAGGCTTTCAAAGTGTTTTTTCCAATTTCAGTGCTTGAACCTCGCTTTGCATTTTTTGGATTTCCTTTTTGTAAACCCCCACATCAACCACAAGTTGTTTTACTTTGACTGACAGATTTTCGACATCTTTATTGGTAGCCTGAGTCTTCTTTTCAATTGTGGAGATTTTCTGAAATGTTGCGTCATGCTCAGCAGAAAGATGGCGAATTGCCGTCATAATGTCCTGTATACTATCAGCCCCAACAACATGAGACTGCTCACGCTTGGTTTTCTTGGACAATGGTTTTATCGGGGTATCTGGCTCTGCCCCTGAAGCTGCAGTATTGTCAACAGAAGAACTTGAATCAAACCAGAGTTTGGCGTCGTCTTCACCCGAGTCTATGGGAGAATGGACTGCGCTGGAAGTAGCGCTCATGCTAGCTGTTAGCACCGTCTCCTGGAATCCTTGCATTCTCTGGATACTTTCCCCTTTTCGTTTTGGTTTTTTGCCCATACACTCAACGTTAACGTGTCCTTACTTAGACTAGCACACCATACGTGTTTTGATAGAATTATTGTTAAGATATTAGTTGTTATATCACTTCACTAAAAGTTTTCCGATGAGCTCAAATTTACATGTCTAACTGCGGCGACGCCATCCTGGTCTCCCCACGCACTGGAGAAATTCTCTCGCGGAATTTATCAGTTTCACGTGCATTACGGCGGATTTCGCCATTATTGTCACGGAAAGCGATTATGACTCAGGAAATTCTCAGGCTTGCCTTTACTGAGAGATTAAAAGCAATGGAATTGCAATAAAGACGTTTCAGACAGTGCGGAGCTAAGAATGGGTTTTTTGGGCGGCACAGACACGTCCCTTTATTACAATTAGGATCGTCCTGGCTAGTTCTCAGTTATTTTTTTTTATTTACGCGTGATCCAATTATTGTAATTGGCTACTGAAGACACGGTTTCTCTCCATACGCCATCTAACAGCGATGAAATCATGGGCTAAATTCAGTAGAATTGAAAATTGAGGTGGACAAAACATCCGTTTTATACAATTATTAGTCCTGACCTGTTCTCAGTCATTTTCATGATTAACAAAAGGTTCACTCCGAGAGCACTCCACACTTAACAAGTGCTGCTTGTTCTCCCCGATTAATCAACAATCATTCATCTGGACGCGTATTTGCTGAATTTAAATCAACGTCAAATAGGCCTAGTTTGAGCCGCATGCTTTTTATAGCCTATTTCACTTCCAAGTGCCACTTTTTTCGCTCAATAATGAGAGTAATTTTGAATAACGTTGATTTCAATTAAGCAAACGCGTCCAGATGAATGATTGTTGTCTTGCCTAATCGGGGAGAACAAGCAGCACTTGTTGTGTGGAGTGCTCTCGGAGTGAACATTTTTTAATCATGAAAATGACAAAAAAACAGGTTAGGACTAATAATTGTTTGAAACTGATGTTTTTTTCCACCCTAATTCTCAGTTCTATGGAATTTAAAACATTCCGAACGTCTTCTGAATATCAAGACAGGGTTTTGGAATGGTAAATTTGAAAGCCTTCCTGTACTTCAGGACAAATTTATATGACACCGTAAAACCGTAGATCAATATGCATGAAATAGAAGGCTATTAACGATTGGTTCATCCGTGGGGTCTTTTTGTAAGATCAAGCAAATTTCAACTGAACTAGTGATACCCCATTAATTTAACGTTAGTCTTACCACTTTCGTGTCCCCCTCCAAATTAAAATTGCTTGCCACGAGGATCATCATGACCAAACAACTGGTCAATTTTTTTGCATTTGAAAGGCTGTGCCTCTTTATTTTCTAAGCTTTTCTGCCTCTCCCTTGCTTTCTGACATTCTCGTCTGATCTCGTAGTCATTGAAACACGTTTGTAGACCGTTTACGTAACAAGGCCATCGGTCAAACAAATTTCCTAGCAGGCCTGCCTTCTTAAACTTTTAGGACAAAAACAACAACATTAAATAAATTGTTCATAGCTTAAGCCCATGCATCATTTTTTATTTGCGATAATTCTGTTTTTCGGTCATACCTATATCATAAAGCAAATACCGATGACCAAAACACAAAACCTCCTATCTGCAGAATTTTTCTGATTGGCGGATTTCACTTTGGATGAGCAGCCTTCCTGGTTCTCATCATCCAAAGTTAAATCCGCCTATCAGAAAAATTCTGCAGATAGGAAGTTTTGCACTTCGGTCATCGATATATAAATAGATACAAAAAAATGATCATGACGCAAGACAACCGGAATAGTGAAGCAGAATCATAACTAGAGGGCCAAGGGCCCTGAAGGTTTCCGGCAGTTACAGCCCCAACAGGAGAAAAGTAATTAGCATCAGTCCGCGGATTCAACAGGAGGCCAACATGAATTCTTGTGAAAGCAACACGTTGTCAGCATGATACTGGCGTTAAAAAGCTCCAGCTGGGTCATTGGCGAAAAAATTAAACCCGTTTAATTTTTTTGCAAGTTTCAGCAATGATGGCGAATGGTCCCGTACCACTGCCAATCAATTCACGGTTTTTCGAATCAATTCTTCTCTGCGAAAGAAGAGAACTGTTTCATCTGCACACTTCCGCGGGCCAACGCAGCTCAATGAGAAAGGCGTTTTAGTTACCATTATCGGGCAACTCCACTGAGCGGTAACATTTTTTCATGAGTGACAGACAGCAACATTTTTATGTCACTTTTCTACCATTCAGTAAAAATATAATCTTTAAGAAATCTACATCATGAAATCCGATTAGATTTTTTTCTAACTTGAACTTTCACCATCGTCTGCTGTCAATTTGTGAATGCGCCATCTTCTCAATTCACTGCTGGTTCTTGCTCTGCTTTCAGACAATGATTTTTTTTACACAACACTGCCACCGAGTGGGTGTAATTAGTATTATTCTTTCTATTCCATGATGCTAATAGGAACAAACATCCAAAAATGGATTTTGACCAATTTTTATTGCCCCAATTGATCGCAAAAAAAAGGTTGATCACGCGGTTACAATGCTATTGTCTAAAGACATTATTAAATGAGGAAATAAATAGATTGATTTTGCCACATGTCCTTAAGCTTGAAGAGCAAAGTTAAATCCAATATGGTGTGTTTGATCAGCATACGTGATTTGTTATTGGTATTCAATACATACCGAAGATCTGAGGCCAACATTAAAGGTCTTTTAGGCCTTTTTTGTCATTACCTTTACCTTGTTGCCCAAGGTCAAATCCAATATGTCGAAAACAACCAGCATACATGGTTTGCTATTAGTGCCCAATACATACCTAAGCTCTAAAAACAATAGTAAACAAATCTGGGCCATTTTTGTCATATAATCCTGACCTTGAGGCCCAACATCAAATTTGACTGACTGCCGAAGAATGTTCATACATGGTTTCCTATAGACGCCCCAAACATACCTGAGCTCTAACTGCCATATTCAGCAAGTTATAGCACATTTTTGCCATTTGATCTTGAGGCCCAATGTCATATTCCACTTTGAGAATGTTTGGCTAACACATAACTAAGGTTATGTTACCAAAACTAAGGTGTCTCACACATAACTAAGCTCTAAATGCCACATTAAGCTATTATAACACATTTACGCATTTGACCACCTTGAGGCTCGAGGTCAAATTCGAAAAACTGAGAATGTTTGGCATACATGATTTCCTACAGGTGCCTCACACATACACCACCGCTCAAAAGTTTGGGATCACTTGGAAATTTTCTCGTTTTCCATGGAAACACACATGAAATTAGTCTGAATAGGAAATATAGCAAATTAACTGAACATGCTGACATTGTCCGAAAAAAACCACCTTCACTGTTGATACTGAAACAGCTGTTTGACGGGAACTATTCAGCGCAGCTGCTAGTTGACTACCTGTGAGGCGTCTTTGTCTTAACCCCTTTGCGCAGAAGCCAAATCTGGCTATTTAGGTGTTACCTGATTTAAGGCTTTATAATTCAAGATTGCAGCTTTACAGGCAGAAAACCTTTGGCTCAATCGAGTCCAGACACTTGAAGCATTTAGACTTGCATCGTATTTCAGTTTATATTTATGATTTTGGTGGAGAAAAGGGGCTGCAAGCACAAAAAATCTTCATGAAAATTCAACTTTGAATTAGCAAAAAAAATAATACTGACAATTGAAAAAATGCTGGGTCTTTAAACTATACATTTCTGGAATCATAAACTTCTTGACCACAAGTACAATTCATCTTGAACATTACATTCTAGATTACCCACTTGCTATGAGCCAAATTAGATAGCTATCCAGGTGTCTCCCCGAAGTCAGAGATCCATCAAAATGGTTCACTGTCAAATCATTCATTAATTATATATTTAACATAAAATTAACTTTTTGGCCATAAAATTCAGCATGAACTAATGATTTTCTGGTTGAGTTTAGCATAAATTTATCAATATCAGTGCATTTGAACATCATTGGTCACCAGTGACCTCTCCAAACACAAAACATGCCTTTTCTTCGTAATAAAGTTAACAATATTGTCCCTTTTTCTTCGAAGTCCCTCAGGCATTAAATAAAGTGCTGACTAAACAGCTGTAACATTCGCGCTGCAATGAAAAGCTAACCGCTCTCACATCCAAGCTCATAACCTTACACCTCATAAGGGAAAAAAACTCACTTACTCAGTAATATCTGAATTCTGAAATATACCTCATTTTAACAGAAATTTCACTTTCAGAAAAAAATCAAACGACATATGTTTCCATATTCAATAGAATGGTCTAAAGAACGTACCGAGGGATCTACCGAAGTGCGTGGGCTGCATGCCTTTGGAGAAACGAAAACCTCGGTATTCGATGTTTTTAAAAGAAGTATAAATTCTACAGCAAAAAGCCATATTCAGCAAAATGCAAACAGAGTAGAAGTATAACCTGTTTTCTTCATTGATGCCCTCCTCCAGAGACAGATGTTTCGGGTAGAAGGAACCCTCCAGTGCGGTTTCATTCGGAATAATTCCCATTGACCGCGTCCATACAACATGTATCTCGTAAATGAAACTGAACACTTCAGGCCGGTTTCGGGTGTCTTTATTTAGATAAGAAACAAGTCTATCAATACATTGTTACCGGGGAAGCTTTATAACTGTAGAGTTACACAGAGGAATCTGAGTATATAATTGAGTGACTGGCTATCGACACCAGCACTTGAGTGAATATAAGGGAGCGCTGAATTTGTCACTGGAGGAATATACGCGTTAATCCATGAGGGGGAACTACGCATATTTTGTGTGTGATGACTGTAATTGACAGTAGATTGTGAGAGAATCAATACAATGTCGGATTTTTTGCTTCACAAAATGTATTTTTTTAACCCCTAATTGGAATACTGTTGGCTCACTGTTGCTAAAATGGTTGTTTTTTTCTGTCGCAAGTGATAATTTTTTGAAACTACTGGATCGATACTATGGGCAAGAATATTGACCAGTTTGCACATCAGGCTTAGCAGAGGAGTTTAATTTATGCAACTCCTGAAAAACAGGGATTGGCGGGAAGTTCGCCATACTCTAATTCGCGTCTCAGCTCTGCCTGCTTGGGAATATTCAATAGCTGATCCGGGGGTGCCATCTCGTGGTCAAGTACTGTAACTAGGTGCTTAAATTTGCAGATCTATAGACATGAGCGTCTACATCTGCAGAAAGGGGTTAAACTACACACTCTCAGATATTTGTCTTCTTGCACAGTTGTGCATCGGGGCCTCCCACTCCTTTTTTCTGTCCTTGTCAGTGGCAGTTTGTGGTGCTCTCTGAAGGGAGTAGTTGACAGCATGGTAAGAGATTTTAAGTTTTCAATTTCTCTTCTTTTCTAAGCACAACAATAGACTGACGGGTCTCTAAAGGAAGTCCTTTCTTTCTGGCCATTTTGAGCCTGTAAACAAACAAACAACTGCTGATGCTTCAGGTACTAAACCAACCTCAAGAATGCCATGCTCCCATTTGCACTCTTTTATTAGTTCTATGGTTTTCAGCTGTGCAACACTTTGCAGAAGGGTTTTCCAATCATCAATTAGCCTTATAAAATGCTAAACTTTGATTAGCAGCCATACCAGGAGATTGATGCAGAGGACTGACAGTTGTTGATAATAGGCCTGTATGCAAAAATGTAGATCATTCTTTGAAAATCATCTGATTAATTTTAATCGTTTGTGAAATGGATAAAAATGTTTGTGAAATGGGGAAAAAAAATGTTTGTGAAATGCATGAAAATGTATTTTTCTTTGGAAAACAAAGAAATTTGCAAGTGGTAGTGTATCTAAGCTCTAAATGTCATATTTCGCAAGTTATAGGACATTTTTGCCATCTGACCTTGACCTGGAGGCTCAAGGCCAAATGTGACTGACTCACAATGTTTGGCATACCTGATTCCCTACTGGTGCCTCATACATACCTAAGCTCAAAATGCTGTATAAAGAGAGTTTTAGCACATTTTTGCCACTTGACCTGGAGGCCCAAGGTCAAATGTGACTGACTCACAATGTTTGGCATACCTGACTCCCTATAGGTTGCAATTACATCAGGGATGGAACCTATCGATTTTCACTGCAATCAGTCAAACAATATGGCCGCCACGGCAGCCATCTTCAAATTATATGACATGTGATAACTGAATATCCAGTGTAATTTCTGTGCTCTTTGCAACCCTGTACAATCAGTGTATATTTTATATTGATGGAATTTTATCTAATTTATGCACTGATTTATACTGCGCTACACTTACACTTGGAGGTGGGTGGTGTTTGGCACACTATGAAATATTTGGCTCATCTTTCTGGATATTCTGAAAGCTAAATTATTTTGCTACTTATATGAAGGAAAAAAGGTAAATAATGCATTAAAATGATTCAAATATAATACAGAAATAAGTAAATGTACTGAAAAGCTGGCTGGATCAGATGAGTTTTATGTTCACCTTCTTGGTAACAACATGTATTTATGGACTTGTGAACTAAAAATAATCTGTTACGAGATCAGCTTTGGCAGTGAAGCTGAAAATTATGCCAGTTCAGGACTATCAAAGCCAGCCAAACATCTCAGAGAGGCACAGCGCGCACAAGCCTTCCAGCTCCTTTTATTTGCTCTGGAAATGGTACTGATGGCGATCTGAGCTTTTCTCTGTGTTGCCGACTGCAAGAGCAAATCAGAAACACTGCATTACCGCGACGCCGGGGTTCTGGATGAAAATGGGAATGTTCTGTTCCCTCGGGCCTCACTGCTGGCTCCTAACAGCCCTGCTGGTGTGTGTGTCCTCAGGCTGGGAGTGTACGGAGAGGGGCAGCCTGCTGACGGAGATGTCCTCGGCTGTGGACATGCCCTCAGTGTGCATCCTGAGGTGCACCGCGCACACGTACAGCGAGATGCTGAAGAGAAGACTGGTGCAAACTGTACGCTTCAATCCCACCAGCCCCAGTGAGTAGAAAGATGAGATTGCTGTCAACCAGAAGCAGAATGTAAATAATGCCAAACCAGACTATTTTCTGTTCTTGGCATAAATATTTATGTCAACCAAAGCAGCACTACATTTAGCGTAGTTATGCCATTACTGGTTTAAATACATACATTTGTAATCAGTCTTTAGCCTAATGGGCTGCACCTGAACCGGAGGGGTACCGTTGCACTGGGCCAGCGTATGTTGAGGGTAGCACAGGATTATTTAAACTAGGGACTTGGGGGGTAGGGAGGTTAGTGAGTGTTACACATATGGAAATGCAGACTGCCCCGATGGAAGCTGACAGCGTAACATGCACTCGATGTTTTACTTTTAAAGCAACAAAGCCTAGAGGGGGGCTCAGGGCGGCGGCCACATGGGAAATCAAGAGGGAAGAGCATTAGTAATAACCTGAAATGTTTTTATTTAAATGCAAAAAGCATAAGAAATAAATTTCCGGAACTTGAGACTGTAGTGATCGGTGAGGGCTATGACATAGTTGGGATAACAGAGACATGGCTATGTGAAGAGGATGGAGATGAATATAATATAGAAGGTTATAAGCTCTTTAGGAAGGATAGATGTAATAGGCGAAGAGGGTGTGTAGCACTCTATGTGAACGAAAACATAAATGTACAGGAAATTCCCAAAAATTGAACATTCCTTTCCCTGTGAAGATATCTGGGTCAGGCTCATTGGCAAACACGAGACAGGTTTAAACATAGGAGTATGCTATCGACCACCAGCTTTGGACGGTACAATCAATGAAATGCTTTTTAGGAGGATTACACAAGCTTGTAGAGGAGGAGGGACTATTATCATGGGAGACTTAAATTATCCTGGTATCAATTGGGAAATGGTGAAAGGACAGGGTAGGGGGGAGGAAGAATTTCTAGATGTAATAAATGATAATTTCTTGGTGCAGTATGTTAATAAACCTACCAGAGAGAAGGCAATTTTAGACTTAGTGCTCTGTAATGACCCTGATAGAATTAGCAATGTTGAAGTACCGGAGCCACTTGGGACAAGTGATCACTCTGCTGTTCATTTTGATGTTTCATGGGAAGTTAAAAAGGTGCATTCTAAAATAAAAATTTTCAGTTTTAGGCGCGCAAACTTTGACAGGATGCGCTCATATCTAGCTGAAATAAATTGGGAGACACCCCTGGACGGTAAGTCTGTAAATGAGATGTGGGAAAGATTTAAGGGGGATTTACTTGAATCACAATGCAGATTCATTCCGAAGGTGTCCAAAAGTAAGCTGAAAAAGCAGAATCCTCAGTGGATGACCAAAAGTATTCGTAAGATGTTGAGGGAAAAGAGGAATCTTTATAAGATATATATAAAGGATAACAATGAGAACACTAAGGCTGAATACTGTAAAATGCAGGCTGTGGTAAAAAAAAAAAAAGCTGAGGAAGGCGCTTCTTTCAGTACCGTAGCAGAAAAAGGAAAGTTAAAGAGCAGGTTAAGTGCATAAAGAATAAAAATGGATCGCTGCTATATGATAACAAGCATATTGCGGATGCCTTAAACAGTTACTTTGTTGAGAATTTGACCTCAGAGGGGGTCTTTACTTGGCCAGAGGGCATGTCAAATGCTCAAGATTATTTAGCAGAAATTGAGGTTCGGGATAAAAAAAGTATTAGACAAGTTGCATAAACTAAAAGCAGATAAGGCGGCAGGTTCTGATGGCTTCTATCCTAGAGTGCTCAGGGAAGCCGGTGAGTTCATCTTTAAGCCGCTATCCGCCATCTTCAGACGGTCTTTAGAAACTGGAGAAATACCAAATGATTGGAAACAGGGCAATATAATACCAATATATAAGAAAGGGGACCGTACCGAGCCAGGAAACTACAGGCCAGTGAGTTTAACTTGCATTTTGTGCAAAATATTGGAATCTATCATAAAAGATGAGCTGGACTTATTTCTTGAACGTAACAGTATCTTGAGGGATAGCCAACATGGTTTTTGGAAGGGAAGGTCATGCCTAACAAACCTTCTGGAATTTTTTGAAGAGGCCACCAGGACTTATGACCAGAGCAGGGCTTATGACATCATATACTTGGATTTTCAGAAAGCATTCGATACAGTACCGCATAAGAGACTAATTTTTAAAATGAGCTCCATTGTAGTTACAGGAGGTATTCTGAAGTGGATTCAAAACTGGTTACAGGACAGGAAACAAAGAGTAGTGGTCAGTGATATCTCATCTGAGCTGGGTATGGTGGGGAGTGGCGTCCCCCAAGGATCGGTGTTGGGACCCCTGCTATTCCTCACTTACATTAATGATCTTGATAGGAATATTGAGAGCAGATTGGTTAAATTTGCAGATGACACTAAATTGGGGGGTTTGGCAAATAGTCTAGGGTCCACTAAAGTGATTCAGGACGATTTGGATAGAATCCAGAATTGGGCAGAAATGTGGCAAATGAAATTTAATCTAGCAAAATGTAAAGTTGTACATGTAGGTAATAAAAACATTAGACGGGATTACTTCATGGGAGGTTTAAAACTGGAATGTGCTGCACAAGAGAAAGATCTGGGAGTGATTGTTAACCAAACCCTCACAGGTTCTAGCCATTGTGCCGTAGCAGTTAAAAAAGCTAATCGGATGCTAGGATACATTGCCAAAAGTATTGAGTACAAATCTAAGGAGGTTATGCTTCTTCTGTACAGCACATTCGTTAGACCACACCTGGAGTATTGTGTACAGTTCTGGGGACCATACTTTAAGAGAGATATAGAGGCTCTAGAGAAAGTTCAGAGAAGAGCCACTAAGCTTATTCTAGGTATAAAAGATGAAAGCTACGAGAAGAGGCTGAAGATCCTTAATCTCTTTATTCTAAGAAAAAGGAGAGTGAATCAAAGTGAATCATGTAGGATTCCTTCGGCCAAGTGTTGTTAGTAGAACTCGGGGTCACAAATGGAAGTTGACCAAAGGTAAATTTAGCACTGATTTTCGGAAATATTTCTTCACCCAAAGAGTAATTTCAATGTGGAATAGCTTACCTGACCATATTGTTGAGGCAGAGACCTTGGGGGTTTTCAAGAGCAGGCTTGACCTAAAGCTAGATACCATTGAGTCATTTAGTATTTGAAGGGATATATTCACAATAGTATGAAGAAACTGGCAAGCTTAGTTGGGCTGAAAGGCCTGTTCTTGCCATTCGTGTTATGTTATGTTATACTCTTTTTAAATTAGGATTGCAAAGCCACATTTTCAGTCGTCATTTCTGTTGCGTATGAATATCACATCGTGCCATCTCATCCTTATGTTGTGCAAATGAGGCATGTTGGCGATTGTGAAACTGTTCCTATCAGCTGCAGCAGGGGTTAAAAAATATATTTCTATCAGCTTCAACATTTCGTAGAGCACTGGCATTTATTAAGTAAATCTGTCCATTATCTAACCTAAGTATTCACCTATCCCAGAATCCCATGGGTAAAGAGGCAGGAACACACCCCGCGCTAACGCAGGGGGCACACATATTCACACCAGGGGCAAAAAATACGGTGAGGGGAAACCGGAGTTCTGCGATAAAACCCACACAAACTCTGGGAGAATCTGCAATAAAACCCACACCAACACTTGGAGAATCTACGATAAAACCCACACAAACACTGGGAGAATCTGCAATAAAACCCGCACAAACACTGGGAGAATCTGCGATAAAACCCACACAAACAACGGGAGAGTCTACAATAAAACCCACATAAACACTGGGAGAATCTGCAATGAAACCCACACAAACACTGCGAGAATCTACGATAAAACCCACACAAACACTGGGAGAATCTGCAATAAAACCCACACAAACACTGGGAGAATCTGCAATAAAACCCGCACAAACTCTGGGAGAATCTGCGATAAAACCCACACAAACACTGGGAGAATCTGCGATAAAACCCACACAAACACTGGGAGAATCTGCAATAAAACCCACACAAACACTGGGAGAATCGGCGATGAAACCCACACTAACACTGGGAGAATCTGCGATAAAACCCACACAAACATTGCGAGAATCTACGATAAAACCCACACAAACACTGGGAAAATCTACGATAAAACCCACACGAACACTGGGAGAATCTGCAATAAAACCCACACAAACACTGGGAGAATCGGCGATGAAATCCACACAAACACTGGGAGAATCTGCAATAAAACCCACACAAACTCATGCTCATCCATGGTTTTTGTACTTCGGTGGACTTCGACATCCTGTGGTCACTGTTAGTCATAAAATTACATTTTAAAATGATGCTAATAAAGATGGCAAAGCTTGTGCTTTATGCCTCCAGGAGATGAACCACTCGTAGCAGGTATGGAGAGTTTAAAGGAATTTTGATTTTACATTCCAAGTATTACCTTCACAAGAGAAAACTCAAGACAACTCAGGAAAAAAAACCAGTCAGAGGCAGAGAAGTTAATATCCAAGCCAAAGTTTGTTTACTTTTTTGCAAAAAAGGATCCCCACATACAGAAGCTCAGGTCAAAATGGAGGATACACAATTAGAAAGTTCTCTGGTATTTGTAGGAATACTCCATGGCGTTCTCCTCCCCCCGTGCTGATTTACACATCACGCGAGCCTTGCGTCACAGGCAACTGAGTCAAGTTGGTACGTAACCACATCAAGTTGTCTAGGGATACACACACATCTTGCCAGGGAGGAGAGCACCTGCCTTCTCTCTCAGCTCTGGCTCCAGCTTATCTTGTTATGGATTCCGGAGCTTTCTATGAACACATAAACTTAGAGAAAGAGAAAAACATCTTGCCCTTGGTACAGACGTTCAAGTTGTCATGACTTTAGATAGGCTACATGTCATGACACACCAGTAGAGTTATGCAGGCCCCTGCTAAATCAGAAATATGCAAGCACACACACACTCTAGGCCTATGAAGTTGTGAACTAAAACAGAATATGACCAAGCAAGGATAAGCAATTAATAATAATTAAATTAATCAATAAAAAATGTTTCCACATTTCCCCCCTGTTTATAATTGATTATCCGCCAGCATGCCACTTCTCTCAATTTTCAGCATGTGATTCATTCACGGGGAAGATGTTTCATCATATTACCATAACACTCCATCCTTTTGTTCAAACAAACCCTCCAACTCAATTACATCGTTGTATGATTCCTTAAGCTCCTCGGGCAGAGTATACATCTCATTGTTGTCCTGTAATAGAAACATCTGATACTGTGGATTAGTACTCAATACTCCTGATATCATTCCTTTAATTATGGGAATTCGACAGCAGCTGCAAAAGAGCAGTACTGCAAATTCCCCAACTACAAGACTCATTACAGATGTAATTCCCATTTCCCAACCCCCAGACAGAAGCCAGTCCCACCAAGAAATTGCCACTGCTGGTGCGAGATCTCGCTGTTGTGCATCAGATATGTCTTCCAAACGTTGCAAGGCTTGATCAATCACCCCTCCTGCCTCATCATTAGCTAGTATATAGGTACACACACTGGCCCAATCAGCTGACAGATCCCCCCCTGTGCTGCTGTCCACAGATACAATAAGCAGAAGTAGCATCCTGCTATTCCAATTTGGACACATATTTTTGCAATTAGATCCTTTGAAAACTCCCATTCGGGGCGCAGTCCCCGGCTTGATCCCTTTCCACAGAGATCTCCACCCAGGCTCCCCCAGGTTCAGAACTCTGCTTTCTGCTTCCCGGTGTCTTCTTTTCAGAGCCCACCGATCACAGAAGCACCACTCGCTGACTGGCGCATTCGCTTTCACAGTTTCACCAGCCTCACCTGTTCTCAGAGGTCGTCTCCATCGCCCCTCTGCTAGGTGTGGGCTGTCGCCCACGTACCACGTGTTTCCCTCAACTTACAAGCGACAAACACGCCGATTAGATAGTACCATGGCAATATGTCAATTCATACTTCACCAGACACTACTTCACCAGACACGGGGGTCTTCAGTCCTCTCCCCTGCACTATTTGCAACATTGCTGTAATCGGCTTGCGAGGGGGCAAATCTGCGAATTGCAACGCTTAGTAGATCGCTGGGGGGCCGGTTCCAAGAACCACCATCTGATCCCCGCAATCTCACCCTGTTCGTTTCCCTCGAACACGCGCATTGCCTCCCACATAGTAGGACCTGTAGGAACCACCCCGAGCCCCAGTTTAGACATTACGTCCCTCCCCAGGAGGTTTACTGCGCGCTGTGTGGACACCATTACAGAGCAGAGTGTAGCAAATCCCTCAGGATCCTCAAATTTGAGTTCCTCTGTTGCTACGGTCTCATTGCCCCATTTGCAGCACAAGTTTGTGTCATATTAGTGCTGAGCCGATGTGGAAAAATAGCACTTACTTTTCTGATAACAGTTCAACATGCCCCCGTGTCACATGGAAAAGAAATTGGTGTATCATTTACAATTAGGGTTTTCCAAGCACTCGTCGGTGCAGCCTTTAATGCAAACAATTTAAATTCATCATAGGGAAATGGCTCCCCAGATGCTAACCCTTCCCCCAGGGCGGTTAGTTATTCTGAATTGTTCCCGTCGCTTATTAGTGAATACCCACACAAAATCAATAGTTTCCCCTGGCACCCCTAGGTTACCCCCACAAACCCTGTGCCATTTCCTTCGACACATCGACTATATTAAGTGGGGGTAAACTGGGGTCGATTGAAACTAATCCATTACGTGCAGTAGACACCGCCATGGCGCATTTAACTATACTGTTCACATTCATTGAAGGCGCAACATATGTTTAAAAATGAACAGACACAGGGAGAGATAAGCCATTTTATTAAACCCTTTTTTTTTCATGAATAAGTCCGGAGTCTCTACTGACTTGGAGTGTAAATAAACTCTTCACCGGGTTTGAGACGGACGGGCTCTATATGCCACGCCCCCGTTTGTAGCCGGACTCCCTCCAAGTCTATCCTGACTCACCCAGATGTACCTACACACCCGCTGGAGGAGGAGATACCACCTTACAATGTGACTGATGTATCCACGCCTCCCTCTCCTGGATTTTTACTGCAGTCGGTGTGGTCAGGAGCACTTGATATGGACCGTTCCATGCCGGCTCACTTCCGCTTTTTTCCGACACTCCGCACCAGGATCCAATCTCCAGGCTTTATCTCACGAGGCGGTGATTCCGCTACTGATCTAGGAGGAAGCATATTTCGCATCTCACGTTTGTTAGTCAACATTCTATTCATATACTCTGCCAGAGTCGTTTCTTCTACTTGTGTTCTCTGCAGTAAATGTAATAACTCAAAAGATTTCCCATGTACTACTTCATAAGGTGACAACCGCAGCCCCCGCTTGTGGGGTTATCCTCATGCTAGTTAATATAAATGGTAGACATGCTACCTAATTCCATTTAGTCTCAGCCATGGCTTTGCGCAGTTTTGCTTTCAGGGTTTCCTTCGTCCTTTCTGCCAATCCCGCTAATTGTGGATGATATGCCTAATGTTTTTTCAATTCTATTTCCAATTTTACTCCCAAAAGCCAGTTCTTCATTTCTAAATTCTGGCCCATTATCACTATAGAATGCTTTTAGAATCCCCACCTAGGAACAATTTCCCTACTCAGGATTTTTGCTACTGTGATTGCATCTATAGCTTCTACCTCATTTAGCAAAGGTCACATCTATAATAACACATCACTTCTTTTCGCTTCACACAGTGTTAAATGTATGAAATGTGTGGAATGGCCCAGGGGGTGTAGGGATTGCCCCCTACTGTACTACTACGCTTCCCTGTGTGTCCTGTGTGTTATAACTTCGTCATGTTGTACTTTGATCTATTAACCCCTTGGTCCCCCCTCTTGATACATGGCACTGCCCATGCACCAAATCTACAGCAATATGGAAGAGGGATGTTGGTAATATAGGCTTTCCATAGGGTCCTGACCACCTGCCATCAGTGTATTGTGTTCCATGTGATGTCCATTGACATTGTCTTGTGGGGGAGCATCATGCTCTGCTCACAGCAGCTCACTTGAAATTGAGTCTTCAGATTGGTGTAATAGCCCCACAAGAGTGTGTTTGACTGCTGCCCTTGTTTCTATGTCAGCAAAGGCCTCAGCCAAACTGATCAACATGTTTGCGGTGCAGAGGGCCACAATCAACACAGCTATCATGAGTACAGACAGCAAATCCAACACATGGGTTGCCCTGATCGACTCCTGACGCCCAACCATCAACAAAGTATTCAATATCAGGATTTGATAGAGGGGTGTCCCTGAGTCCAGGACATGCAGTATTATTAGATAGGACTTCTTTAACACAATGGAGAATACATTTTTATATATTTTTTTTCCTCTCAATGAATTGTGATGAAGCAATTCACCTCAGTCTAGGGTTCCGCTAAAAGCATGGAGGAAATACACAGTCAGGGCTTATTAGCCCCAACCATTCTTACATTTCCCCTCATCATCAGCAGAACCGGGTGGAATCACTTTAGACCATGTTACAATTAGCAAAAAAGTTTAATATTTTTTATTCACAAAAATGGCTACATATATAATATTAGTTTTCACTTTGGGCTCCTGGCACATAAAGGTCCTTTCAGTCAGTACCTTTTATTTGACTCACTTAATCAAAAATGGATTTAGAAATCGCAAGCAATTTAATATGTGATCGCGTTACTAGTTGACTTTTGAATTTCGTCTTGTGTTACCACTTCAGATTGTATTTCCCCAAATCTATTTTAGAAGGTAAACTTTTAAGCTAAAACATATCCAGCTGGCCTGCTTTATCACTTTTACCCAAGGTTATTTTCATTTCCTCTCTTCAGCAGTGCTCTCTGTGGCGAAAGTTCCAAGAGGAGTTAGAGACAAACAATAATGAACAATTTTGTTTTAATTCAACTCGTTCGGACACTTCCCTGTAAAAGTTAAATAAACAGATTAAGGTTATCAGTCCACTCCGTTCCTTTGCCATGGAGACACTCGATGACAATTCCTGTTCAAAATGGAGAGAAGATTTTTAATTGCATTTCTTTTGTCAGGAAAGCTTTCAGTCACATTTGTTCCACTTAGTGCTTCCCCATCTAAAGATCCATGATTCTCTAACACTTTGATTGATTTTTTTCATCTCAATTTAATATATACCATTAAAGATCATATTATATTTTCTATTTACTGGCACTTTTCTGATCATTTTACCTTTTTTTTTTTTCACTTCAGATAGCAATTGCAATTTTTCAATGCTTGATAGAAAAACCTCTAAATTGAATTTGGCACACAGTCTCTTATTGTATACAGTGTTACACAGTATTTTGGCAAATTTTGAACACACTGTGTTATTCTTGTTCACTTTCACTTCATTTTCTTTTCAGAGATGTGCTTCTAGCACACCAATCTCACACAGCCTGATTATCTACAGAAAAGTGCTTAGATTTTCTAGCTCTTTAAAATATTTTAGAAATTCAAATATTGTAATCACATCATGCTCATAGAGGATATCACTGGTAGTTTTCTCTGCAATGTATTACTACCGCCAAATATTAGAGCATTTAAATATTCACTTTGTCCTGCATCTTAAAGAAATTCAGTTAGCCACAACATTAGAAACACTTGTCCATGTTTGTGTAATTTACATTCAATTGTTACTTCATCTAAACTTCCCTCTGTTTATAAGTACCGATCATTTAAGAGGGGTTAGCATTTATTTTATCAAGAAATGGCGACTTTTGCTCGGTTTCATACGGAAAATTTATTCTGCTTACTTCTGCAACTTTGTCCTTTTACAAATACACAGTCATTAAAAATGGCTTAACTCCTACAAATTTGCTCTGCTAATATACACTTTTTTTCAGAATTTTCACATTTTACCAATCCTGTAATTACAGTAAGGAGTCCATAAAATACTGTAAATATTAGCTAATCAACTGGCACCTTAACTTATTCTCAAATCAATGCCAATATTATTGAAAACATCTATATGCACTTCATGGATTAGATTCAATCTAACGAAGACAGAACTAACAAATATGCCAGCAATGCAGTTGTTTACAGACACTGAGTTAGGTTCATTCACATTGATTTCCACATACGCACACGCAGTCTGAGCTCAGGACACACACATACCTTAGTGCACTTTTCTCTCTCACATTCATTCACATTGGAAAAGATCCAAGGCTTAAATTTTCTTATGATCTGACACCATTGTTGCTTCGATAACATACACAAACAATGCTCTATTTCAACTGAAACCCAAATTCCTTTGCTCACAATGATTCCCAGAATCATTATGTCAACTTTCAACAAATTGCCCAGTCTCAGTCACACTTCGTCATCATCAGTCCCAGAACAGCAGTCCTTACAACAACAACAACCACAGCAACCTCTTTACTGTTCATTAGTCCCATAATTGGCAATATTACCTTCTCTGCCTCACAACAACTAAGCCGAATTCAGTAATAAATTCCGTCACTCACCCGCACCTCCACTCCAATTTGTTGGAGAACCTCCCGTACTGGCCTCCTATATACCCACAAGGGCCTCACAATTGCCCCGGGCTGAGGTCTTTCCACAACGTCCCCTGGACGACCGTGCGCACGGATTTCAGTCGGCGCCGATTCTCCAGGGAGTGCAGGTGAGATATTGGAATCTCGGACGAAGCCCCCAATGTTAAAGGAATTTTGATTTTACATTCCAAGTATTACCTTCACAAGAGAAAACTCAAGACAACTCAGGAAAAAAAACCAGTCAGAGGCAGAGAAGTTAATATCCAAGCCAAAGTCCGTTTACTTTTTTGCAAAAAAGGATCCCCACATACAGAAGCTCAGGTCAAAATGGAGGATACACAATTAGAAAGTTCTCTGGTATTTGTAGGAATACTCCATGGCGTTCTCCTCCCCCCGTGCTGATTTACACATCATGCGAGCCTTGCGTCACAGGCAACTGAGTCAAGTTGGTACGTAACCACATCAAGTTGTCTAGGGATACACACACATCTTGCCAGGGAGGAGAGCACCTGCCTTCTCTCTCAGCTCTGGCTCCAGCTTATCTTGTTATGGATTCCGGAGCTTTCTATGAACACATAAACTTAGAGAAAGAGAAAAACATCTTGCCCTTGGTACAGACGTTCAAGTTGTCATGACTTTAGATAGGCTACATGTCATGACACACCAGTAGAGTTATGCAGGCCCCTGCTAAATCAGAAATATGCAAGCACACACACACTCTAGGCCTATGAAGTTGTGAACTAAAACAGAATATGACCAAGCAAGGATAAGCAATTAATAATAATTAATTAATCAATAAAAAATGTTTCCACAGAGAGATTTGAAAGTTTAATGCAAAGAAATTAAAAGCATTTTTTGGTTTGTATTTATGGGATTATTTTGATATTTAACATAACATAACATGAATGGCAAGAACAGGCCTTTCAGCCCAACTAAGCTTGCCAGTTTCTTTATACTATTGTGAATATATCCCTTCAGATAGTGAATGACTCAATGGTATCTAGCTTTAAGTCAAGCCTGCTCTTGAAAACCCCCAAGGTCTCTGCCTCAACAATATGGCCAGGCAAGCTATTCCACATTGAAATTACTCTTTGGGTGAAGAAATATTTCCAAATATCAGTGCTAAATTTACCTTTGGTCAACTTCCATTTGTGACCCCGAGTTCTACTCACAACACTTGGTCGAAGGAATCCTACATAATTCACTTTGTTAATCCCTTTAACATATTTAAAGACCTCAATCAAATCACCCATGAGTCTCCTTTTCCTTAGAATAAAGAGATTAAGGATCTTCAGCCTCTTCTCGTAGCATTCATCTTTTATACCTAGAATAAGCTTAGTGGTTCTTCTCTGAACTTTCTCTAGAGCCTCTATATCTTTCTCAAAGTATGGAGCCCATAACTGTACACAATACTCCAGATGTGGTCTAACGAACGTGTTGTACAAAAGAAGCATCACCTCCTTAGATTTGTACTCAATACTTTTGGCAATGCATCCTTGCATCCGATTAGGTTTTTTAACTGCTACGGCACAATGGCTAGAACCTGTGAGGGTTTGGTTAACAATCACTCCCAAATCTTTCTCATGTGCAGCACATTCCAGTTTTAAACCTCCCATGAAGTAATCCCGTCTGATGTTTTTATTACCTACATGTACAACTTTACATTTTGCTGGATTAAATTTTATTTCCCACATTTCTCCCCAATTCTGGATTCTATCCAAGTCGTCCTGAATCACTTTAGGGGACCCTAAACTATTTGCCAAAACCCCAAATTTAGCATCATCTGCAAATTTAACCAATCTGCTCTAAATATTCCTATCAAGGTCATTAATGTAGATGAGGAACACCAGGGGTCCCAACACCGATCCCTGGGGGACGCCACTCCCCACCATACCTAGCTCAGATGAGATATCACTGACCACTACTCTTTGTGTTCTGTCCTGTAACCAGTTTTGAATCCACTTCAGGATACCTCCTGTAACTCCAATGGAGCTCACTTTAAAAATTAGGCTCTTATGCGGTACAGTATCGAATGCTTTCTGAAAATCCAAGTACATGATGTCATAAGCCCTGCTCTGGTCATAAGTCCTGGTGGCCTCTTCAAAAAACTCCAGAGGGTTTGTTAGGCATGACATTCCCTTTCCGAAAACCATGTTGGCTATCCCTCAAGATACTGTTACGTTCAAAAAATAAGTCCAGCTCATCTTTTATGATAGATTCCAATATTTTGCACACAATGCAAGTTAAACTGACTGGCCTGTAGTTTCCTGGCTCGGTACGGTCCCCTTTCTTATATATTGGTATTATATTGCCCTGTTTCCAATCATTTGGTATTTCTCCAGTTTCTAAAGACCGTCTGAAGATGGCGTATAGCAGCTTAAAGATGATCTCACCAACTTCCCTGAGCACTCTAGGATATAAGCCATCAGGACCCGCCGCCTTATCTGCCTTTAGTTTATGCAACTTGTCTAATACTTCGTTATCCCAAACCTCAATTTCCGCGAAATAATCTTGAGCATTTGACATGCCCTCTGGCTAAATAAATACCCTCTGAGGTAAAATTCTCAACAAAGTAGCTGTTTAAGGCATACGCAATATACTCATCATATAGCAGCGATCCGTTTTTATTCTTTATGCACTTAACCTGCTCTTTAACTTTCCTTTTTCTGCTACAGTACTGAAAGAAGCTTTAGTTTTTGCCCCCTCTGCAATTTGTCTTTCATACAGTCTTCTAGCATTCCTCAGCTCTTTTTTGACCACAGCCTGCATTTTACAGTATTCAGCCTTAGTGTTCTCATTGTTATCCTTCATGTACATCTTATAAAGATTCCTCTTTTCCCTCAACATCCTACAAATACTTTTGGTCATCCACTGAGGATTCTGCTTTTTCAGCTTACTTTTGGACACCTTTGGAATGAATCTGCATTGTGATTCAAGTAAAACCCCCTTAAATCTTTCCCACATCTCATTTACGGACTCACAGTCGAGGAGTGTCTCCCATTTTATTTCACCTTGATATGAGAGCATCCTGTCAAAGTTTGCTCGCCTAAAATTGAAAATTTTTGTTTTAGAATACACCTTTTCAACTTCCCATGAAACATCAAAATTAATAGCAGAGTGATCACTTGTCCCAAGTGGCTCCAGTACCTCAATATTGCTAATTCTATCAGGGTCATTACAGAGCACTAAGTCTAAAATTGCCTTCTCTGTGGTAGGTTTATTGACATACTGCACCAAGAAATTATCATTTATTACATCTAGAAATTCTTCCTCCCCCCTACCCTGTCCTTTCACCATTTCCCTATTGACACCAGAATAATTTAAGTCTCACATGATAATAGTCCCTCCTCCTCTACAAGCTTGCGTAATCCTCCTTAAAAGCATTTCATTGATTGTACCGTCCAAAGCTGGTGGTCGATAGCATACTCCTATGTTTAAACCTGTCTCGTGTTTGCCAATGAGCCTGACCCAGATATCTTCACAGGGAAAGGAATGTTCAATTTTTGGGAATTTCCTGTACATTAATGTTTTCGTTCACATAGAGTGCTACGCCCCCTCCTCGCCAATTACATCTATCCTTCCTAAAGAGCTTATAACCTTGTATGTTATATTCATCTCCATCCTCTTCACGTAGCCATGTCTCTGTAATCCCAACTATGTCATAGCCCTCACTAATCATTACAGCCTCAAGTTCCGGAAATTAATTTTTTATGCTTCTTGCATTTAAATAAAAACATTTCAGGTTATTACTAAAGCTCTTCCCCCTTGATTTCCCATGTGGCCGCTGCTTCGAGCTCCCCACTACGCTTTGTTGCTTTAAAAGTAAATCATTGATAGTGCATGTAACGCTGTCAGCCTCCATCGGGGCAGTCTGCAGTTCCCTATGTGTAACACTCACTAACCTCCCTGCCCCCCCTCCCATTTATAAATGGGATCTGATCGTACAGGTGATTGTAGTCCTGAAAAGGACTGTTGTTGGTGTCTGATGTTTCGACAGCCTGAGCGGAAGTCATCTTCAGGGTCAAGTGATGTGTGAGCTGTCAGTGGTTTGTATGAACTCTGGTGGTTACTGCTGATTGGTTGATGTAATTAGTCATCTGTCAGATGAGCCGTGATATTATTGGCTATGAAGACTGTGAACAATGATAGGTTCATTTAGATCTGTCGTCTGTACAAAAAAATAGGGGGGGCAATCAGTTCGTCCCGTTAATGTCGTGAATCAGTCTTTTGTAAGGAGCAGGTAGTTGTTGGCAGCAGTTCAGTGGACTTTGTTCTAAGTTAGTAAACCAGCTTTCGAGTGTGAGACATTGGTAGTAATTCATGCAGTATGTTAGGCACTTGACGGAGTCCCAGTCAATTCGATGGTTCGTTTTGAAATGGTGTTCAGCCATGTTATTTCTGAGGTCACCATTTCTAGTCGCTCATTTGTGTTCAGTTAGCCGTACGTTCAGATTTCTGCCGTTTTCACCATTGTAAGTGGCCTGGCAGTTGCGACATGTGATCATGTACCTACCTTCAGATTCCTCCTTGTCCTTGACATTTTTGAGTAGTCGTTGTAGAGTAATGATAGGTTTGTGGGCAACATGAATGCCATATGGCCGTAGAATACGTGCGATGGTATCTGAAGTACCTCGTATTTGATATTTTTTCGTAGCGTGATGCGGTTTGAGGACGAAACTAAATGTCTGATGTCATGGACTGAAACTGAAGGACATGTAAAATACTTGCAAATATATGCTTCTGGGTCATTCCATGTCAAATCAACCAAATTTTAGGAACTTCCCCACCAAAAAATGAATTTTTATTATATTCCCCACTGTGGAAGATTCGGTTCTTGTTGCAGCGCCACCTGGATGATCGAAGGTCATGAATATTTAGCATAGACTTGCACCCATGCCCTTCATGCTTCCTTGAATCTTTTCATTATGTTAAGCACTGCAGAGGACAAAATGTCCGAGTCTTTCTTTGAAGAATATAGTTTTTAGACCTTTCATTGATTTCCTAAGGCATTTGTGGGCTCGTTGTCAACCTGCGGCCCATCTTTGCTAGAGAGGCCGTCCCTGGAAGCTGCTTTTGTACCAGATCATGATTATAATCACCTGTTGACATCAGCTATTTCAAATCATATCATGATTCAGATTTTTTCCTAAATTTCCCTTGTTCTCACAATTTTTTTAATGCATTGCTGGCCTGGCTGGTAGGGATGAATGTGCAGGATATTCGCAAATAAAATGAAGTTGATCAGATCAAACATTAAGAATTAGGTCTTAATATTGCCTGCAGTCAAAGTAAATTCAGAAATCACTGCTCTCTGTTCCAAGTATATTTTTTTCACACAATCCAATCACTTTTAGAGTTGGGGTTGTATATGTTGTGTGTAGTGCCACACTGTTTGTGTGTTTTTAGGGAGTATAGATGTACTGTAGGGAAAATAAGTATTGAACGCCTCAACACTTTTCTCAGTAAATATATTTCTAATGGGGCGATTGACATGAAACTTTCACCAGATGTCGGTTACAAACCAAGTTAATCCTCACACACAAATGAATAAAAACTAATAAGTCCATAAATTAGGCTATGTGTAATAAAGTGGAATGACACAGGGAAAATGTTTTGAACACCATAACTGAAATTTATTGAATGCTTAGTAGAAAAGCCTGTGTTAGTCAAAACACCTCCTGTATGGAGAAACTAGTCACATGCATTGCTCAGGTGTGATTTTGGCCCATTCTTCCACACAAACTGTCATCAAATCTTGAAGGTTCCGGGGGCCTCTTCTGTGAAGTCTGATCTTCAGTTCTTTCCACAGATTTTCAACAGGATTCAAGTCGGGTGATTGACTGGGCCTTTTTAGCAGCTTTACTCTCTTTCTCTGAGACCAACTGAGAGTTTCCTTGGCTGTGCGTTTGGGATCATTGTCTTGCTGAAATGTCCACCCTCATTTCTTCTTCAGCATCCTGGCAGATGGCAGCAGATTCTTATGAAAAATGTCTCGATATATTTCTCCATTCATCCTGCCTTCAATGATATGAGGTCTGCCAGTACCATAAGCTGAAAAACAGCCCCACACCATGATGTTCCCACCTCCAAACTTCACTGCTGGTATGGTGTTTTGGGGTGATGTGCAGTGCAGTTTGTCCTCCAAACATGGTGTATGCTATGACATCCAAAGAGTTAAATTTTGCTCTCATCTGAGCAGACTATATTCTCCCAGTATTTCATAGGCTTGTCCAAGTGTTGTGCAGCAAACTTTAAACAAGCTTCAACATGCTTTTACTTCAGCAATGGAGTCTTGCGCTGTGAGTGTGCAGAGAGGCCATGGCGGTTGAGTGCATTACTTATTGTTTTCTTTGAAACAACTGTACCTGCTAATTCCAGGTCTTTCTGAAGGTCTCCACGACAGGTCCTTGGCTCTTGGACAACTCTTCTGATTATTCTTTTGACTCCTCTGTCAGAAATCTTGCAAGGATCACCTGGTTATCGCCGGTTTGTGGTGAAATGATGTTCTTTCCACTTCTGGATTATGGCCTTAGCGGTGCTCACTGGAACATTCAGAAGTTTAGAAATACGTCTGTAACCAATGCCATCAGTATGTTTTGCTTCAATAAGGTTGCAAAGGTCTTGAAAGAGCTCTTTGCTTTTACCCATCATGAGATGCTTCTTATGTGACTCCTTGGTAATAAGGAACCTTTTTATAGGCCATCAATTAGGACTAAACCAATTGATATTAATTTGTACTGACAGGGGGCAGGATTGCTTTCTAAATACTGACAGATTTCAGCTGGTTTCTTGGCTTTCCATGCCTTTTTGCAACTCCTTTTCTTCATGTGTTCAATACTTATTCCCTGTGTCATTCCACTTTATTATACATAGCTTAATGTATGGACTTTGTCTTGATTCCTTTGTATGTTTGGATTACTTGGGTTGTTACCGACATCTGGTGAAAATTTCATGTCAATAGTCCCAATCGAAATAAAGAAACCCCAATTCCAATGAAGTCGGGACGTTGTGTAAAACGTGAATAAAAACGGAATACAATCGAGTGTTGTTAAAAGGAAAGGTGATGTAACACAATGGTAAACATGACCCTGTCCCAGCTTTTTTGGAATGTGTTGTAGGAATCAAATTCAAAATGAGTGAATATTTCCAAAAAAAATTATATAGTTTATCAGTTTGAACATTAAATATCTTGTCTTTGTGGTGCACTCAATGGAATATAAGTCGAAAATGATTTGCAAATTATCGTATTCTGTTTTTATTCATATTTTTATTTATTTATTTATATATTTATCCTGGTCAAGATAGCAGCATAAATAGTTTTACATATAAACATAAAAAGAAATGGGAAAAAATGACATTTCAGTCCATACAATGCATAAAAGCAGCACAGAGGTAATAATTAAAGGAGAAACATACAGGCCATAATCAAGATATCAGAAACAGATTCCATATCAATATTACAGATGATGTAAAGCAGCAACATGTATCCTTCTGGGCAGTTTGTTAAAGACTTTTAAAATAATTTGAAGAGGGTAGTGCTCCTAAAGTAATGGTATTTTGCAACTCATTCCACGCTCAGTGTGCATTAAAGGTGAAAGCAGTTTTTCCAAGCTCTTGCACCCAAGGGACATTTAAAAGAATCTGATTTGTTGATCTGGTACAATAGTTGCCAGTATGGTAGGATAAAAGGCTGGAGATATAAGTTGGCACTTTACCTAACAATGTTTTTATGATAAATGGCAACATGTGTGTTTTTATCCTATGGTTTAGAGGGGACCAACCAAGCGATTCATTTAAAATGCAATGCTGAGTGCGAGAACCTGTATTAGTAACAAAATGTAGTGCAGCCTGATATGCAGAATCCAGTTTTTTCAGAAGAGATGAAACTGCATGCATATAAATCACATCACCATAGTCCAGTACCGATAAAAATTTGCTTTGTGCAATTTTCTTTCTGGCCTCAAATGAGAGGCATTTTTTAAGGTGGAAAAGAAATCCTAGTTTTCGCCAAAGTTTTTTCTGTAGATTATTAATATGCATATTAAATGTCATCCTATCATCAAGCCATATGCTTCAATATTTATGAGAAGTTACTCTTTCCATACATGTACCTTCCACTGTCGATAATATAGAATAAATAGTCATAGATCGAGAACGAGTGAAGGTCATTTGATCTTTTTTGGATTGAGGACCAACTTCAATTAAAACAATGAATGCTGCAGATATCGAAAATCATCCTGCAAGTGCACTATGGCTTCATTCAGAGAAGGTGCAACCATGTAAATAATTGTGTCATCAGCATAAAAGTGTAACTCAGCAGGATTCATTCCATGACCTAAATCATTTGTAAAAATAGAAAATAAAATAGGGGCTAAAATAGATCCCTGAGGTACACCTTTGTTTACTGTATGCAAGGCTGAGGAATAGTTTTCGACTGAGACGGCCTGCGTTCTTCCAGTGAGATAGTTCTTGATCCAATTCAAAGCCATTTCACTAAGGCCAATACAGGCAAGTCTCTGTAATATCAGCTGGTGATCTACAGAGTCAAATGCTTCAGACAAATCAACCAATAGGGCTACAGTGTGCTGTTTGTTGCCCAAGGCATTGGTAATGTAATTGGTGACTAGCATAATTGCTGTTATGGTACTATAGCCTGATCTAAAACCTGACTGACATTCACTGAGAATATTATTATCTGATAAAAATTGTTTTACACAACATCTCAACTTCATTGGAACTGGGGTTTATATTTTCAGAGAAAAATGCTGATGCGTTCAAGACTTGTTCTCCTTGCTGTATTTGCTGTGTCTGGAGTTGCACTGTTAGTGTGTTTTTCGGGAGTACACATGTGCACTGTGTATATGTATCTGCGGTGTATGTAATGCCACTCTGTAAGTGTGTTTTTAGGGAGTACACACATTCATAGTGTATATGTACTTGCAGTGCGTAGAGAGCCGCAGTGTGTTGTGTGCAGGTGAGCTGGGACAACACTGCTGGCCGACACAGATGAAGTGTGGCGTAGGGGAGCGTCTGGAGAGGGCCTTCATCATGCTGCCGCTCCAGGACACGACTCAGGGGGCTGAGGACTCCCTCAGACTGCAGCCCGCCTTCCCCACCCAGCAGGACACACTACAGCCACAGATCAGACAGGCGCTGCTCAGTAGCGACTGCGGCCTTCGCTTCGACGTCACTGGCCCCTTCGTTGCCAGCGAGAGCCAGACCATGTTCTGCACGGAGGTGGTGCATCAGCCCGGCATCCCTGCGGCAGCACTGAAGTGCCCACCTTTCCTCGTCACCACCTGGCTAAAGCAACACCTGCCTGCCGCTTCGCTTTGGGACTGGCTAACAGACTCGTTTTTACCCACCAGTATCCTCTTAAAACCAAAGGTTAATTATTATTTCCATGAACTTTTTTTTCATTTCACTTTTTAGGCCTTTTTCAACATGACCTAGCGATGAGAGCAATGATACAATGAGACATGATGCAATCCCTCTAATATTATTGGTTAATTGCAGATAGACCTATTTAAAACTTGGTGGCAAATTTGAAAATAGACCCTCAGCCTCCAGCGTCAGGACAGCATCAACACCAATTCAATTCGACGCAACCAAATTATAGCACAACAAAAACATAGAACGCAATACTAAAGTACCCTCGGCCGTATGGGCATGAGACAAGGAAATAAAATTTAATGTATTCCTATGTAACACAATGTGTTTAATACTTTCAGGCTTGAGAGAATTTTCAAGATTGAAAAGGAAGACAGAGGTAATTGTCCATCCAGGACCTGCAGGTTATATGGGAAGTGTGGAACCGGAGAGCTGGGACTTTACATCGTTTGGCATTCAGAATATGAGTCTGACATGACGCGCAGTCTACAAGCTGATTATCCAGAACATACACGCTGTAAATTTTACACGGCTACAACAAAAATAGTGGATGTAATCAAGGAAACAGTTTTTACTAAGAATGTGACCTTTTGACCCCTTAAAGTAGGTCAAGATTACCCATCTTCAAACTTGTCTAAGCTATATGACCCAAGAACAGTCCCTGTGAATTTCATTACCCTGACATAAATAGGAAAGGAGTTATTCAATTCAATTCAATTTTATTTTGTATAGCGCTTTTTACAGATACACTGTCACAAAGACGCTTTAGAGTCAGAGATGGGTTACTGAAGGGCAGTGCCCAACCTATTACCAGTACCTATTCCCTATTCCCACTACAGCGAGGCAAAAAAAACTCCCAGTAGGGAGAAAAAATCCTCAAACAGTGGTGAGAAAAAACTCCCCAGTGGGAAGAAATCTCAGGAAGAACCCGGCTATAGTGGGGAAGCCCATCCTCCGCGGGCTAGCTAGTTGATAACAAGATAATGACAAGAGTTCCATTGAAATCCATCTAATCAGTGCTAAAATAATTTGTATATTTAAAACTGTCCAACAGATGTCTTGGCTAATGTAAAACTATTAGCAATGGAGGTCATCATGAGGCAGGAAGACCCTCTTGGTCCTGTAGCTGAAACAAGATGGTAACAGCTGGTCTAAGGCTGGAGCTCCGGGCCAGGGGGTGTTCGGTGAAGCTTGATCTGGAGCTCAGGGCAAGTGCCCAGAGCAGGAGGAGGAGAAAAAAAAAATATTGTTAGGGAGGTGGAGTTGTATGGCGAGCACACAGAGCAGGAGAGACAGAGGTGCCTGTGTGCGATAAGGAAACCCCAGCAGAATAAGACTATGGCAGCATAGTTATGAGAAACAGGGGCAGGGGCCAACACAGCCACGAGGGCAGGTTGAGACAGTCACCACCAGACCATGACCAGCTCAGCAGAATAGGGCACCACCAGCAATTATCCAGTGACAGCACTGACTGCTCAGTCCACCAAATATTCTATAGCTTATGCCAGCCACCCACTCCTGTCCCTCAACTATAGGACAGACTAAAGAGATATGTTTTGAGCCTAACTTTAAATATACTGATAGTGTCTGCACCCCGAATATGAGCAGGCAATTCGTTCATCTTGTCTACACAGATGGACAGACAGACAGACCGACGCAAGGTCTTCGCAATACATAATGGCCATATTTTGGCCTTGAGTAACAAAACTACATCACATATTGGGCACACAAAAAAAATAAAAAGTAAAATGTAATGCTATTTGGCCCTAAAAAGGCAGCACACTGTTGCAGGTTATCTGACCACAGAGACTGACAGAAAATTAAGATCCACGTTGACGAAGTATTGGCTCTGTGAGCACAGCCTGGCCGTTGAGAGAGGCCGGCATCGACAAACATGGCTTCACAAGAAGGAGCGGCTGCGCGCTCACTGCAACCTCAATGAGGTCGAGACAGAGCTGCATTGCACCACAAAATGTGAGAAATACACACTTATGTGGAATACATATTTCCAAAAAATAAATCAGATATTCCCAAAATACAAACATAACGCGTTGCTGAATACCCCTCCGCCTGTACAAGATTTCTTGTCTGAGGGTCACAGCTCTAAGGTGAAAGGTGAAATCCTGTAAAAAACGTGACGTTGCACATCTACGTGTCACAGTGAGTTACCATACGAAATTTGGTGAAGCTGCGATCAGTAGTTTCTGAGCACTGACCCGTACAAGATTTCCTGCCTCAAGGTCACAGAGCTAAGGTCAAAGGTCAAATCCAGCAAAAAAAATGGACTTGACACATAATTGTGCAACAGTGAGTTACCATACCAAATTTGACAAAGCTGCCGTCAATAGTTACTGAGTAGTGGGCCGGACAAGGTTTCACCGATCAAGGTCACAGCGCTAAGGTCAAAGGTCAAATCCAGCAAAAAACCTGATGTTGCAGATCTATGAGTCGCAGTGAGTTACCATACCAAATTTGGTGAAGCTGTGATCATTAGTTGCTGAGTACTGACCGACGACAGACACGCAGGTAACGACAGTACTCCTCTGGCCTAAGTTGGGACGAGGGGTAAAAATCTGCCTGATTCCCAAAAACTCCCTATCCTCTTCGGTGAAGAAAAGATGTGCCAACAACTGGTGACACAATATATAGCTGCTGCCTCCATCTTAGGGACAGTGAGTGACCTATAGAAACATATTTCCAGAATAACCCCTCCGGCTCTGTTTTTTTTTTCCACTTTTAGAATCACTGTGACCATTGCCTTCATTTTTATGGACTTCTGCTTTATAATTTTATTGTCTAATCCTTGTGTATGTATATTACTTTTGTTACATAATTATTGTTAATTATCATTACACTTGTAAATATCATTCATGCACCTACATCATTAACTATCATTGTAACAGTTTTTTTTTTTTACATATTTTTATCATCATTACTTTTCAACATATTTACTGAGTCAAAAAAGAAACTTCACACTCATAAATTTGTAAATATTTTCTTGAAACTTAATTAAAAGAGTTTTTTTATTATCACGAGGGGCAAATGCGTTGTCAAAGACATCGTACCACACATCAACTCGGATGTGCACAGGTTCGTAGCACGTACAAGCGCACTTTAAGCTAAAACCATGTTTTCTCGTGTTCCCAGTCACATGACCATATAAGAGATGTGCAGCTGAGCTCACGTTAGCACGTTAGAGTAACATCTCGGAAAAAGAAGTTTTTACAGATAATCATTTGTTGATTTTCAATGCCATGGCTGTCAAACATTCAGCGTGAGCGTACCATTGGCATGCTGAACATGGAAACATCCGTCAATGACGTTGCAAGGGTTATGGGATGCAGTCGACGGACTATCCATGATCTTTGGACAAGTCTCCAACAAACATTGGAAAGACTTGAAATCTCTGCCAGCATCGCTGGATTTGTTCTCTGGCCTATATCTCAGCTGTCCTTTGGCGTAGATATGCCAAAATCTTCTTGTTTCTCTTGTGCTACTCCAACATCCTGCAAAGTTTGGCTAAAATCTATGCGGCCGTATTTGAGATATCCTGCTAACAAACAGACAAACACACTCCGGCGAAAACATACACCTCCTTGGCAGAGGTGAATTAGCTAATGAGCAAATTGACCTCTTTGTTCCCATATACCCTGTGCCCAAAACAAAGACTTTCATGTGGAAGGATAACCCAATTCTCTCATAAAGCTCCCTTAACAACATAAACAAGTTTTTCAATCTTGTACAGTGGAAAAAAAAGATGTAATACAGACTCTTCAATCCCACAAAAAGGACAACCAGACTCTAGTAGCAATTCGCTGATTTCATGCTGCCACCATTTTGAATCGAAAATGAGGCTCAGGTGGGATGGGCTCTCAGCTGTCAAGTGTGGTGCACTCACCCAAGCCTAATGTCGTGGTCAGCAAACCTTGAGCTGTTACCCAAATTAACCATTATTGACATAAAAAAATGGGCCGAGGAGGGATGTTGGATACCGGGGGCATTGTTATTAAAAGGCTGTTCGAGTTCTCTCTGTTTAATAATGCACTTAAAGTTCACCAGATGACCAGTCTCCTGTGGATTTGAGGTCACGTCCAGCCACTGCTTCTTATACACTCATTGGTCACAAGTTCAGAGCGAGGTCGGAGGACATCCGGACATGAGCAGGCTTAGAATCTTCCTGACGTGCACCCGTCTGGTCAACAGGAGGTGCTTGAGCAACGAACAAGGCAACTATTATATTCCCTTCCTGGCAGTCCCTTCCCAATTTGAAACCCTGTAGTGCAATAGCCAATTGTGTGCTACTCTGAAAAAGCTGCCAACCACTGCTGGCTGGTACGAAGCGGGGCTTGAACCCGCGACACAATAGTCACTTCTACTTTGCAACGCGATGCTTTACCGAGTGAGCTATTCGGTAGCCCCTTTGGTATAATGACTCTTAAATGGAGAGTAAATTGCATGCTGTTTTGTGAATGGCATGTGCTTCCTGAACTCATTCCCTATGGCAAGCCGCTGCCAGCAGCGCGGCAAATTTCTACCATTCCCTACGGTAAGCGGGTTCCAGCGGCTTGGATGACCATTCGCAGTCCGATGAAAACATGAAATCTGTTGACGATCATGGTCATGGGCCACCTGTACTTCAATACTTTATATTGTGTAATTTTCTGCAAAAGTTTTCTGTACGAATGCACCAATTTTGTATAAAAGTATTCTTCAGGGAATGTGTTAAAGGCACCGTCTGTATGCTGCAGAAAATTTTAATTAGAAACCCATTTTTATTATTTTTTTCGGCTGACTGTCTTGATTACAATAAAGTATATTACAAAGCGCTAATTGAATAATTAAGAAATATATATTGAATTGTCTCCCCCCACTGTACAAAACCCAACACCAGTGAAGTTGGCACGTTGTGTAAATCGTAAATAAAAACAGAATACAATGATTTGCAAATCCTTTTCAACCTATATTCAATTGAATACACTGCAAAGACAATTTACTTAATCTTCGAACAGGTGAACTTTGTAATTTTTTGCAGATATTAGCTCATTTGGAATTTGATGCCTGCAACATGTTTCAAAAAAGCTGGCACAAGTGGCAAAAAAGACAGAGAGTTGAGGAATGCTCATCAAACACTTAATTGGAACATCCCACAGGTGAACGGGCTAATTGGGTGCCATGATTGGGTATAAAAGCAGCTTCCCTGAAATGCTCAGTCGTTCACAAACAAGGATGAACAAATGCGTTAGCTGATTGTCGAACAGTTTAAAAACAACATTCTTCAACGAGCTATTGCAAGAAATTTAGGGATTTCATCATCTACGGTCCGTAATATCGTCAAAAGGTTCAGAGAATCTGGAGAAATCACTGCACGTAAGCGACAAGGCCGAAAACCAACATTGAATGCCCGTGACCTTCGATCCCTCAGGCGGTACTGCATCAAAAACCGACATCAGTGTGAAAAGGACATCACCACATGGACTCAGGAACACTTCAGAAAACCACTGTCAGTAACTACAGTTCGTCGCTACATCTGCAAGTGCAAGTTAAAACTCTACAATGCAAAGCGAAAGCCATTTATCAACAGCACCCAGAAACGCCACCGGCTTCGCTGGGCCCAAGCTCATCTAAGATGGACTGATGCAAAGTGGAAAAGTGTTCTGTGGTCTGATGAGTCCACATTTCAAATTGTTTTTGGAAACTGTGGACGTTGTGTCCTCCGGACCAAAGAGGAAAAGAACCATCCGGACTGTTATAGGCGCAACGTTCAAAAGTCAGCATCTGTGATGGTATGGGGGTGTATTAGTGCCCAAAGCATGGGCAACTTACACATATGTGAAGGCACCATTAATGCTGAAAGGTACATACAGGTTTTGAGCAACATATGTTGCCATCCAAGCAACGTCTTTTTCATGGATGCCTCTGCTTATTTCAGCAAGACAATGCCAAGCCACATTCTGCACGTGTTACAACAGCATGGCTCCGTAGTAAAAGAGTGCGGGTACTAGACTGGCCTGCCTGTAGTCCAGACCTGTCTCCCATTGAAAAAGTGTGGCGCATTATGAAGCGTAACATACGACAACGGAGACCCCGGATTGTTGAACAACTTAAGCTGTACATCAAGCAAGAATGGGAAAGAGTTCCACCTGAAAAGCTTCAAAAATTGGTCTCCTCAGTTTCCAAATGTTTACTGAGTGTCGTTAAAAGGAAAGGCGATGTAACACAGTGGTAAAAAGGCCCCTGTGCCAACTTTTTTGCAATGTGTTGCTGCCTTTAAATTCTAAGTTAATGATTATTTGCAAAAAAAAAATGAAGTTTCTCAGTTTGAACATAAAACATCTTGATTTAGCAGTGTATTCAATTGATTATAAGTTGAAAAGGATTTGCAAATCATTGTATTCTGTTTTTATCTACGATTTACATAACGTGCCAACTTCACTGGTTTTGGGTTGACTTTCCATCTGAAGGTGCTCTTATCGGACAATCAAACTGCAACTGCAAAGCTGAAGATGGCCATTGCAATCATCAAATTGGACTTTTTATACTCTTGCACATTTTCTTAAACTTGGCTGCAACTCAGTACTCCCCTGCAGTTAGTAAAACCTCACTGCCACAGACATGGCATATTCCTTCACATGCATCAGGCCTTACCCAAAAACCTATCAATACTGTAAAAATCTCAAAATTAAAGCCACCGAGAGCTGACCCATCCCCAAAGACACATGTAAGATCTTGTGATGGAGTCATGCCCAATATCTAATGCCCTGTTCCTGTTCCTCTACCGAGTGATCAATTTGTTCATAACCCTAAAAGGAACCCTGCTGATATTGGAATCAACAGCCAGATGTACCAACTGCTTCTGGCATCAAGTAAGAACCCAGTGGATGAAGTTGAAACTGACTCTGGAAACCTCCCTCGTGGGTCATTGTTGACCTACTAAGTACCTGCCCTGTCTAGCATTGCTGCTGAATCCAGAATTTCCTCTTCAATCACAGCCATGTCATTCTCAACAGCTCTTAATGAAAATGAGAGCTACTACTACACTGACATGACTCTCAGCCACTCTCACGCTGAGGCACTGGAGATAGAAACAAGGGGACAGAGTGCAAACAAGACCTGGCACCACGTCCGACCCCAACGTCTCACTTCATCTCATTTCAAGAGAATTATCGCAAGGTCTTGCGGACTTTGACAGCTCG
The DNA here is from genome assembly GCA_029721435.1 of Gymnothorax reevesii. Lineage (NCBI taxonomy): Eukaryota > Metazoa > Chordata > Actinopteri > Anguilliformes > Muraenidae > Gymnothorax > Gymnothorax reevesii. Next base: position 93,824,044 of record CM056583.1, read on the forward strand.
GCAGGCAGTGTGCTGAGAGAGAAGAGAGCTGTACAGAAGAGTTGCGGACTTTGACAGCTCGGCAGGCAGTGTGCTGAGAGAGAAGAGAGTTGTGCAGAAGAGTTGCGGACTTTGACAGCTCAGCAGGCAGTGTGCTGAGAGAGTAGAGAGCTGTACAGAAGAGTTGCGGACTTTGACAGCTCGGCAGGCAGTGTGCTGAGAGAGAAGAGAGCTGTACAGAAGAGTTGCGGACTTTGACAGCTCAGCAGGCAGTGTGCTGAGAGAGAAGAGAGCTGTACAGAAGAGTTGCGGACTTTGACAGCTCGGCAGGCAGTGTGCTGAGAGAGAAGAGAGCTGTACAGAAGAGTTGCGGACTTTGACAGCTCGGCAGGCAGTGTGCTGAGAGAGAAGAGAGTTGTGCAGAAGAGTTGCGGACTTTGACAGCTCGGCAGGCAGTGTGCTGAGAGAGAAGAGAGCTGTACAGAAGAGTTGCGGACTTTGACAGCTCGGCAGGCAGTGTGCTGAGAGAGAAGAGAGCTGTGCAGAAGAGTTGCGGACTTTGACAGCTCAGCAGGCAGTGTGCTGAGAGAGAAGAGAGTTGTGCAGAAGAGTTGCGGACTTTGACAGCTCGGCAGGCAGTGTGCTGAGATAGAAGAGAGATATTTTTTGTACTACATTATATTTCATTTGTAAATGAAGATTTGTTACATGCTGTTTTGCTGCCTTGCCGGTTAGCTATATTTATTTTGTACATTTGGCACCCTCTGGTGGCGTGTCTGTAAAATCATTAAGAAAAAACTAGTGATTTCTAGAAGCTTCTGGCACTTTCCTGCTTGGAGGGGGCGGGATTTCCCTAGAATCCTGTGGATCTTTCTAGAAGGTTGCTGGTCTATATAAATGCTGTGATTTTAAGCATAGAGAGAGCGACAGCAGAAGAGAGCAGATCAGAGTTTTGTTTTGGCAACGTTTAATAGTGGCGTCAGAGTGTTATTAGAGAATTAAATAGTGAATATATATATTTTTTGTACAACTTTTTTTGTGAAGAATAAATTTGTTTTAGTTGTACTTTCTGGTTTTCTTTGTTGTGATTTTTTCAAGTCATAGCAATATATTGGTATTATATTGCCCTGTTTCCAATCATTTGGTATTTGTCCAGTTTCTGAAGACCGTCTGAAGATTGGAATGTGCTGGAATGTGCTGTACAAGAGAAAAATCTGGGAGTGATTGTTGACCAAACCCTCACTGGTTCTAGCCATTGTGCCGTAGCAGTTAAAAAAGCTAATCGGATGCTGGGATACACTGCCAAAATTATTGTGTACAAATCTAAGAAGGTGATGCTTTTTTTGTGCAACACGTTTGTTAGACCACAGCTGGAGTATTTTGTACAGTTCTGGGGACCATACTTTAAGAAATATATAGAGGCTGTAGAGAAAGTTCAGAGAAGAGCCACTAAGCTTATTCCAGGTATAAAAGATGAAAGCTACGAGAAGAGGCTGAAGATCCTTAATCTCTTTAGTCTTAGGAAAAGGGGACTCAACAAGGGATTAACAAAGTGAATTATGTAGGATTCTTTTGACCAAGTGTTGTGAGTAGAACTCGGGGTCACAAATGGAAGTTTGGGATACCAATGGCTCACAATGGCTGAAGTAGTTTTTACTAAAGACAACGATTTTTTCAGTTATGAGAGATCATTTTTTACAACTGCTGGTTCGATACGTTGGGCAAGTGTAACGGAGAGAGAGAGAGAGAGAGAGAGAGAGAAGAAGTCTGTATTATTATTTCAAAATTGTATTTGTGTATCTAATTCCCCATTCTGTTAGTATGCGGAATATATGTGAATTTTATCTCAATGAGTTATTTCTATTTACCGTTATTGTTTTTCCATGATAGTTATTGCACTTCGCCTGTTTTGTACTTTATGATGTTCCGTAGCTCTTCTCATCCTACCCTCACAATGCATTTCTACATTGATGAGGGTAAGTGGTATGCTAACAAGCTGCGGCTCTATTTTATTATTTTATTTGGAAATCACGCTTTAGAAGTTTTATGGTTTATTTATATGAGCTAACATTAACATTGTTACATTGCCAAGCTTGTTTTGCGTCGGTTCATTCATTAATATGAGTTTTATTCATGCTTTGCAATTGCTGTTTTGGTGCGATTTGCCACAATCAGCTAGCCAAGTGATTCGCTGTGTAACCTAAGAGTAACGTGAACTCTGTTATTTGGCCTGGTTAGGAGCAGAAGTGCGTCAAAGATCAGAAGATCTTAGTGTTTCGTGTTATGTCTTCTGCAGGTATGTACTTTCTTTTGTTAAAAGCTAAAACCGAGTCTCTGTTAATTTACTTAACTTCGTCCACTACCTTATTTTGCTCACCAGATGTCACTGTATTGCATTTTGTATTGTGTATTGTGACTAACATTTCTTAAAGATGTTATGGTTGGTCATAATTATTGTAGCCTATATCATTTGTTTTTCTGATCGTTAATAGTTGGGTGGTATGTCTGAATGTATTTGAAAAATACTCACAATGCATTTGTACATTGATGAGGGAGCAGAAGTGCATCAAAGATCAAAAGATCTTAGTGTTTCATGTCATGTCTTCTGCAGCAAATAAATGCTGAAAACTGCATTTTTGAGGCATCATCCTTCAGACCCTGACCAGAGTGCGTTACACAAGTATATTGACCAGATTGCACATCAGGCTTAGCCGAGGAGTTTAATTCATGCAACCATATTCTAAACGTGTTTGAGCTCGACTTGCTGGTGAACCTGCAATAACTCATTTACGAGTGCCATCTCGTGATAGAACGGTGTAACTGCGTGCATAAATAGAGTGCCTCCATGTCTGCAGGTATCTACATCTGCACGAAGGGGTTAAATGTAATTGGTGGCTCCTTTCTCTCCACGGTGTTTCATCCATGATTTCCATCTTTTGATCCCTTGTGTATACATATATATATGTAAGGGATAATTAACGAGAAGGTGTGCATTTCACGGTTTTAATGCACGACGCGGAGGCGAATTTTGATGCACTTCGTGGTTGCCTCCGCGAAGTACATCAAAACCGTGGAATGCTCACCTTCGAATTGATTATCCCGCTTATACCATGGTCACTTGCCAGCAATATCAAATCGCAGCATTAATCTGAAACGGAGATTATGCATAACCCAACATTATGCGCGATCATGCAGACGTTAGCTAACTTGCTACCCACAATTACAATGAACTTATGACGGTTTCGGTGGAGTCTGCGTGCTGAAATCAGTCTGCTGGCATAGCACATAGCTAGCGAACTGTCAGCAGTCGCTGATACATGAAGTGGACACGTTGGCTTCATTTGTAACCGTACTCAGTTACAATCTTGTAATGGATAAAGGCTGATTATTTCACTGCTATAATATTTACGGTCATTATCGCTTAAGTACGAGTCAGCGAGCTGAAATCAGTCTGCTGGCATAGCACGTTGCTAGCGAACTGTCAGCAGTCGCTGATACATGAAGTGAACAAGTCAGCTTCATTTGTAACCGTACACAGTTACAATCGTTTAATGGATAAAGCCTGATTACTTCCCTGCTACAATATTTCCGGTCATTATCGCTTGAGTGCCAATTGTTAACCACCCCGCAGGATGCAACTTACATGACGCTGCTAAATTTACTGGAGATAAATGGCCAGCTAGGTTTCTGTTGTACCCAGTCAAATATCAGCTCTAACGTTGCTATGGTTACAAGTTGGCTAGTGGATGAATTTCGAGTGGTGAAACGACCGTAGCCGAACTACCTGTGTGGTTGCACTGTTTTAATGCATACCTGAAAGTTTTGCGTAGCTAGCGAACTGTCAGCAGTTGCTGACACATGAAGTGGACACGTTGGCTTCCTTTGTAACCGTACACAGTTACAATCGTTTCATGAATAAAGCCTGATAACATCGCTGCTATAATATTTCCGGTCATTATGGCTCGACTACCTATAGTTAACCGCCCCGCTGGACGCAACTTGTATGACGCCGCTAAATTTACTGGAGATAAATGAGCAGTTAGGTTTCCGTTGTACCCAGCCGAATACCACGTTTAACGTTGCTAGGGTTACAAGTTGGCAAGTGGATGGATTTCGAATGGTGAAACGACCGTAGCCGAACTACCTGTGCGGTTCCACGGTTTTAATGCATACCTGCCAGCCAATCAGAAAAAGGTATTCACCCAGACCATGGTATAAAAATATATATATATATATATATATATATATATATATATATATATATATATATATATTTGAAGAATTTGTTTCCAAAATGCATTGTATCCATTTTACACATTTTGAGTAAATCAGCTTTTTGTATGTTGGCACCCATTGCATTTTATAGAAAAACACTAACTTTGGTCATGAAAAAACACACCTTATCGTATGAATACCTAAAAACAGATTATTGCACCATGTGTAAGAAGCACAGGACTACCGGTCTAAGGCATTATCTCACTTTTTGTAATTTTGGCTCTATTGCGTTTTGGAACCAAACTCTTTATATATATATATATATATATATATAATTATAATATTTAATTATATATATATATATATATATAATTTGGATTTTTTTTCCATATGTGAAATGTTTTTTGCAGTGATTGTCCCATTCATGCTTTATTATCAGTTAGTTCTGAACATAATACAGTTAAACTTCATTCCCTTTTTGCACAGCAGATTTGTACCCTGCAGTTTGATTAGTTTAGTTACCTTTGATTAAAACAGGGCTCTAATTGAGAAGCTGTGATGCAGGCTACAGGAACGTCTCTTTGACTGACTTCTCTTGTGCTCATATCCTGCATTCATATCGTGAGGGAAAGTCAGTGCCCATTTGAATTTCATTATCTACAGTTTAAAAAACACTCTCACCCTCTTGTTCTGCGTCACCTGATCTCAGAGACCTTATTGGGTTTTCCACAATAGCAACTCCCCTCGGGTCAGGAGCGTTCTCGTCTGAATGTCTGCACACGTTAGTGTGCTTGCATATGAAGAGTCATTATTAAATGGGCCTTCGTTCTCCAAATAATGGTTTTTCACCCTCCCTTTACCTAGAGGTCAGGGGTGATGATAATTCGGCCAATCAAGAGGAATAATCTTTCACTTAATTGGCTGGAAGGAAAGAAAATTGGAGCTGAATTTGGATTCAAGGGCAAGATTTGAGGAGCACCAATTTAGGCTGTGAAAATCAAATTGGCGTGATAACGCATTCACTGGATGTAGTCTGCGCTTTTTCTCACAAAAGTTTGATGCTGTTTTTTCTCATGGTGAGGGTCTGAGAGAGCGAGAGAGACAGAGGAGGGAGGGAGATAATGAAAGTGCTTCCTTTGTCTTAGAAGACAGATCACAGTGATTTGCAGAGCGCTCCCCTCTGAGTAAACTTAAGAGCAGGAAAAGAAACAGACTTGAAACAGCTGCTGCCCTTTTACTCATGCTGGAGTCACTCCGTCTCTTTCCTGTTTGGGCTCGGGAACATTCGCTAGTTCCTCTTAGTGTGTGTGTGTGTGTGTGTGAGTGAGAGACAGAGAGAGAGAGAGTGTGTGTGAGAGTGTGTGAGAGTGTGTGTGAGTGTGTGTGTGTGTGTGTGTGTGTGTGTGTGTGTGTGAGTGAGAGACATAGAGAGAGACAGAGAGTGTGTGTGTGTGTGTTTGAGTGAGAGACATAGAGAGTGTGTGTGTGTGTGTGAGTGAGAGACATAGAGAGAGAGAGAGAGAGAGAGAGAGAGAGTGTGTGTGTGTGTTTGAGTGAGAGACATAGAGAGTGTGTGTCTGTGAGTGAGAGAGAGACAGAGTGTGTGTGTGTGTGTGTGTGTGTTCATATCATCTGGATGAGAGTGCGTGAGCTTGATTGTTCATGCATGTGATTGTATAACATAGCAGAAGACGAGTTGCTAGAACAGGTCATTCTACCTACGGAAGCTCACCATTTCCAATCACTAAAATGTACTTACCTCTTTTGATACTAAGGACCGGACAGTATCTAGCACAATATCGAGCCTGATCTTGAAATTTCCCTGAGTTTCTGCCTCTACATTAGGACCAGGCAAGCTTTTCCACTCTGTGAGCGCTCTGAGTGAAAAAAAAATACTTCTTACAATTGGTGCTGAATTTACCCCTGGCAAATATCCATTTGTGACTCCTGTTTTTGCAAACAAGACTTAAGTAATCCTGCATTGCTTACATTTGTATATAAAGGTCTCAGTAAGATCACTCTACTCTGTTACTAAGGTAGAAAGGGTTAAGATTCTACTGTCTGTCCTCATAGGTTTCATCGTAAAACATTTCTTTTAACTTTTTGTTGAGCCTATATATCTTTCTTGTTGTATAGTCTCCAGAATTGCACAAAATACTACAAGTGTGGTCTCACAAAGGAATTGCACAAGATAAGTACCAACTGCCTTGATTCATACTCAATACTTTTGGCTACATATGCCTGCATTCTGTTAGCTTTCTGCGACAGGTCAGTGGCTAGAACCTGTAAGGGTTTAATCGACAATCACTACCAGATCTTTTTCAAGTGGATTCCAATTTTGAACCTCCCATAAAGTAGTCCTGACAATTTTTAAAAAATTATTTCCTACATTTATATTTAATGATATTGAATTTCATTTGCCAAGGTTCTGCCCTTCCCGGATTCTATCACAGTCAGAGTGAATCAACTAAGCAGACTTTCATCTGTTACCCAAACCTCCCAATTCAGTATCATCAGCAAATTTAACAAACTTTCTTCCTCTGTTCCTGTCAAGATTATTACTGTTAATGACGAAGAGACAGGATCACAGCGTAAATCCTGGAGGGACTCCACATTCCTCAGTGCCTATCCTGCATCCGATCCCCCCCAAGCACTGCTGTTTGTTCTATGTTGCAATCAGTTCCAAATCCATTCCAGAATTCCTACCATAACTACTATAGTCCATATTTTAATTACAGTATGAAACATAAATTTTGTTCTTGGACAGTGTTTGTTATTTCTTAATAGCTTATCTTGTAAAAGAATAGAAAATGCTCATTATTCCCTTCTAACTAAAGTTTTTTTTACCAGGATTATAAAATTTAGGAATTTGCCTATTTTCTATGAAAAAAAAAAATAAGCAAATTTCCTCATTTCTATTTTACATAACCTCTGAATAAAACAAATAATGAATCAAATTTATTCAATTTGGACTTTCTTACCATCTAGAGTTTTTTGCAGTGCTCGTAAGTAAAATGAGGTGCCCAGAGTTTGTGTTGATCTCTGACGAGCATGCCAAAATATATGTGCCCAATTCCAAAAAAGTTAGGATGCTGTAAAAAATGTCAATAAAAACAGACTGCAATGATTTGCAAATCGCATAAACCCACATTTTATTCACAATAGAACAAAGACAACATATCAGATGTTGGAAGTGTGACATTTGACCATGTCATGAACAATATTAGCTCATTCTGAATTTTATAGTAGCAATATATCTCAAAAAAGTTGGGACAGGGCCAAAAAAGGCTGGAAAAGTAAGTGCTCCAACTAAAAACAGCTGGAGGAGAGTTTTGCAACTAATAAGGTTAATTGGTCAGTAACATGACTGGGTGTAAAAAGCACATTTTAGAGCGGCAGGTTCTCAGAAGTAAAGATGGGCAGAGGTTGACCAATCTGCAAATAACTGCATCTAAAAATTGTGGAAGAATTTCAGAAAAATGTAGACTTTGAATATCCTACCAAGCACGAGGCTAAAGGTCAATATTGGATTCTTGTGATCTTCGGGTCCTAGGGCAGCACTGCATTAAAAACAGGCATACTTCTGCACTGGAATTCACAGCATGGGCTTAGGAACACTTTCAGAAATCATTGTCTGTGAACACAGTTTGCCGTGCTATCCACAAATGCAAGATAAAACTGTATCATGGAAAGGATAAGCCACACAGTAAATTTAGCTGTGTTAAAGAGACACTTATACTGTTGAATTTAACTCCATTTCTGAGTGTATTTGGTCCCACTCAGGATTGGTGGTAAATTTACTCTCTGGTTAGTGGTAAAATTAACTGTAAATAGAGTAAAAAATTAACACTCCCTTACACTGTGTGGTGTCATTTCAATTTAACACCACAGGTTAAATAACTCTGGCAGTGTAAATATTACTCTGAGTAATGTCGATGATTTACTCTTCTGTGGTAACAAATCAACTCTGGTTAAGTAAAATTCCAATGTTCATTTACACTGCATCATGTTATTAAAGGTTAACACTGGAGGGTCAAATAACTCTTGGTAAGTGTTGATGTTATACACTACTGTGAATTCCAATCTTTAATTGCTGTGCATTTGGGTCCCTTCCACTCTTTGGGTACATGGTCCTAGTGCCCGCCGGTTTGTTGTCTTCAGCCAACGAGGGGCAAAACCATGACAGATGAAACAAAATTTGAAATTATTTTTGGAAAACCACGGATGCTGTGTTTTGCAGACTAAAGAGGGGAGGGACCATCCAGCTTGTTATTAGAGCACAGTTCAAAAGCCAGTATTGAGGATCATATTTCAGTATTTATCATCATATTCGTCAGTAAATCAATGACTATAATTAATACCCATTAAAATAACATGAGTGGTTAGAACAGGCCGTTCAGATCAACTAGGCTCGCCAATTTCTTTTTACTGTTGAGAATATATCACTTCAGACACTCAATGGTTTTTAGCTTTAAAACGAGCCTGCTCTTGAAAATTCCCAAGGTCTCTGCCTTAACAATATGGTCAGACAAGCTATTCCACATCCCAATTACTCTTTGGGTGGAAAAAATATTTCCTAATGTCAGTGCTTATCATTGGCGAACTTCCATTTGTGACGCCGAGTTCTACTCCCAACACTTGGTCGAAGGAATCCTACATAATTCACTTTGTTAATCCCATTAACATATTTAAAGACCTTAATCAGATCACCCGTTAGTCTCCTTTTCCTAAGACTAAAGAGATTAAGGCTCTTCAGCCTTTTCTCATAGCTTTCATCTTTTATACCCGTAATTAGCTTAGTGGCTCTTTTTCTAGAGCCTCTACATCTTTCTTAAAATGTAGCCCCCAGAACTGTACACATTACTCCAGATGTGGTCTGAAGAATGTGTTGTACAAGGGAAGTATCACCTCCTTGAATTTGTACTCAATACTTTTGGCAATGTTTCTCAACATCCGATTCGCTTTTTTTACTGCTATCGCCAGAACCTGTCAGGGTTTGGTTAACAATGTCTCCTTTTTCATGTGGAGCACTTTCCAGTTTTAAACCTCCCATGAAGTAATCCTGTCTAATGTTTTTATTACCTACATATATAACTTTACATTTCGCTACATTAAATTTCATTTGCCACATTTCTGCCCATTTCTGGATTCTATCCAAATCATCCTGAATCACTTTAGTGCACTCTAAACTATTTGCCAGACCTCCCAATTTAGTATCATCTGCAAATTTAACTAGTTTTCTCTCAATATTCCTATCAAGGTCATTGATGTGGATGAGGAACAGCAGGGGTCCCAACACCGATCCCTGGGGGACGCCACTCCCCACCATACCTAGCTCAGGTGAGATACCACTGACCACCACTCTTTGTGTTCTGTCCTGTAGCCAGTTTTGAATCCATTTCAGAATACCTCCTGTAACTCTAATGGAGCTCATTTTAAAAATTGGTCTCTTATGCAGTACTCTATCAAATGCTTTCTGAAAATCCAAGCATATGATGTTATCAGCCCTGCTCTAATCATACGTCTTGGTGACCTCTTCAAGAATGGCTGACTGTGTGTCTGGTGGGACACTCTTAGCAGCACGTCTACCTTGTGGTTGAAGTGAGTAGAGGGACCATAATTTTCCATTTTTGGTGCTAATGTGACATGGGGGAGGGGGAAACAATATTCTCATGAGAACTTTCCCGCACCATGGGCATGAAGGTGTGTGTCTGTCTGTGTGTGTATGTGTGACCTACTGTACTCACACCTGCCGAAGTAGAACTGATATTTCCCGCGCTGTGGAGGGTGGGTATTCCCACAAGGACATTGGTAGTTCATGCAAAATAAGGGAGGAGCAAACGTATAAAAGCTTGCATGACAGCCCTCTATCCAAATCATTCTTCATTGTGCTCTGTGTGTACTGCAGTCTGCACACTCTCTCACTAGAAAATGTCCTCTGGGAAAAGGTTTACTGTCCATGAGGTTTTGGATCAGCTCTTTGACAGTGAAAGTGAGAGAGGAGAATGTGTCTGAGACAGAGGACTGTGTTTAGGAGGACCCTGATTTTGAGGCATTCTGTTGACCCTCCTGTAGTCTCTCAACCTCACGATCTCTTCCAAAAATGGAAAGATAATATGATAATATAGACTATTATCAAAAAAATAGATAAAAAAGGTTTTTACCCTTATTTTCTGTTTTTACTTTTGTAAAAACTAAGCAAAGATGCGTGTCAATGGAAAGGTAGGCCTACAGTTAATGACTATGAACGTGTTTTCTGGGAATAAAATTGTCTATTTCTGGCGTGTTTAGTTTGAAAAGGGGGTGAAACTCCAATATGCTATATCATGCTGTGATGTTACAAAAAATTATGATTAGCAAGGGTTGATTTATTCCCAGTGAGCGGTAGTGAAAGGGTGAACGAAAAAGTTTCACTAGGTTGGAAAAACGTCACCAACCGCTTTATTAGTGGTAAGTCGCCATTTGGCTGCTTTATTTATTTTTTTAGAGTCCCGGCTAGGTTTTGTAGAACATCAGAAACTCAACCTCCCTGTGCCCCCCATTCCTCTGTCTGTCTGTCTGTCTGTCTGTCTGCAGATGCGGACTTTGAGTGAGTCGAGTCAAGAAAAGGAGTCCGGTAGCCTTTCTGTTACAAGCCTTTAGTCTGTCATTTTGAATTTTACAGTGTTCTTATGAATTGAACTCACTCATTACAATGTTGCTTGTGGATGCAAAATACGATTCTCAAGGCTATAATGTGGGCTTTTGTATTACTGCAAATGTCAAAGCATGGCGTAGGCTTAGCCTAACTTTTGAGTATATTTTTGCATTTGTTTAAATTTTTTGTGACGAGCTTATAGCTTAGATTTATGGTTTGATTCGGTTGTTCTATTGCGTGCTTAATGTGAATAAATCACATAGCTAGTGGTCATTTATGGTGTGCAGTAGGCTGCTGCCATCGGCCGGCCCCTTGTTCCAATTTTAAGCGTTTTCTGGGCTGTGCGGATGTTGTTGCTGTAGCACTCAGATTGTTACCTACATCGTTCAGCAGAGTTACATAAATGGAGAGGGGCCCTCCAAAAATTTATCTGTTTCGGTCTTTGTTTTTTTGTGAGTCAGCCTTTTTAAAGAGTGAGAGAAATGAGTCTTTTAGTTGCCTTTCCGCATAGGATTTCGGCCATCGTCCAGTTCAGCACTGCAGACAATGCCAAGAACGCTTGTTAAAAAATCACTCCGCTACTGACTGAGAATGAATGAAATTAAGCTTTATTTGTTAAATATCCTTCAATAAGTAAAAAAAAAACTGCTTTCCACCATGATTTTATCCATAATGTTGAAAAATCTTAATGCCCCCCACGAGCATATTTAGTGCCCGTCCACAAATTTGTTTCTGCCGCCAGGTCTGGGACATTCGATATAGATACTATAATTTATGTTCTTATTCAGATAGTTGCAAAATACTGCTTCCTCTAATTATTTATTGCATTGAAATGTGCCTAACATTCTGGAAACCTGCCTGTGAGATTTCGGTGACATGTGCGCACTGTGCGCCGGTCAGCCAAATTACCACTGCACAGAAAGTAAACCAGGCTAGAGCTGGCGAGCTTTCTGCGCAAGTCCAGCGGAGACTTTTTCTACGAAATTGTCACTGCATCTTGATGAATAGCAGACACCTCCCCCTACTATGCCACCACACCCATCTCGGCGCACGTCCCTCTACCACATTGCCAAAGTGGCTGCGCACGGTGTTGCACCGCACTAAATTACCACTGTGCAGGCTGCGCCGGACGAAATTACCACTGGGTGGGCTGCGCCACGCTGTGCCAAGAAATTAGAGCCCTCTGTGTTAAAAAGAAGAGGGGATGCGACACCATGGTAAACAGGCCCCTGTCCCAAATTTTTTGAGAACTGCAGCAGCCATCAAATATGAAATGAGCTCTATGTGGATAAAATTTTAATTTTTCTCAGTTTCAACATTTGGTGTGTTATCCCTGTTCTATCATGAATATAATCCTGGCTAGTGTGATTTGAAAGTCATTGCGTTTTGATTTTATTCACAATTTACACTTTATCCCAACTTTTTCAGAATTGGGGTTGTACTTTTTTTGGGCAAGTTGGACACGTGTTTTAAAGGTAGAGTCATGACCAGATACCCTAATATGTGTAAGAACTTGCTCAATTGTAGCATCACCCTCCCAAATAATTGAGTCATTTGGTATCATTTCATTCCGTGAAGAAGAAAACATGAATTTAGTTTTATGCGTATTTAAAACAAGTTTCAGATCTGCCAGAGCGTATTGAATAAGATTAAAAGCCGATTACAGATAGATCAGGGCCTGGGCACACGTTGGTGCAGAGGAGTACAGCACAGTGTCGTCTGCATAAAAATGAACCTTGCAATTTGCAATATTACGAGCAATATCATTAATATAAATTGTAAATAAAATCGGTCCAAGTATGGATCCTTGGGGTACTCCTTTCGCCTCTTTTAAAAATTTAGACTTCGCATCCCCAAGCATAATAGTTTGCGTTCTATTAGAGAGATAGTCCTGGAACCACAAGTTAAAATGTTCTTGTCAGTTAAAAAGCTGCAAAGCAGTTGCCTAACCTATTTAAACTGGGACAGCATATACACATTTTAACCTTTAAAACCAGGGACACTGTTACGCATTTCTACCCTTCAGGCTGGGAAAGCGGCTACGTCATTTTGTTGTTTTCATTACTTTTCCGACCATTTCCGGGCTCATAGGTGTTCTGTTACTGGCACTTTATTCTAGGGCAGACCAGATGCCGTAGTAACTCTTCAAGACACTTTATTTTTTATATTTTTATGTTTATTTTTATTATATTTGAACGGACACTTTATCATGCCTGCCACCCAGTAGCGGAACTACAAGGGGGGGCAAAGACACATCCTTTTCAGTCCTGGCTAGATCTCAATCATTTTCCTTTAGTAACGTCTTTTCCCATTATCGTAATTGGCAACTGAAGACATGGTTTTTCACCGTATGCGATCAAACAGCAATGAAATCATGGGCTAAATTCAGTGCAGAAAAATAATTTACTTATTAATTGGCCAGTGCTTCGCGTGATCGAACTGGTCCGTGTTCCAGTGGAACACAGACTTTCACTCTCGGTATTTCGTGGGTTGATTTAAAAAAAAAAAAAACAGTGGCACTCTGCAGTTAAATAGCCTAGGGCATAACAAGCATGCTTCTCAAGCAATTTGCGTGAGAGTCGACAGGTAGGCTATACAAGTTTGAATAAAGTAGATTAAAATACAGCAAATACGTGTCCAGATGAATGATTGTTGTCTTACCTAATTGGGGAGAAAAAGCAGCACCTGTTAAATGCGGAGCGCTGTCGGAGTGAAACTTCTGTTAATCATGAAGATGACTGAGAACAGGTTAGGATTTATAATTATTTTAAACAGCTGTTTTGTTCAACCCAATTCTCTGTTCCGCCACTGTGCTGAATTCAGTGTTGTGCATGAACGGGAAAAAAGAACGACGTTCATGAACTCGTTCATTATTTTGAGGAACGATGAACTGAACGCACGCACCTGCCGAAAACGAACGATTCCCTGAACGAGTTCATCTTGGTAAGGAATTATGGGCGTTCAATATTGTTGCCAAAAATACTTCTCCCAGTATTCTTGTGATGACGTCATCAACTGACGCTGCCACTGCTCTGTCTATGCCAATGAATGTATGTGGAACTAGAGAAGCTCCCGTCGCTTCCTTCTACGAGCGCAGTTGAAGAAACTAATATGGTGTGAAGTGCACCGCACCCCTGAATTTCCCATGGAGACTATAATGGAGAAATTCCTTCTATTTTCCGCCAAACTAAGGGGTCATCTGAAAAGATTTCAACATAGTTGTGATCGAAAAACATATTAGAATAAAAATGAATGCACAATTTTACATGACACTGTTCGAGACGTCGAGCATATAACACCTGTTAATCATAGGAAGCGCAACACTTACTAGCCACTTGTCTAGCTGACGTGTTAGGTAATCGGGTCGCTGTAGACGGCTGTGATTGCTAACTTTATCTGTAATTTAGCTAGTTAGATTTACTTCGTTGGCACAATAAACCCAGGTTGCTTACGAAGGGTGATGGCCAGCTACATCTCTTGGCCATGTAATGTTAGCCAAGTTGCATATATACATAGAATTAGCCATAGCAAATGACCTTGCAGTGTCTAGGGACTATTAAGTGAGCAAGCTGCGAGTTTTGTTTTTAATTATTACGATAATGCAAAAAAAATCACGTTTTAAGTCTACATGTCCACATAATCTACAGTAAGAGAATCCACCGATTCTCAGAAAGTGCACAGGCACACAACTACTTAATATGATAACTGTAATTCATTGCTACTTTATTCACTTCACTCCGTATAGTACACAATGGCACGTGGCTACTTAATATTCACGCGGCTTTGGCTGTGATTCGGCTCGTGCTCACTTCAGAACTTCGGAACACAAGGTTACACACACACACACACACAGCGGTGTCTGTCAGTGCTGACTGCTCTCTCCACCTGTCTTCAGGTTAGTGCTGGGCAACTGCCTGTCTTATTGTTTGTTTTCTCCTCCGTGTCGCCATTTCCATGGGAATTTAAATGTCACAACTTTGCTTAAACTTTCAGCAAAGTGCAGACGTTAGCTGTTGCCTTATAGCTAACTGGCTCATCATAGGCATAACGTTGATTCATAATGGTTAGCCTAGCACTGTTAACTCGGTTTCTGGAGATTGCTATCGATGTTTGATGAGCATATATGAGCTATTTCACATTAAAACGTGGGTTCTGAATGAACAGAGAATCGGGCTCATCGAGTACTTTGGTTATGAGACATTGAGGATAACAAAGGAGAGTATACAGTTTTGGTAAAGACTTAGATAGCCTAACGTTACTGTTATAGCCGACACTAGTGAATAAAGTCTTATGTTTAGTAAAGATGCACTGATTAGAATAGAACATATAAGATTCAGTATAATGATTGCAGTTATTGATACCTGGATGAAATGGTTTATTTGAATTACACAATGAATGTTTTGCCTACAATTAATACTGCAGTGAAAATGAAATGTGATTTGAATGTGAGTCAATTGTTTGGTGTAGCTTTGCACACTATGTGCCTTGATTCAAAACTGTTGATATGGTTATGTTTTGTCTGTTTTCCTCTGTGTATGTTTGTATGGCATGGATAATTTGGTGTTTTTGCCTGCCAGGCACATAAACATACAGTTTATGTTTAGAGTAATAGAAGTTCTATTTAATGTTGTACAGTCCTTTTTTGCTTGTACCAGGTTTAGAGGTCTAGAGTAAAGTGCAAAATGCATCAGTCCATTTCAGGTGGTTAATCATAGATTCAGACAACAAGATAATCTGACATGAATGTATAATTTGAAGCACTATTTATGCTTTTTTATGATAAATTAGTGCCAAAAATTGCTTTTGCCCCAGCTCTGCTCCAGTACAGTGTTAGGTCTAGTGAGGCCCCTTGTTCAAACTGCTACCTACAGCAATGTTCTTGCAGACTATTCACTAATGCTATGCAAGTGACCAATCAGAGTCAGATGTGAGTCACATTGACCTACCAATGGATTAACCGTTGACTAAAACAAGCTCTTATAACTTCATTCTCATAGAGCGTCAAGCAAAAATGCACCTTGATTCTTTTTTTATTATGTAATCCAGTCCTACGCAGGAAAGATTTGCGATTGTGTACCTTTTAAATAACAAAATAATATCATGAGTTTTTCCATTATCGACATTTGGAAATTGAGAGATGCGGTGCGCTAGACACCTTTTACTCAGTGTTCTTGCCTACTGTAACATTTTTGGTCTTGGCTTATATTTTTGAACTGCTTTGGAATGTGATTCATGCAGTTGTAATGCTGGACAATTGCATATACAGAAACTTTGCTGGACCTTACTTTCAGCATGTAGTTTGAATCTACTGACAATTTTTCAGTACTATAACTTTTTAAATAAAAGCTGTGATTCCATTTTTGGACATTGTGGCAATGACTGGGAGCTGGGGATGAATAGATAAGAAGAGACTCTAATTCAATTCAATTTTCAATTCAATTTATTTTGTATAGCGCTTTTCACAGAGACTGTCACAAAGACGCTTTACAGTGAGAGTTTAAAGAAATAAAAAGGCAGTGCCCAGCCTATTCCCCACTACAGCAAATGAGGCAAAAAACTCCCAGTAGGGAGAAAAATCCTCCAACAGTGGTGAGAAAAAACTCCCCAGTGGGAAGAAATCTCAGGAGGAACCCAGCCATAGTGGGGGAGCCCATCCTCCGCGGGCTTGCTAATTAAGAACAAAAAAGTAAAAAGGGAGTGAAACGACAGAAGAGTTCCATTTAAGTCCATCTAAACAGTGGCAACGGTAGCTTCAGAAAGTGGCAGTCAAGGATGGTGCAGGACTGGACCAGGGCCGGACCGGATCGGATCAGGACAGCAGGACAGCAGCAGCCAGCGCTCATGGTGAGGGACAGGGCTCATACGGTCCAGGACTCAGGGAAGTGGAGGGAAAGATCCTCGGAAAGAGACACAGAAGAAAGGGGTGTGAGGCACTGGATAACTACTGCATGATAATAAAAGCACCGTCCTCTGTCATGTGCCAAGTGAGAAGTTATAAGCAGACTGGTCAGGAAACAGTCAACACCCCTCCATCCACTTCCTGCAGCACAGAGGCCCAACACTTATTCCAGGCTCTTAGATCACTTCTGATTTTCTAAACAATAGTACCATATGGACCTCCCCGGTGACTAAGGCTGTAGCAAGCCCCACCGGTGCCGTGTAAGTGCAATCTCAGTGCCACCGGTTCCACGTGGATTTAAGCAATTTTAACGACCAAAAGCTAGTATCCTTCATCCACTTATTGCAGCACAGAGGCCCTGAAATTCCATCCGACCAAGGCTGCGTAATTTTTCAATTAGATACCACCAACACCATGTGGACCTACCCTAATAAAGAAAAAAAATGCTTGGATGACTGTGTTAAAAATGATCTTAAAAAAGAACTAGTTCATTTTTTGGGACTGTGAACTTAGTTCATATTTTTAAAAGAAATTAACTAGTTCATTTTAAAATCTGTGAACTGAACTTTGAACTAGTTCATATTAATTGTGAACTGACACAACACTGGCTGAATTTAACCCGCGATTTGATCGCTGTTAGATCACATGTGGAGAGAAACCGTGTCTTCAGTTGCCAATTACGATAATTGGAAAAGCCGTCAATAAAGCAAAATGATTGAGATCCAGCCAGGACTAAAAGGGACGTGTCTTATTTATGAGGCCTCTTTATTCCATTTGAGTTGTGTATGTTATGTAGATAGAGATTTGTTATTTATTTTATTGGTTTCATTATATTTTATAGTTTGTTATAGTTTGTTCAGTGTTTTAAATATTGTGATGAAAATTTGAACAAATAAAAAACATAGTTCAGTCAGGAAAACTCACGTTTCAATAAAATAGAACAATTTTTTCATTGATATAAGCATTACATTGTATTTTGGCGGCAAAGCAAAAAACCAAACAGCATGTTGCAGAGCAGGAAAAGTCATTGTAAACAGCAGCAGAAGTGAGTGAGCTTGACGTCTTTCAAACAGACCGCTGTATGACCTCATGTGATGTGTCTCCTCCAATCGTGTGCCTGCTGATGCTGTCGTGCTGTTAGCTTACAGGCTGCTGTCAGCTGATGTAGCTCTTCTCAAGTTTCCTGCCTGAACTAGTTCAACTCATTTCTTATGAAAGCCACAGGTGTAAGCTCTCAAATACTTTTTGAATTTTGTTTCTATTTGCTACAGAGGCTGAGATATCAGCTTTTTACTAGACGTTAACACCTGGGTGCTGTTTTCCAGGAAACCTCAGGTTTTAGGGGTTCTTTTCAAAATCGCCCATAGGTTTTCATAGGTGTTTTTTTAATAGGCCTCAGGCCTAAACGGGGTGATGGGAGATTCTAGAATCTTAGCCAACCAAAGGCAATTTTGAGAGAGGTCAGTAGCTGTTCATTGAACTGGGATCACCGCCCTTAATTAATGGAAAAACATGAGCAACTTTCCAAACACTGGCAATAGTCCCCGTCAATAACGACAAGTTAAAAATATTCGTTATTGAATGCGCTATCATTGAGGCTGCAAAAGCCTCGGAACGAGATGATCCTCTCCAGTGAAATTATTTACATCAATTCTTTTCAATTCTTGTAGGAATCGTTCCCTTGAAACTCCCTAAATGAAAACAATACTCAAGGTTTTGGAGAATTTGTGAAAGAACTAGAGCTGAGGTCAGACTTATCTCCAGTAGTGGACTGAATAATTAAATTTTCAAAAATGTTTCTGGCCGCAAAAAAATGTTGGTTAAAAAGAATATCAGTTATAGGACCAGAATCAGTGTGGGTAGAGTGTGGTGGAGATGAGGAAGGATTAAAATTCAGGGACTTAACAATTTTCCAAAATTTTGCAGGATTACTTTTAGCCTGTGACGAGATAAAATAATCATATTTTGGCTTTCTAATCAGTGAGCAGCATTTATTTCTTAGTTTTCTAAAAACCTGCCAATCAGAGAGTGCCTTGGTTTCCTTAGCTTTACCCCAGGCTTCATCCCTGATGCGTAGTTCTGTGGATCAGGCATTCGAGAACCAAGGGTTTCTACTATTCTTAACCCTAAGTCTCTTCATCGGAGCATGCTTATCCACAGCACGATTAAACACGGTAATAAAGTGAGCCAATGCTAGGTCAGGGTCTGGAATAAAACCTGCAGGGCTTAAATCACTCCAGAAAATATTGTGCAGGAAGGCCTGTTCACAGAAATGTTTAAAATTTCTTTTAGTAATAAAACACGGAGGAACCTTTGTAACCTTCATGTCTCTAATACACGCTTCTGGGCAATGATCACTAAAATCCAACGGAGAGATGCCACTCGGGGCATACTTGTGCAGTCTATTAGTTATAATCAGATCAGTCAAAGGTGACTGGGATAAATCTTTAAAATTAGGTCGTGTTGGCTCCAAAATAAGTTGTGTGAGAGTCAGGCCGTCGCGGACCTCTTAAAAATGGTGTGAGGACGGTAACCAATCTATATTGAGATCACCAGCAACTAATAATTCATTGTGAGCATAAGTGGACAAGATACTACAGAGATTGATTATGGAGGATGAAAGAGCACTTGGCGCGCGATACACACTTGCTAGTGTGAAACTTGCACAACCCAAACCTATTTAAATAATTAGACACTCAAACTGCTCTGGAAAAGAGGAGTTTGCCCTCGCAAACTTGCCCTTCAAAGAGTTTTTTAGTTTTCCTCAGCTCTTTAAACACAGCACATATTTTACAGTATTCAGGCTTGTTCTTTTCTTTAGTCATTTCTGTATACCTCATTAAGAATAGCCTTTTCCCTCAAATTACTCCAAATAGCGGTAGTGATCAACACTGGAGTTTGTTTTTTCAACTTGTTCTTGCACACATTTGGTATGAATTTCCTCTGTACATGAAGCATGAGCCCCTTGAATAGACCCCACATTTCAGTCTTGGACCTGCAGTCGAAGAGTTTCATTCAATCTATGTGCTTAAACCTTAGCGCATCCTGTTACAGTTTGCGCGCCTGAAATGAAAAATTGTACTTTTCAGGAGACCCTTTTAATTTTTCGACACCCACTGTGGAATGATGACTCGTCCCTAGTGGCTCCATTATTTCTACGTTGCAAATTCTGTCAGGGTCATTACAGAACCAACCACTCCTGTTGGTTTCCCTGCGTACTGCACCAGAAAAGTGTCATTTATAACATCTAGAAATTCATCATCACACAAACATATTTGAATATGTGTTTGTGAGAGGATGGGGGTGAAAGCAGTTCAAATGTCGTCAATTCTAGACCCCTCCTTCCTTCTTTCTCTCCCCCCCTCTCTTCATCCCAGTCTCCTCCTCTGGAATGTGACGTTTTGGAGGCCTCCTCCTCTCAGGACGGACGGCCAAGTGGGTTTACGGTTTTGGGGCTCAATTAAAGTTGCTGAAGAGGGGGGAGGAGGGAAATGGGCTGACGAACGGGGGTGTCGGTTTACTGTCTGATCCACAAAGCGAGGCGCCGCAGCTGCAAGAGTTACTTCAGCACGAGTCCGGAACTTTTTGCCCTTTTTCAGACACAGACGGGCTGGAGTACGCACTCTTACTCGACCAGGCTTCACTGCTGATCTTTACACCAGCTCTGTTTTTCATTCAAGAAGCTCTTCCTCCTTCTTCAACACTGATGTTCCTGATTCTTCAACTTTAAGAGCAGCTCAGAGGGTTTTTTTGAGGCTACTTTTAAAAAAATTTTTTTTACTTCACCTCAGTCGATACGCTTCAGGGCTGCAGTAATTCAAATACGAACCAACAGCGAACGTAAGTCTTACAAGCTTTGGGCGCCTGACCTGCGTTCTGGATGTGTTTTTCCTCAGGGCTGGAGCCATGGAGACCTTATCAGGAGTAGAAAGGAGCAGGAAGTTGATTTGAAATCGCTGCACCTGGTGCTGTATCTCAGCGGCGGGTCTCCTGCGCAGGGGTGTTTGGTTGATTTCGGTAGCAGCAGAACATGGAGAGGAGCGCTGCGCGACTGCTTGTCGCTGCGCTGTTGCTGGTGTTGAGCAGCACACTAACATGCGCTCATGCCCGGGGCCCCAAAACTGCGCCAGTGGGCCTCAGAACCACAGGGGCCCAGGTAGGGCAGGCTAGTGGCTCCGTCCCAAACCGCCACGAGGAGGAGGCGCAGATGGATGCTGGGAGAGTGGAGGCGCAGCTGGAGGCCAGGAGAGCTGAGGAGCAGAAGGATGAGCCAGGTTCAGAGGGAGGTGCAGGGAAGCCGAAAGCGAAGGCGAAGAAAACTCCAGAGGAGGTGCTGGCAGGTAAAAACACTCGTACTGACTTTATTATAGAAGGAAAAAGTGAACACAGCATCGGGCTCAAGCATTTTGACCGTTATACCGCACAAATAAAGGGCTGCAATCCCTATGTCTCACATGATATAGATAAGAGTACCTGCACATTAAAACAGACACTATACCTTGAGCGCCAAATACATTTTCAAGGAATTAAAAATGTAGGTATCCTGAGTTGTTGAAAACCTATCATGCGGCTACTTGTTTAAAAGAGCTCTCCCTGCGGTAGCAGCTTCCCTAACACTCCCCTGCGGGAGCTCTTTCAAACAAGTTGATATCTTTGATATCTTATATGATTGGGCAACTATAGTTGCCTACGGCACTGAAAGAGTTAAAGCAGACTCTATACCTTGATAAAAGTTGTTTTCAAATCCACTGCAATTGAGTCACTATCCAAAGAATTATAATACTTATTTTCTCTAGAATTGAGCATAAGCTGCACTGTGGCAAGTGTACTGCTTTGAAAAGCTTTCTGTAGTGTAGGTTATGCTATACTTAGTGCTGACCGTACTTTTGCTGTTTGGAAAGGCTTTCTCTGGCGTAGGCTGTGCTGTACTGAGTGCGCTGTTTGGAAAGGCTTTCTCTGGCGTAGGCTGTGCTGTACTGAGTGCGCTGTTTGGAAAGGCTTTCTCTGGCGTAGGCTGTGCTGTACTGAGTGCGCTGTTTGGAAAGGCTTTCTCTGGCGTAGGCTGTGCTGTACTGAGTGCGCTGTTTGGAAAGGCTTTCTCTGGCGTAGGCTGTGCTGTACTGAGTGCGCTGTTTGGAAAGGCTTTCTCTGGCGTAGGCTGTGCTGTACTGAGTGCGCTGTTTGGAAAGGCTTTCTCTGGCGTAGGCTGTGCTGTACTGAGTGCTCTGTTTGGAAAGGCTTTCTCTGGTGCAGGCTGTGCTGTACTGAGTGCTCTGTTTGGAAAGGCTTTCTCTGGTGCAGGCTGTGCAGTTTGAAATAGTTCAGAGTGATTAACAGCCTCACTGCCTGCTGCTGCAGCACAGCAGCCAACGGGAGGTTTTTGTATCCCTGTTTTCCTATATCGTTTTTTTCCCTCACATTTTTCCTATACCTCCCTCCATTCTCTCTCTCCCCTTCCTCACTGCAATAGTCTCTCTCTCACTTCCCTATTAAATGCGTGGGGTGGGCGAGCATCGTGGCCTTGAAGTTTGGGGTTGAACTCTCCCAGTCTGCCTGTGCGCTCCCGCAGGCCCCTGCTTTATGACGATAGAATCAGCCTTCTCTTTATGCCGCTGTTCTCCTTTGGCATGTTTTTATTCCATTTTTATTTCACAAAGCCCTTTTTTAAGTTCAGGCAAATTCGTAGGCTACTGCCTTTTTTTCTCATCTCTGTGGAAAAAATTTGCAAAGCTCAATAGGAGTCCGACAAGCAGCTGGGCGTGAGTCTGGCCACAATCACGTGTAACTGATCCAAGGAGTTTATCTGCGGTAAACATCTGTCGAACTGGCTCAGGTCCCAGGGTCAGATCTTCTGAGGGTCGATTCAACCAACTGATTTCTGTTGCCACATGTTTATTCCATTCACCTCTGCGGAGACGGCACGAGATTCCGCTAGTTTTACTGGAAACCTAAATGTTATGGAAGTCTTCAGAGGAGTGACATAATTCAAGTTCACTGTTTTCTTTGAAAACAATCCATGACTTGTCATTTTCTTTTTGACCTGGTATCAACCCATTGTGGCGTGAGATCACAAATGCATGGTAGAATGGGCTTAGCTAAACATTCTTGTGTCGCTGAAACAATCCAGACAGGTAATCTAGACCAGTTGCATAATTAAAAAATATATATATATTTCAATTATACCAGCTCTGCCAAAGGTTTAGGTGTCAAAGGTTTCAACCATGGTAAAGCAGTTATCAACCTTAGTACCAGGGAGCCACTGGAACATGCTTAGGTTTTGTCACTCAATTAATCAGCAATTAAATTGAATTATCAAAGTGCACCTATGATGCACCTTTTTATCTACTAGATGATAACTAGGTCTACTAGAATAAGTATACATCTTAAATGATCAAAAACACTTTCGTTTTCTCATAGTGGCCATTTCTGCAGCAGCAGTCTCAAAAACGGTTTTGGCTCTCAAAAACTACAGTATCCTGCGATTGGTTGGCTGGACCGCTCACTTGTGATTGGTCAACCACTGTACACGTTTGTCTGTAATGTCACACCCTTTACATAAATGGGTTTCAGCTCCAAGTGTGGAGACTGTGGCGATTATATTTTTCTGCCAACAACAGAAAAATAATGAGACAGGCTACTGGTTTTATTTTTCCTTCCTTCGCTTCAGCTAGTCTTTAATTAGACACAAAATATGTATTTCGATTGTAGTTTATCTGTATTTCAAGCCCCACATCTTTTTTTTCAGAATTACAATTTGGGCACCTCTCTAAAAAAGGCAATCAGAGATAGCAGACCTGGCCCCAGCCACGGGCTGACAGACAGACTGACAGAAACACACACACACACACACACACACACACACAGACATGATCATTGCTTAACCTGGCCCCCTAGGGGAGGGGCCAGGTAACAATATTAATACACATTCTCAAAAAACAAACAGTCATGCGCGCTTCATACACGAATAAGAAAAATATATTTGTCTCCCAACTTATTTGGTCTGCAGCTTCAGAGCTTCTTATACAAAACCCATTTGCAAATCATTGTATTCTGTTATTATCTACGATTTATATAACGTGCCAACTTCACTGGTTTTGGTTTTGTAAATGCAATACTGTTCGCAAACCGATTTCCTGTTTAACTCACCTAGAGGATGCTAATCTTCGCTTAGCATGATGCTAGCAGGATACCCTAATCCTCGCTTTGCATGATGCTAGCAGGATCCAAGGGCAAATCCCATAGAAAATCAGTAAAACCAGCGGAGTCAAAATGGAACTTTTTACATTGAAATAGGCACCAAATATGGAAACAGACTGTTCGTGTGAACTCATACTAACTTTGAAGGTTCTGCAGGAGCCTTACAAAACAAGCAAAATGACAAGGGAGCTTTGGCACAAGACTTGACAGGCCTAAACTACCATAACTATTGAACACGCAAGGAGTTATGCAAGCACAGCCTTAGCATTGTGGTTTCCATAACAACCTGAAACTCCAGGTTCAGACACAGTGGTCAGAGCTCCGTCTTTTAGGAGTAACCACTGAGAATATTTAGCGTTGAACAGCATCCAGTTCATGAAACAGTCCTCAGTAAAATGACGGTAATAGAAAACTGCCACTGCCTCTCCACTTCTTCTTGCTTTGGAAGTCCACATAAATTAGATTTAAAATTGCATGCTTCTAGTAGCTGCGTTTGTGGGTGCAACCTGCTTGATTTTAGGGTGTTCCAAACTAGGTGCCTGGTGCGAAAATTCAATTGGTGACTTCACCAATTGAAGGAAAAGATGACCGAATGTTATTTGGGCGTTTCAGGCAACTCTCGAGCACTGTGTTGTGTTGGAGAGAGAATTTCCTCTGGTGGTGACTTTGGGTTATTATTTCTCAGAACTTTTTCAGTGGGCTCCAAAATTACTGGCAACCCTGATTGGTTATGCACAAACAATACAAAAAAATATACACTGAACAAAAATATAAACGCCCCGTGTTAAATTTTGGAATTTTTATTAACATTAGGGCTATGCAATATACAAGCGAATCAAAATTAATTTTTGTTAATGACAAATCCTCAGATCACCGTCCATTACATCTTGATATTGGCATCTGCAAAGGAGTGACAATCCTTTGAACACGTTGGGATTGAAGAAATTGAATGTTCAATATCTTGTGTGTCCACCATTTGCATCTCTCAGAGCAACACGTCTCCTTCACATGGAGTTGGTCATGTTGTCTGTAGTGGCCTGTGGAATGTAATTCCATTCTTCCCGGAGGGCCACACGGAGCTGGCGCGCATTATCCGGAACTGGAACACGGTCGCAGACACGTCGATCCAGAACATCCCAAAGATGCTCTATGGGCGACATGTCGAATACGCAGGCCAGTTCAGAACTGGAATGTGCTCTGCTTCAAGGAACTGCATGCAGACCGCTCTGGTGGACATCCCTGCATCCAGCATGCCAATGGCACGTCCCCGCATGACCTGAGACATCTGAGGCATGATGACTTTTGACAAAATTCGACATTTTGGGGTGGCTTTTTATTGTCCCCAGTATAAGGAGTGTCTGGGTACTGCTCATTCTGTCTGATCACCGTCTGGAAATGCCACACCCATGTACTGAGTGACATCACTGCATCACTGAGCAAATGCTCACTTACAGAGAGATGGATTAAAAAATGGGACACAAATCAAGAGAAATATCCCTATTGTACAAGTAAAAGTCTGCATATGCTCACTTCGAGTTGTTAACTCCATGTGGCATCAATATGTGACATGGGGCGTTATTTTTGTCCAGTGTAATTATAGAGAGACAGAATATATCAATGACTCAGTTCTTCAAGGTCCTTTGGAACAGGCTGGAGGTCTAAGGCTGTAGGTTACAGTTGGTCCCCAGCAGACACACAGTCAACCAGCAACCAGCTGAGAAACCTGAGTAACAATAATCATAATAAACACTGGCAGAGTGTGTCGAGTTTATACTCTATAAAGTCACAGGGAGACGGTTGGCCTCCACAAAATTTATTTGTTGAAATGTGACCCCCCCCCAAAAAAAATCTAAATGAATCGCCCTGGAGTAGACCCGGTGCAACTAACTGAATCACTATGTTGCAGGATTATAAGGGCCAAATACAGCAAACATTATGTCTCAGGATTCTGAAGACTCGTATCAACAAACTGAATCATTATTCTGCTGGATTATGTGGACCCAACCTAATATGCGGAATAATTATGCTGCAGGATTAAGCACACCCAATGAAAAAAACTGAATCATGATGTTGCACACTGATGAGGACTAAACTCAATAAACTGGATTATTATGGCACAAGTGTGAACATCTGACTCAACAACACAAACTGAATCATTGTGTCATAGAACTATATGGACCAAACTCAACAAACTGAATTATTTCACCGCAGGATTGCACGAGCAACTAGACAAACTACGTTTTTATGCCACAGGATTGTGAAGACTAAACTCAACAAACAGAATTATTTTGCTGCTGGACTAAATGGACCAAATCAACAAACTGAATCATTATGATACAGAATTGTATGGATCAAACACAACAAACTGAATCATTATACTGCAAGATTGTTTGGACCCAACAAAACAAAGTGAATCGTCATGCAGCACCACAGTGTAGGCCAAACTGAGCAAACTGAATCAATGTTGCAGCAAGACTGAGTGGAAGCAACACAAGAAAATGAATCATTGTGCTGCACGATTCGTGGGCCAAACTCAACCAACTGAATCATTTTGCTGCACCATTGCGTGGGCCAAACTCAACCAACTGAATCATTTTGCTGCACCATTGCGTGGGCCAAACTCAACCAACTGAATCATTGATCTGTATAACTGTGTAGGCTCAACAAAACGGAACAAACTGAATCATTAAAGCAGCAACATAGCATAGGCCCAACTCAACTTAAAACTTGAGAGTGCCTTTTTTAAGATCAGCCCAAGGGTGCCAACTTACCATCTCCAAATCTCTTCATACTTCATAATTAATGAGCTTGGGGCTGGAAACAGGGAAATCAGTCATAACCTTGGTAATTAACCCCGCCCCTGGTGAGCAGGCCACACCCACTTTTCTGTGCTGTATTGAGCAATAAAAAATTAGACTGCTCCATATTTCAACCTACATGGAGGTCCCTAGTTTTTATCAATTATTGAAACTAGAGTTGGTGAACTGCAACATAACATGTAAAAAGTCCTGGAACCTCCATGTAGGTTGACACTAGCACCACCTGAAGTTTCCATTTCTGACACATGGAAATTGGGTCCTAGTTCCGACCTTCATAAAGGTCCCAAAAAATTACAACTGTTTTCCAATCTTTGCAAGCCAGACATCAATAATCAGCAGTAAAGTTTTGGGACCTTTGTGCAGGAGGGAGAATAAGGGACCAAAAGTGGGGTAGATAGGCGTGGTCACCAAACTTCGAGCCACGCCCACAAGTCCTACATGGCCCCCCAGGTGGAGCATCTCCAGTATCTGCTACATCAATATATGAACTTTCAATTCTGCCTATAAAAAGCTTGGAACCTTTTCATTCCATGCAGATATAATCCTTTTATTTGTCATATTTGAGTATTTAATCAGCATCTGTGCACACGCAAATTGTGTTCATTTTGTACATGAACATGTATCTTTCAAGCCAAGTTCATACTTCTCCTTTTAAATTAGAGTTCCGTAATCCTCAAAAGGCCATTTTAACTCCAATAAATTTTGACATTAACTGCTTCTTTTTATAAATTTCAGTTAAAATCTGGGCACACATCTGGGCTTCTGCCTCACAGGGTTTTTCAGTTTTGTCTTTAGGCTCACACCCTGTTTCACTCTTCTCTTATCAGGTGTCCAGTCATTTATTAATAGGCTCTCTCTAATCCTTATGCAAAGGCAACATTATCATAACATTTCCTCTTACCACGAATATTCCTTACCCTGGACAGATGTGCTGACAAAACATTGAATCGTGGGGACACACTGAACCATGTTTCATTTGAAATCAGCAGACTTGACACAAGTTATGGCCAATGCTGGAACACCAGCCAAGTTTAAATGTAGACTTTTTTCATTCTGATTGAAGATTTCAGGTCAGGTGTTCACAAGTGATGTGATCTATTCTGATCTGGGGCATGTTCAAGATTGAAGGATCTCTTGCCAAGGTCTCGCAAGGGAAGACTCCCGTGCTTTGAACATAAGTTCTTGTACGTTTTCCAAAATGGATACTTACGATGCTTTGCATCAAATTCTGTCAAAAACAAGCTGTGCAGAAGTGGACATCATCTTGAAAAGCAAGGTGAGACAGCTCTCCTTCGCCCTCTCTTCTCTACGCAAGACAAAATGTAGTTCAAATGTTCAAGAGGCAAGAGCTCGCGGGGTGTTGAACATACAGGGGTCTGATGTTCACATGCACCACCGTAGTTGATCAGAACAGATGTTTTACAGCTGTGTGACATGCGCAGATTGATGAAAACATTGTGCGATTGGTAAAAGATGGAGGTCTATCATCTGATTAGCACAATAGTTGCAGTTGTTTTGACACTTTCATTCAAGCAACAGCTTGATAATTAGGCATTCCAACAGACGAGTTTGGTTTAAGGTCAGAAGTCCGCTCGCACTGCGCAGAAGAGCTGCTGTGGGGCTGAAGGAAATACAGTAGCTACTTGCTGCATGGTGGGATGCAAACCCGGTGTGGTAAAGACGTGGGGCATTAAGTTTTTTGTGTACCCTCTGGCAAGAGACAACAACAGGCGTGGATTCGAGCTATAAATCGGAAGGACTTTTTATCATAAACTTCCTTATAAATGCGGGGAATCTGACCATGTGATACAAGCGCGAGGCGTAAGGCTGTATGAGCTCGCTGGGTAAAAATCCTGTATCGTCCGTATCTGCCTGCCGGGCAACATCCCATATCAGTAGCAAAAAGTATTGCCATACCAACAGACACGAGCTTCGATGGCTCATAAATTCCTGTGGCTGAAATTTCTGAACTGGACTATGTTATAGAAAAGGAACTTGATACAGAATTATTTGTAAACAGTACGCGTAGTGCCACGTTTTGCAGCAATATTCATGCGAAGGGCTGCAGTAAAACATTTCATGTGTAAGCTATTTTTGAAACACAAATGTATTACCTTAGTGGAGAAAATTGAGTTTGCATGCTAGCTAGCCAATTAGCCATTTTATTGACTTGAAAACACTGCTGACGAAAAGCAAATGCTAGTGCTACTGACCTATAATGATGACAATAAAAATTCATTGTTAATTATGGTCAAAATCAGTATATGATAAATGGAATATCATAGGCCCATTTTCATTTCACACCGTGTATCAACCCTCTACCAGCATCAGCCCTCGAGCTAAAGCTTACCAAAAAAAAAACACAATTTGAAATCCATCATCCTCACCATAGTCATTGAAATAAGATTCTGAATACAGAGTTGTGATTCTCCAACGCCCCCCTCTGGGCCATCTTGCCCCCAGTGCCCCCTGAATCTCTCAAAATGACCCCTCGGGAGCAGAAGCGCCCCCGATGAGAAACCCTACGTTATGGGACAGTGTGGCCCCAACTCAACGAATAGAATTGTGAAAACTTCAAGATCCTGTGAACACGTAATCTACCTGCCACATATGGAACAGAGCGTGCAAGAGGCCACAGGCGATCCGACTAACACGTCCTCTCCCTGACAGGGCACACCAGTAGAAGAAAGCAGCTCTTGTCTCGCTGTATAATACAATAGGCGAGAGGGCAGAGATTAGAATTGAGCGATTGCTGAGAGATTTAGTCAATTAGTATGTGCAGCTATACAATCCCGAGAGCATGTTAGTAAGTTAGTAAATATATACGATGTTATTATGTGTTAGTAAATTATCGAAAACGATATACTGTTAGTACGATTAGTAGATAGCGAAAGGAGAGAGGAAGGAAGAACATGAGATATGAAGGAAGATCGAAAAACCCAGAAACCAGTAAATCACCCGAATGAGTGACACGTAAGACTAGGGACCGTGAGCAAAGACCTACACAAGACAAGACAGGGTAAACGTAGTGCAAAGCATGGCATGGCAGAAATAAACAAGACAAGAGGATGAAAACATGGCATGATAAACTATGACAGGAAAATAATAAAGACATGAAATCTAAATACCAAAACACAATACGCAATACAGAGAATAGTCATAATAACAAGCAGTGGTCACTTAATATGCAAATCAATAAACATGACATAGCCAGGCACAAAACTTAAACATGGCATGGAACAGGAACCTAACAAGTTTATGTTTTAACCACTTTGTAGAATAGCAGTTGGGCAGATGTTTGCAGTAAGTCTGACAGATAGCTTATGAGGTAAAAAAAAAAAAACTTCCAATCAGGGGAAAAACTGTGCGAAAAAGCTTGATTTCATAATAATAATAATGCATCAATTTTATATAGCGCTTTTTTGGACACTCAAAGACGCTTTACAATGGAGGCATTATTCATTCACACTCTGATGGTGGTAAACTACGTTTTGTAGCCACAGCTGCCCTGGGGCAGACTGACGGAAGCGTGGCTGCCAGTATGCGCCTACGGCCCCTCCGACCTCCACCAAACATTCACACACAGCCATACAGGAGGGAGGGAGGGTTCCTATATTGCATGTTTTTTGGATGGGTGGGGGAAACCGGAGTACCCGGAGGAAACCCACGCGAACACGGGGAGAACATGCATGATTATTAAGTTAAGTTCAAAGCTGCACTTTTTGCCAAAAGCCAACAACAACACTTATAGAGCTTCTTGAAGGAAAAAAAAAAAAGATCACTAATGGAGTGACCTGTGGGATTAAACCGGTTAAAGTCCATTACAAGCCTACTATCCAGATAAATATGATGATAGCAATGACCATGAATGAAGTAATACAACCCCAATTCTGAAATTAGTTGGGACGAAGCGTAAATTGTGTATAAAATCAAAATGCAATAACTTTCAGAGCACATGAACATTGAAAACTGAGACATTTTACATTTTTATCCACAAAAGTAGCTTATTTCAAATTTTCTGGCTGCAACAGGTCTCACAAAAGTTGGGACACAGGCAAACAAGGGCTGAAAAAGCAATTAATATATGAAAATCAGCTGAAAGAACATTTAGCAAGTAATTAAGTTAACTGGCATCCGGTGTGTAACACAGCTATAAAAGGGATGTCTTAGAGAGGCTGAGTCTCTCAGAAGTAAAGATGGCCAGAGGCTCTCCTACCTGTGAGGGCTTGCGTAAAAAAATTGTGGAATACTTAAAAAACAATGTCCCTCAACGTCAAATTGCAAAGGCTTTGAAGGTCTCATCATCGACAGTGCATATCATCATCAAAAGATTCAGAGAAACTGGAAAAATTTGTGCAGAAGGGACAAGGCCGAAGACCCTTACTGGATGCTCGTGATCTTCGGGCCCTCAGATGCCACTGCATCTCTCACCGGTATGATTCTGTCGTTGTCATTACTAAATGGGCCCAGGAATACTTCAAGAACCATTGTCTGTAAACACAGTCCGCCGTGCCATCCATAGATGCCACCTAAAACTCTATCATGCAAAAAGGAAGCCATTATTAAGCATGATCCAGAAGCGCCGCCATGTTCTGTAGGCCAAGGCTCATTTTAAACGGACTGTAGCAAAGTGGCAAAGTGTCCTGTGGTCAGACGAGTCCAAATTTGACAGTCTTGTTGGAAATCATGGGCATTGTCCCCTCCGGGCTAAAGAGGAGAAAGACCACCCCTTCTGTTATCAGCGTTCAGTTCAAAAGCCAGCATCTCTGATGGTGTAGGGATGCATTAGTGCATATGGTGTGGGACACTTGCATGTTTTAAAAAGCAACATGAATGCTGAAAGGTATATTAAGATTTTAGAGCAACATATGCTCCCCTCCAGACGACATCTATGCCAGGGAAGGTCTTGTGTATTTCAGCAGGACAATGCAAAACCACATACTGCAGCAATTACAACAGCATGGCTTCGTAGTAGAAGAGTCCGTGTGCTGAACTGGCCTGCCAGCAGGCCTGATCTTTCACCGATTGAGAACATTTTGTGCATAATTAAACGAAAAGTCCATCAAAGGAGACCCAAAACTCTCCAGCAGCTGGAAGCCTGTATTAAACAAGAGTGGGATCAAATTCCAATGGTTAAACTCAAGAAACTTGTCTCCCCAATGCCCAGACGCCTCTACTCTGTGTTAACAAGAGCCATCTGGCAATGACGTATCCCCCCGGCCACCCACATTCATGGATTAATGGCTCAAAAAATTCCTAAATACCAAAAGGCACATCTACATGGCATATCAGATCTACACACCAAATTTAGTGAATAAATATAGAACGGTTTTGGAGTTATGCTCCGGAAACGAAATGATTACGGAAGGACGTACGGATGGACATGGCTATCACTATATCCCCCCGCATTACACGCCGAGGGGATAAAAAGAAGAGGGGATGCTACACCATGGTAACCAGGCCCCTGTCCCAACTTTTTTGAGACCTGTAGCAGCCATCAAATTTGAAATGAGCTCATTTTGTGGATAAAATGGTAAAATTTCTCATTTTCAACATCTGCTATGTTATCTCTGTTCTATTGTGAATAAAATACTGGCTGGTGTGATTTGAAAGTCATTGCGTTTTGATTTTATTCACAATTTACACTTTGTCCCAACTATTTTGGAATTGGGGTTGTACAAAAATGACTGGTGAAGATGGATTTGGGGGGGCTTGTATTTGAGCGTCGGTACCTCCAGTGTGTCATCAGGCCTCGGTGGGAGGAGCAGGGCTGAAGTAGACTGCAGAGCATAACCCTAAACACAATCTTCTGTTTGCCCTGTGAATGCAGACTGACATGGCAGTGGGTTCCATGTTTGTTTTATAAAATAGTGCCCTGGATCTGAAACTCTCTGGGTCAAACTTACATCACTGTCTCCCTCCCTCCGACTCCTTCCTGCCTCACAAATCCCTGATTTCATGGTTTTCTCAAGTCTCGCAACCTCAGCTCTTTCCATTTTCCTTGGCAACATGTGATTAATGCTGTCAGTGGATAATGGGTGTGTTTTTGCATGTTCAAGTGATGTGTGTGTGTGTGTGTGTGTGTGAGAGAGAGAGAGAGAGAGAGAGAGAGAGAGTAAGGGGAAAAAAACTGAAAAAGTTTTCAGAGAGACATTTTCGTTCCTTGGATCCCAATTTGTGAAACTGAATTTGCAAACCTGGAACTTTGTGATGGTTACATTGGTTATTGGTGGCAGCAAAAATGATCATTTTATGTCGGTCATCGCGGGAATGGCAGTACTGCCCCCATCATACTGTATGCATAGGGCCCTGTCTCACTCAATTTCTGCTCATTAAACTAACAACGGATCAACTCAGGGATCTAAGCATAACTGGACAGTCGGTCACCTGCTGGTCAACATGCATTCCCGAACTCCCTAAAGCAATCACTTCCAAAATCAATAGGATTCATGACCTAATTACACGCAAGGCCCACATCAAATGTGAAATGGATCATTCAAAGTTTGTAGCTCGTGGAGCGCGCACAAGAAAATCTCTGCAGACATGGCAATGTAAACGCGGCGTTATGATCGCCAATACAAATTATCCCTGTCGTTTGGGCAAACAATTAATGGAACAGCACCCACTGCTTCTAAAATAACATCTGTCCCCTTCACATGCACTGCTAATAACGCTCACAGAAGCAGGTGCTAGACTAATTGCTCGCAGGATAATTCTGGTTTTACAGGAGTTACCAACGCTGGTCCCGATGGCATTTGCTCCCTGAGGCCAAGAGAAGCTAGGTTTCCCCAGGCTTTTTAGGACTGAGCTGTAACTTTCATAAATTCAGTTTGTTCAAAGGGGATCTATTATACTGATCCTTCTTTTAATACATACAAGTAATCAGTGGCGTGCCGTCAGATGTCGGGACGGCCTTCAGTAACATCGCCCTTTCCTGTATAATTTCTCTTAAACGGTTTGCGATCAGGTTTGCCTGATTAACACTCAGTTTATTAACTGAACAGCCGCCGCCAATGCATGACACGTAGTAATTAACGAATGACAAAGCGATTACCTGTTGGCTATGTTGATGTGACTCCGCAAGGATGACAATCTGCAAAAAATCCGGAACTTTCGCTGACTTCGCGGCAATTAGGCTACTTTCGTTATTATCACTCAGCTGTGCGTCTAACAACGCACTTGAGCTGTCACTACATTCAGACGAGAGAACGGATTCTGATGGCTTGTTGCTAAATTAACCTCACGAACTAATTTACGCGAATCCAGAAATTATAAAGACGTAGGCGATTGATATTTTCCATCGTCATTGATGTGCGGAAGTAAACGCCGTAAATATTCGTTGTGCAATGTATAACAAGGCTTTCAAAAATAAATTAGATTCTCATCGGTTCCACCAATCAGTCTGAGCAACTGTTTCTAATCGGGGAGGTATGCTGCGAGAGGTGTCTGTCATTGAGAAGTGAAAGGTGAGGTTATTGCAGGCCCTGTGTGTCTGCTGACGGACCGTCACTGCAAGTTATGTTATTGTAAGAAGAGGTCAGAGGAACACCAGATGCAGCATCCAGAAGAGTTTATTAAATAAAACACCGTGCTCAAGCACTGAGAACTGAGGTACACTGCCAAAGGCAGGGGGAAACAGAAATACTCTCTCCAAGAGAGGATAAACTAAGAAAACAAAAACTGAACCTAACTAAACTGACGGATACACTGGGAGACTAAGGATCGACCGATACATTGGCCGGCCGATATATTAGGCCGATATTTGCATTTTTTACTTGAATCGGCATTGGCCGATTCGCGCGTGGGTTCGCCAATATATTTTTCCGCGGCATGATTTATCGACAGGCATCCAGGGACAGCTCTGTGTTGCCGGAAGACCCTGCAGCACATGCAGAGCATTACCCCTCCCCCATTGGAAGAGTGGTGAAGGCAGTGGCTGCTTCAGAACAAGGTGATTTAAAATTTGAATTAGCCTCTCACTGGTAAACTTAGTTGAAATATTGCCACCCACTTAAGAATAGGAAACATGAATGCCAAGTAATTGCCATGTGGTACACGTGCTTGCAAACATAGTTAAGTTTGTGGGTCAGAAAAACGGGAATGCTGCTGAATGCTTCGTCTTTAAGTGCATACCATTGTTTTTAGGGAGCTGACGTGGTTGTAGGCTAATATGTACAGATGTTACGAGCACCGGTTTAAGGATTAAGTAATGTCTATGTTGTCAATTCAGTTTCATTGTGTTTGTAGGAGTTTAATTCAGCGAAAACCGGGGTGAGGTTAAATGCGTTTCGTGTCGTGTGTGTATGTGCAGGGCTCGAAATTGCAACACTGTGCGATCTTCGAATTAAAATAGTCGCACCTGTGCGACCGCTTTTTCCCCTAATTAATTGCCTCTTTTCGGGTACATTTGGTAGTCAGAAGGCATGCCAGCCGCTCTTACAGCTTAGAGATGGGCGTATGTCTTGGAGCAGTGCGTGAATCTACTGGACATACCGCAGCCGAGCGCACCCAGTGTGTTCCCTCGAACTGACAGTAACCATTCTGACGCCCTTGACCTCAGCACTGATTCTAGAATGATTAATATTAGGCGTCAAACAATCCATTTCGCGGGAATGAGAGTTACTATTGTTGCTATGCACAAGATTTGGATGGAAAATGATACAAAGTGCAATGAAAGACTTCTTGTTATTGGTACCGTTAATGTTAAAAAAGTCGAGTCGGTATCAAAAGTTACCGAAACTGAGAATCATGACGGTGATTCGGATGAAGCGGCGGGGAAATCAGTTGATTATTTTCGCATAGAGTTGCATCTAAATTTTGAATGGCTGAGGTTATAAGAAGGTGAAGTGCACCGTGTTCATTGTAAAGATAATGGCCCGAATCTCGCTGTTAACGGCGCGTTATCTACTGAGTCCAAACACTTTAAACGTGAACGTCCTTCCAAACAAAGCAAGAAACACAGAAAATACTGTGACAAATGTGCATAAACGAGTAGATCCGTATTTCTGTTAATAGTTGCAACTTACAAAAATATGCTGCCTCGCGGCTCGACGTTTGCGCAGCCCTAAAATCTTCGTCTCGGTTTCTTTGCTCATATCTTCAGTATCCTATCTGCAAAAATCATTAACATACATTTTTTTACAGCGCATCTTTAGACCAGTAAACATTTATATATTTGCAAGTACACGCAACGTTTTCCTGAAAATGCTGAAATTAGAAGACAATTGCGTGTGCAGTGGCGTCTCTGGAAGTGATTTGCCTTTGCGTCAAGGATTGTTCCTGGCTTGTACTCAGTTATTTTCCGTTATTAACATGTTTCCCAATTTTGACAATAATCCTCTGGCAAATCGAAGCTACAGTTTCTCTCTCCGTGAGATTTATTGACGAATAAATAATGGGATAAATTCAGATCAGAAAAATTATTTTGGCCACTCAAAAATTGTTCAACGCTTTATGAATGACAAACTGCTCTCAAACGTCTGCGCTACCTTTTCCACACATCAAATGATTTAACTGGCGCTTCATGATCGTTTTGTTTAAATAAAATATTAGACCATTTGAAACGTCTGTGTGCAATTCTGAATAACGCTGATTTAAATGCACGAAATTACGCATCCAGATTAATGATTGTCGCCGTATCGAAATGTACCACACCGTACCGGCGTGTTCTCGGAGTAAATCTATTGGCAAGTCCCTCAAGGAAGTTGCATGTCGCGATTGCAACTATTAAAGCAAATTCAACCAATCCATGCAAATTTCTCGCGGACAAAAAAAATAAATTGCTAAGACATTGCAAGTTTCATTGCCACTATTTGAAAAAGTTACCGCAAAAAATTAAAAAAAACAATAAGAAAGCCAGGAAAATCCTTGTAGGATTGTTTGTCAATTATGCGAATGACTGCGTGCAAGTCAGGGTTAGTAATTAAGGGGAGCTCTGGGCCGCATCAGTCTTTAGTCCTAGAGATGCCCCTGGGCATGTGGCAAAGGCTATCTTAAAACAAACATATCCAACTCATTATAAAGTCCGCTTATGTTATAAGAAGCCAACAAATAGCAAAGTTACCGATGTGGACTGATTCATATTGCAATATTAAGCTCTGCTCAATAAAGTGAGTCAACATTGGCACGGGACAATGTACAATGCCACTGTGTCTGACAAAAAAAAAAAGAGGACGAGTAGAACAGATTGATGACGAAATAAAGAATTAAAAGAAACATTTTATCAACAGAACATCCAGTGAACACTGCGATTTATTTATTTGTAGGTCATCTTTTTTGGATGTTCCATTTGTTGGTGATATATTTTATTCTTTATTTCGTTATAAATGTGTTCTCATATCATATCATTTAACTTTTTGCTGGCTGCTGGACATGGAGTATTTTGCATTTTGCGTCAGACAGTCTTGATCCTGCATGCGATCATTTATTCACACTGTCAATGGTCATGGAATTGATTTGCTCACTGACTACAAGTACTATTTTATCTCTGGTGTGGAAATAAATCATGAATCTGTTTGATCCATCTGACTAATTTTCAAAAGAAAGACCGAATAAAGACTGTTGTCCATCTTCAACGGAAGAAAATAGACGAATAGGCTAAAAAGACCAAGAAAAGTCGATAGCTATCAATTTGCATTTTGTGAAGGTCGAACACAAACATGGCTAAGTTGGCACGTCTAATAATTCCTGGAATACTCGGAAAAATTAGAACTTCTATGACTTTTGGAGACAGAGCTATATTAAAACCCAGTCCGACTATTGTCTTTGCATTGACTTTGTCTGTAATCAGTCATGCGAAAAATTAGTTTTGTGTCCAGTGTGCAAGCGGCTTTACTGACATAGAACTTTACATAGAACGCAAGCATGCTGTAAATATATATCCAGTTTGAGGTTGGCTGAGAAAGATGTGAAGTCGTTAGTTTGCATCACAGATTCAGCTGCGTTGATTAAGCCAGGTCTAGTTTCCATTACGCGTGCCAACCGCCTTTAATCTGACATCAGGACAATCGATGTAGATACTGTAATTTATGTCGTTATTCAGATAGTTACATTAAATAGTGCTTCCTGTAATTATTTATTGCATTGAAATGTGCCTTACATTCTGGAAACCTGCCTGTGAGATTTCGGTAACTTGTGCGCACTGTGCGCCAGTCAGCGAAATTACCACTGCATAGAAATTAAACCAGGTTGGAGCTGGCAAGTTTTCAGTGCAATCCCAGCGGAGACTTTTTCTACAAAAGTGTCACTCCGTCTTGATGAATATATGTCACCTCCCCCTACTACGCCGCCACACCCATCTCGGCGCACGTTCGTCTACCAAAGGCTGCGCACGGTGTTTCACCTCGCAAAATTACCACTGCGCGGGCTGCGCCGGACGAAATTACCACTGCATGGGCTGCGCCACGCTACGCCACCTGCACTGCGCCAAGAAATTAGACCCCACAGAGTCCACTTGGTTATTATAATATAGATATTTAATATTGTGAATGCATATGCTGCGCCTGACCTAGCAACCCAGGAGTCATCTGTCATGTGGCTGCCTCCGTTATATGCCATTACCGGGTCTGCCAGAAGTAGAAAATAAACTCTAAATAATGTTGACTGGATGTGTGCTTGACATTTTTGCACACCCGATTGTTTCTATGTGTACCCAAACTTCAAGGCAAGCCGAAAAAGTACTGATTTCAATTTATCTTGCTGGAGGTTGAACATGGAATTCTTTCCATTATCTCTCGGACTCTGATAGCCAGTTAGCTCTCAGCTTAAAGTTATAATGGTCAGATACAACCAAAAACAAATATTCAGGCTTAACTGAACTTGTGAAAGGTAATTTCCCGAGATTGGGTTTCAAGAGTTCAACGATTGAGTGAGGCATCTTTTCGACTCCGTCAGTTTTGGTCAATGTTGTTAGTTGGTCAGCCCAGAGAACGCATCCAGTCGTTTGCATTTTTACAGTCACTCGGCTTAGGTGCTCCAAAATAGATTTAAGGCGTAGTTTATATGGTGGGGAAAACCCTGCAATTATTGTAGCTCCTGGATGATTCATGCTTGTCATCTCCATGGTTGTGGCAGCGGCGTCCATAGACGCTTTCTTTTGGGCGCAGTACCGGCTGCAATTTTTGACCGAAGACTTTCATATTTGGCATGGACATGCGTAATAATTCACTTATGACACCTATTGATTTTGGATGCCATGGCAACAGTATTGGTTGAGTAATGTGCAAATTTGTGCTGAAAGATAGACACTTCCTTGTGCAATACAGGCTGGAGAACCGAGCTTACGGGAGCTACACCCATGCGGTTGCGGGCGACTGGACTGTCAAGTTTATTTTGTTGATTTGGGACCACACAATCTCGTGGCTAAGTGACTCAGTTTGTTGTTTTGGGTCCAGACAGTCCTGCAGCATAATGACATAGTTTGTGGAGCTGGGCCCACAAAACCTTGCTGTTTGTTTCTCTGGGCCCATACAGTCTGGTAATTTTGACCGTTATCTTGTCCAAAATTCAACAGTAGCAGCTCAGCTCTACAGGTACATTCTGAAGGAGTTCTTCCCTGTGAAGTTTTCAAGAACAATTCATGAAGAATGAATCATGAAGAATTCTTGATGAATTGTTCTCGAAAGCTTCGCAGGTGTTCCTCAAAGCGAGTAGATACTTTTAATTCACACATTTTCTGATCATCTAAATAACTTCTTTGTGGTCCTTTTTGTCCTTGTTTTAACCTCCATCTCATTCCCCTTCCCCACTCCCCACCTCCTGGACCTCCTCCACTGCTCCCCAGCCAAGGCTAAGAAAGCAGCCGAGAAGGAGGCCAAGGCTAAGAAGCAGAAGGCCCCTAGGCCTACAAAGAAACCAAAACCTCCAAAGCCAACCAAAAAACCAAAACCACCAAAACCAACCAAGAAGCCTAAGGTCCCAAAGACCACCAAAGTCAACAAGAAGGTCACAGAGAAACCAAAGGTCTTCACAGTGACTGAGCAACCAAAACACGTTCAGGTGACAGAGCAGATGGATAAGCCTCCAACGAGAGAGACCAGCTTGGAGGAGGAAGAGGAGAGGCTCCTGATCGAGCTTGGCTGGGGCAGCTGTATGTACCGCCTCTTTCTATAACATCAACCACCCCTTCTATTAAACCCAATACCCTTCTACAGCATCACACACCATGTCTACAACATCAGTCAACTGTTCTACAACCTCTGTTCCCTCGATCTGTAACATTCACATTATGATTTCATGTCTTCTTTTTATTACACCGACCCCATTTTTCTATATCCGATGTTCTTTTTCTACAACATCCACCTCATGAACAGGATCCACAACCACTTTTGCTTTTTCAATCACCTCTTCTACAGCATCCACTATCCATTATGCTGTGTTCATTGCTTCAATTTTTACCCTTCCCCTCATTTCCAGAACCGCTTTTATAACTTTATGTTGAAGTTCGAAGTTTACACTTAGCCCAATTCAGCGCCCTCAATAATTATTGGCACCCCCAGTTAAGATGTGTTCTTTAGCTTCTATTAAATTCAGTTTTTTTCTATATAATATAGGACCACAATGAAAAAAGAGGAAACTCCTACCTTTAATTCAAGTGCATTTATTCTGTGGGAAAAAAATCCCAAATTAAGAAATAATTCTTTTACATCAAATCATGTGTGCCACAATTATTAGCACCCCTAATGTTAATACTTTGTACAACCCCCTTTTGCCAACAAAACAGCACCTAATCTTCTCCTATACTGTCTCACAAAATAGTAGAATACAGAAAGAAGGATCTTTGACCATTCCTTTTTGCACAATTTCTCTAAATCATCCAGTGACCTGGGTCCTCTCCTCTGCACTCTCCTCTTCAGCTCACTCCACAGGTTTTCAATGGGGTTGAGGCCTGGGGACTGAGATGGCCATGGGAGGAGATTGAATCTGTGTCTGGTGAACCATTTATGTGTAGATTTGGCCACATGTTTAGGGTAATTATCTTGCTGAAAGACCCAGTGACGACCCATCTTCAGCTTTCGGGCAGAGGCCA
The DNA here is from genome assembly GCA_029721435.1 of Gymnothorax reevesii. NCBI lineage: Eukaryota > Metazoa > Chordata > Actinopteri > Anguilliformes > Muraenidae > Gymnothorax > Gymnothorax reevesii. The sequence goes on from CM056583.1 coordinate 93,864,816, forward strand.
CCAGATTTTGATTTGAAATGTCCTGGTATTTTAAAGCGTTCATGATGCAATGCACCCTAACAAGGTTCCCAGGGCCTCTGGAGGAGAAACAGGCCCACAGCATCACCGATCCTCCCCCATACTTCACAGTGGGCATGAAGTGCTTTTCTGCATACTCATCTTTTGTGTTCCGCCAGATCCACTTAGTGTTTGTTGCCAAAAGGCTCTATCGTGGTCTCATCTGACCAAAGCACATGGTCCCAGTTGAAGTCCCAGTACCGCTTAGCGAACTCCAGACGTTTGCGTTTATGATTGTGAGTGAGAAAAGGTTTTTTCCGTGCATGCCTCCCAAACAGCTTGTTGGCATGTAGATAACGCCTGATGGTCATTTTGGAGACTTTGTGACCCCAAGATGCTACCATTTGTTGCAATTCTTTAACAGTGAGCTTTGGAAAACTTTTTATTTCTCTTACCATCCTCCTCACTGTGCGTGGTGGCAACCTTGCGTCTTCTACCAGGCTTGTTTGCCACTGCTCCAGTTGTTTTAAACTTCTTCATGATTCCTCTGACAGTAAATATGGGCAGGTGCAGGCGAGTGGCTATTTTCTTGTAGCCATTGCCTGACTTGTGAAGGTCGACACACATCTGCCTAACTTGAATGGAGTGTTCCTTTGTCTTTCCCATGTTGAAGAGTGGATAAGAGAAATGGCCTCTATGTCATGTCATATTTATACCCCAGGGCAATAGGAAGTGATGATTTATTAATTAAATATTCCTAGATACTCTGATCAACTTTGTAAACTACTGTAGAAATGACAGGAATTGTAAGGGGTGCCAATAATTATGGAACAGGTGATTTTATGAAAAATAATTCTTTTTTGGTCAGGGATTTTTTTTTCCCTTAAAATTCACTTGAGTTGAAGGTTACAGTTTTCTACAATTTTCAGTGTGAGCGTATGCTTCTGCAATAAAAATGTAATTAATTTTAAGGCTTTTCATACATCTTAACCAGGGGTGCCAATAATTCTGGAGGGCGCGTTTAAACGCATTTCAACTAAAAAAAAATTTAATGACTAATTTCCCACAAAAATTAATAAACGACTCCATTTTCAGACAGCGGAGAGATAAATTCTGCAGAGACTGACCACTATTCCAGGACAAAGCTACAACACCCTGTTCATGATTTAATGATTTTTAACAAATGAGAACCTCACAGCTAGAACATCAGTCTCCTCTGATTGTTTTCACCTGCTTCCATTTATACACCTGCATTCATGTAACCGGTACACACATCACCTTCTTTTCTCCCACTTTCTTTCTCCGTCTGTCTTTATCTACTTTCTCTTACATATGATCTTTCACTGTTGTATAATGTTCATTTTTCTGTATTGAATGTTTGTCTAAATTGTGTGCCTAAATGTATAATCATGTTTGTATCAAGAATGCAGAGTGGAAGGGGACATAGGATTTTTTTTCACAAAGATCTTTAATGTCATTCATCAAGTTTGCTGGAACATTAGGGAAATGGGCTCACTGGCAAAAAAAACAAAATATTTTTCTGACCTCCACGCAATGAAGGCAGGTCCTGTATGTGCCTCAGAGATTAATATGTCACAGCACCGCTCCTGTCAATCACTGTCTTGTCGCCTCCCAGACAGCAGCTTGAGTGCCTTGTCTCCTTTGATTGGTTTGACGTCCTTCGTGCCTCTCTCTCATGGTGTTATAAATTTGCATTTCCCATTCCCTTATGCCTGTGTATATACACCCCTTACTTTGAGTGCCAGTATCTTCCTAACCTAGCACTGTCATCTTTGAAAATTATTTGTTATCTTTAAAAAAAATTAAATATGGATGTACTCTTCCTAGTCTTTCTAATAGGAACAAACTCCTGAGCCTTGCCCTTGGTCTCCAGGTTTGGGGCCACATTCCTGCGACTCACTCTTCAGTATTTTCCTCTGCCCAGTTTATTAGGAACACCTCCAAAGCAGTCAGTGGGATTGGGACTGCATTCCTGACTGCGGCCTTGCCATCTGACAGTCCTGCTCTGGTGAGAACGTCCTCAATTGGGCTACTGCCCTGGGACAGGTCAGGTGGGCATACACCCTGCGCTCAAGCCCACTCCCTCTGAACCGAACGGTGCAATCGTGCTCTGGGCTCCGTCTCTCACAGTCGTTACCATAATGCTATCAATAAATCCTACTATTGGACTGTATGCTGCCTCTGTATTTGGTTCATTGTCTGAATCAAGACAAGATGATTTTAGACTAAAGCCCAGATCGATTAGTCAATATTTTTCTGCATCATACAGCTGCAAAAAAGAAGAGCTTCTATACTGATCAATACAAATATGCCATATCATAACAAAACAACTCTTGCAGATGCAGAAGGATTATATATTGCAATTAACAGACTCATTGGAAATGATGAAGTAACTACAAAACCCAATTTCAATGAAGTTGGGACGACGGAAGGCAACCGTACTTGAACATCGAAGTGGACTGATATGTGATGTCTTAACTTTTCAACACTTTTGTTCTAACAAACATAGCAGCGAAAGGATCTCTCTGGTCAAAGGAAGAAATTAAATACTTGCTCAAAATTTGGGCAGACAAAAACATACAGTCACAACTGGGTACTACACAGAAACACAGAGATTTATGGAATAATTTGTGTTTATACTTGCATGGTTATCGCAGGGCAATGAAACAGTGCCGTGATGAACTAAAGAAAATGTGGCTGCAATATCTCAGTGCGGAAAGAGGTACAAAAGTCTGACGGCTTAAATGAAGAAACAGATGAATATCCGCAACTTCTTCTCCTTTGTGTATGTTTACTTATTTAAAAACATAGTCTGTGTAAAGAGATGGACGAAGCAACCGTGACGTCACCCATTGGTTTCAGCATACCATTTAGGAAGCCTTGATTTTGGCTATTTGAATTGGCCATTTGGTCATTTTGAAACAGGATGTGATTCCTATTGGACAAGAGCGTGAACTGAATATCTATAGAGGAGCAAGGGGTGGATCTATGGGTGGATCTGACCGTATCAGTCGAGGACTGGAGGATAGCCACGCCCCTAAAGCATATTCTGGCTTTATCCTTTATTCTAGTCTATTTAGGACCATAATTTACAAAAATTAACATCCTGATAAATTGAAGGAGACTTGAAACTTACGATAGATATAATTAAATAATGTGGAAAATCATTATTGAAATGATAAATCAGGTGGGAAAGTTGGGTGTATAGGGTTAGGGTTATAGTGTATAGTGCCACCGACTGTATCGGAAATGTACTCACGAGTGTAGTTGGGTGCAGAAAGACATTACTTGTGTGAAACCAGTGGGAGGAGACAGAGGGGGGACAGCTGTGGCACAGTTGGGAGTAGTTGTACCTGTTGTGAAAGCGCCCTGAATCATTACATAATTCACGTGGGCCTTGATGATACGTGGAAATTAGTAGACAATAGATGAGAGTAGACAGTACTCCTTTTTCTCTGCATGCCACAGATCCTTCACCAGAATGGATTACTTCTAATTCTATCAATTCTATCATATCTAAAACAATTGAACCTAAAATTTGCCATGTAGTGATATCAAAGGATGCATCAATCTGCTTCAGCCTTGAAATGTGAAATAAAAGTCTAACCTCGCTCAAGGCAGCAGCTCAACTCATCAGTGCTAAAACTCACAGAAATGAACAAACTCTTTGTCAGAGAGTGAAGATCCTGACTTGAACTGAATGACTGAAGGAAGCTGCTGACTCAGTTCTCAGAGGAGCATCATCTCTTATTCAACTAACAAGAAAGAAGGACCAAAAAAAGTTATGTAAACTTAAACAAAAATCCGAAACCAACTCTTTCAAGCACCCTCAGAACAACTTTGTGATCTGATGCAGCATATGGAGTTTCAACTTGACAAAATAATATGTTGTAGATTACGAAGCACAATTCATTATTCTAAGGGCAAGACTAGACTTCTTTGAACATAATGACGAAACTGCAAATTTTTTGGTATCCAATTAAACTGGACCAGAGAAAAATTCTTCATCTCCACTATCAAAGACTTGCAGGGCAATTTGGCACAAACCCATAGAGGATATAAACAACACTCAATACCAGAGTCAACCTATCACAAACACTCACAGATGAAGCAAATAATGTTGATTACTTTGAAAAAACTACGAATGTCATGGTCTACAAAGAAATCTTAGGCAGTTAGCGAAGAACTGATCCTCATTGTGAGCTTGTTTGGTGTGAGAGAAATGGCACCTGAGCGACTTTGACAAGGGCCAAATCAGTGCAGCCAGATAAGTGGATCAGAGCATCTCCAAAGCAGCACGGCCTCTGGAATGTTCCAGTCAGCTGATGTGCATACTAACCGGCAGCGGTACAAGGAGGGACAAGCCATGAAGCCCTGCAGGGCAATGAAGGTTACCCTGGCAAGTGGAAACAAAATGGCCTCGAGAATTTACTGATACTTGTGAGAAAAATATACAATACTTGCACAGCTGAGCACCTGTCGGAGATCACATTTTTAACTACGGTCCTCTGCCTCAATGCCTGTAATAGGCATGTGAGCATAAGCACTTGACCTTAGAGCGATTGAAGGTTGTCTGGTCCAGTGCATTCAGTTTTCTTTCACTTCATGTGCATGTGGTGGATATGTGTGCACCATTTATGTTGGGAAGAGATGGCACCAGATGTACTGCAGACAGAAGACAAGCTGGTGGAAGGAGTATGATGCTGATGGAAATATTCTGCTGGGAAAACCTGGCTCTTGGGATTCCACTGGATGGTGCTGTTTTGGTGGCAGAGGGAAGACCAACACAATATTATGCAGGTGGTTTTAATGTTTTGGCTGATTGGTGTACACTATAAGTACTATACTCAGTACCTCTTCCATAACATACCGTACACCTTTTGCAACATTATCCCCTCTACAATATTCTCTTTCTACAGCATTCAATAATATCCACCCCTTCAATGATATCTGCCCCCTGTACAACCTCTGCGACCCCTTCTACAACCTCTGCGACCCCCTCTAAAACCTCTGCGACCCCCTCTATAACCTCTGCGACCCCTTCGACAACCTCTGCGACCCCTTCGACAACCTCTGCGACCCCCTCAACATCATCCACCTTCCTGCTGCATCCGCCATCCTACTTTCTCATCTTCCGGTACTTTTTCACTGCACTCTTCATCACTCTACTCCCTCCATATCCATCGCCCGGAAACCCATGACTAATTTTCGACACTCATTTGTATTTTACTTTCTTTGTCATTATAGTGATCCCCACAGTTGCTCCAAAAGAACCAGAAGGGTCCGTGTATCCAGAGAAACCATTTTACCCAGAGCAAGGTCAGTGACTCTGTGGAGCTCCGTCTGACTGACATCCACGACAGTGCTGTGGCCACTACAGCAGATCCCATTTCACAATTCTGATTCCAAATGGAAGAAACAAAAAAGTCCCGAACACAGTCCTCTACGCTTGCAACACTTTACTAAATACACACAACGTTTTGGTCATAGACCTTTGTCAGGTAGTTTTTCTTAATACCTGATGAAGGTCTATCACCAAGACGTGTGTATTAAATAAAGCATCGCAAGCGCAGAGGACTGTCTGCGGGACTTTTTTGTTTCTTCGTTTTGGCCGACCTTGAGTCCTCTCCTGCACACCCATCCATTTTCAGGTGTGCATTAGTTTCGTTATCTACAATTCTGATTGCAAAAAATATAAAAAATATTTCATGACGAGGTTAATTGTTTCACTTGTCCAAAGGGTAATTTTGCAGATGTATGTCCTAATTACTGCCTTGCTGATGAAACCTACTCCTACTTTGTTGAGAGACCACACGGGGGCTCCAGTTTTGCTCCCACACCATGGGAGCCAAGATAGTCACCAGATAGTATTTCCAAAACATCCACAGCAGTGATGAGAGCATTTTGCAGGGACGGAGAGCTTTCTGCGTGCACACTGGTGTCTCACATCACAAACCAGTGACATTACCATGGCATCCAAAGACTTGGCACCCTTAGCCAGGGGAATACCAGGCGGCAGTGACATTGTTGAAGTTGTGCCACCCTCCGGATATACTAAATTACTAAATTAGCAATATGGAGCCCAAAATTCTTAAATCAGGGGCAGAGCTGTGTTGGATGTTCCTGAATACCCCTGTTTCGAGACCACCGTCCAGCAGATTTATTTAGCCCCGATACAATGACCTATGATGCCATCGTTCAAGGGTTTTGGTTTGTTTTTCAGTGGAACCAACGGGACCAGCGTCGGTGGGCAAGAAGTCAAAGTCCGATGACTACTGGGATGCAACATGTATGTTTCATCATACTTTCCAACTCTGTTTTCAGTGTAAATATTATTACAAGGCAGCTGGGCTGGCAGTTTACAGTTTACCTTCTAAATCTTGATCATGGCACTGGGCCAGCGTATGTTGAGGGTAGCACAGGATTATTTAAACTAGGGACTTAGGGGGCAGGGAGATTAGTGAGTGTTGCACATAGGGAAATGCAGACTGCCCCGATGGAAGCTGACGGCGTAACATGCACAATCGATGTTTCACTTTTAAAGCAACAAAGCATAGAGGGGGACTCAGGGCGGCGGCCACATGGGAAATCAAGGAGGAAGAGCATTAGTAATAACCTGAAATGTTTTTATTTAAATGCAAGAAGCATAAGAAATAAATTTCCAGAACTTTAGGCTGTAGTGATCAGTGAGGGCTATGACAAAGCCATGTCTCTGTCATCCCAACTATGTGAAGAGGATGGAGATGAATATAATATAGAAGGTTATAAGCTCTTTAGGAAGGATAGATGTAATAGGCGAGGAGGGGGCGTAGCACTCTATGTGAACGAAAAACATAAATGTACAGGAAATTCCCGAAAATTGAACATTCCTTTTCCTGTGAAGATATCTGGGTCAGGCTCATTGGCAAACACGAGACAGGTTTAAACATAGGAGTATACTATCGACCACCAGCTTTGGACGGTCCTATCAATTAAATGCTTTTTAGGAGGATTACGCAAACTTGTAGCGGTGGTGGGATTATTATCATGGGAGACTTAAATTATCCTGGTATCAATTGGGAAATGATGAAAGGACAGGGTAGGGGGGAGGAAGAATTTCTAGATGTCATAAATGATAATTTCTTGGTGCATTATGTTAATAAACCTACCAGAGAGAAGGCAATTTTAGACTTGGTGCTCTGTAATGACCCAGACAGAATTAGCAATGTTGAGGTACTGGAGCCACTTGGGACAAGTGATCACTTTGCTGTTCATTTTGATGTTTCATGGGAAGTTAAAAAGGTGCATTCAACAAAAATTTTCAATTTTAGGCGAGCAAACTTTGACAGGATGCGCTTATATCTAGCTGAAATAAATTGGGAGACACTCCTGGACTGTAAGTCTGTAAATGAGATGTGGGAAAGATTTAAGGGGGACTTACTTGAATCACCATGCAGATTCATTCCAATGGTGTCCAAAGGTAAGCTGAAAAAGCAGAATCTCCAGTGGATGACCAAAAGTATTTGTAGGATGTTGAGGGAAAAGAGGAATCTTTATAAGATGTACATAAAGGATAACAATGAGAATACTAGGGCTGAATACTGTAAAATGCGGGCTGTGGTAAAAAAAAGAGCTGAGGAAGGCTAGAAGCGCTTCTTTCAGTACTGTAGCAGAAAAAGGAAAGTTAAAGAGTAGGTTAAGTGCATGAAGAATAAAAATGGATCGCTGCTATATGATAACAAGCATATTGCGGATGCCTTAAACAGTTACTTTGTTGAGAATTTTACCTCAGAGGCGGTCTTTATTTGGCCAGAGGGCATGTCAAATGCTCAAGATTATTTAGCAGAAATTGAGGTTCGGGATAACGAAGTATTAGACAAGTTGCATAAACTAAAAGCAGATAAGGCAGCGGGTCCTGATGGCTTATATCCTAGAGTGCTCAGGGAAGCTGGTGAGTTCATCTTTAAGCCGCTATCCGCCATCTTCAGACGGTCTTTAGAAACTGGAGAAATACCAAATGATTGGAAACAGGGCAATATAATACCAATATATAAGAAAGGGGACCGTACCGAGCCAGGAAACTACAGGCCAGTGAGTTTAACTTGCATTTCGTGCAAAATATTGTAATCTATCATAAAAGATGAGCTGGACTTATTTCCTGAACATAACAGTATCTTGAGAGATAGCCAACATGGTTTTTGGAAGGGAAGGTCATGCCTAACAAACCTTCTAGAATTTTTTGAAGAGGCCACCAGGACTTATGACCAGAGCAGGGCTTATGACATCATATACTTGGATTTTCAGAAAGCATTCGATACAGTACTGCATAAGAGACTAATTTTTAAAATGAGCTCCATTGGAGTTATAGGAGGTATTCTGAAGTGGATTCAAAACTGGTTACAGGACAGAAAACAAAGAGTAGTGATCAGTGATATCTCATCTGAGCTGGGTATGGTGGGGAGTGGCGTCCCCCAGGGATCAGTGTTGGGACCCCTGCTATTCCTCATTTACATTAATGACCTTGATAGGAATATTGAGAGCAGATTGGTTAAATTTGCAGATGTCACTAAATTGGGGGGTTTGGCAAATAGTCTGGGGTCCACTAAAGTGATTCAGGACGATTTGGATCGAATCCGGAATTGGGCAGAAATGTGGCAAATGAAATTTAATCTAGCAAAATGTAAAGTTGTACATGTAGGTAATAAAAACATCAGACGGGATTACTTCATGGGAGGTTTAAAACTGGAATGTGCTGCACAAGAGAAAGATCTGGGAGTGATTGTTAACCAAACCCTCACAGGTTCTAGCCATTGTGCCGTAGCAGTTAAAAAAGCTAATCGGATGCTAGGATACATTGCCAAAAGTATTGAGTACAAATCTAAGGAGGTGATGCTTCTTCTGTACAACACGTTCGTTAGACCACACCTGGAGTATTGTGTACAGTTCTGGGGACCATACTTTAAGAGAGATATAGAGGCTCTAGAGAAAGTTCAGAGAAGAGCCACTAAGCTTATTCTAGGTATAAATGAAAGTTACGAGAAGAGGCTGAAAATCCTTAATCTCTTTAGTCTAACGAAACGGAGACTCAGGGGTTATTTGATTGAGGTCTTTAAATATGTTAAAGGGATTAAAAAAGTGAAAGATGTAGGATTCATTCGGCCAAGTGTTGTTAGTAGAACTCGGGGTCACAAATAGAAGTTGACCAAAGGTAAATTTAGCACTGATTTTTGGAAATATTTCTTCAGCCAAAGAGTAATTTCAATGTGGAATAGCTTAACTGACCATATTATTGAGGCAGAGACCTTGGGGGTTTTTAAGAGCAGGCTTGACCTAAAGCTAGATACCATTGAGTCATTTAGTATCTGAAGGGATATATTCACAATAGTATAAAGAAACTGGCAAGCTTAGTTGGGCTGAAAGGCCTGTTCTTGCCATTCATGTTATGTTATGTTATGTTATGTAAAAGACTTTGCTAATTATCCATCAAGTAATTGATTAATTGGGATAAGTGGTTTATCGTGAAATGACGTTGCATTACCTGGAGTTTAAATATGTAACCGATTTTATTGCAAAAAAAAAAAAAAAAACAAGAACCCAGCAGCTCTCCAGCTCTGGGGCTGAGCGTCTTGACCTGAACTGTTAAGCTTGCAGCCTTATATGGGCATGCCACAAGTAGCCATGTAAAAGCAATTCTTTCTGCCATTTTTACACTTTTCTTTTGTAATCTTAAAATGCTCCTAATAAGCGTATGGCACACTAAAATGTACAACAAATCCACCAGGTGTTGAAACTCTTCAATATTTAGTTCGCATATGTTTCTGATATGAGTGTGTTATGGCCCCAATTTGTTATTACAATTTACAACACAACAGCTACAGCAACAGCAAGGGATGACAGAAACAGTTTTAAAAACTTGAACACATTTCAACATCAACAGACAAAGACTAATACTAACCTATAACTAATAACCAAGATTGATTTACAAGAAAAACAGAAATATTTACTGTCCCTTTTTGTTGGGGTGGCTTGGTGATGTCCTGGGTAAGGAAAAAGAAATGCTCTAACCCAGGCAAAAATCCACAAAAGAAACTTCACAGGTCTTGAACAGAAATGACAGGTCTGGTCACGTGTATCCTTCTCCTTGCAATTTCTCCTACCACTTTACTGTCTCAATTCTTTTCCTTATATCCTCTTTTGCAGACCCCACCCACATTTAGACCTCTTTTTTTAAATTTTCGGGGACTTGCCCCAGACATGTCCAGGACATGTCTAAACCTAGCTCCAGTCTGAGCTTAATAAAAGAAAGGTAAATACTGCCATCTAGTGGCCTCTATTCACATTACACCTCCATTCCAAAAGGGAAAAATTTTGACTCATAAAGGCAAAATTTTTCTTTTCAATACAAAATGGTTAAGTGAACACTTGTCTATATGTACATATCATACAATATTCAAATAAACACATGATATATATATACAGTATATACATTTTCAAACACGGGATAAGCAATCAGCAATCACATTGTCAGCACCCTATACATGCTTAATTTCCAAGTCAAACTCCTGTAAAATCAAACTCCAATTCAACAATCTCCGATTCTTGTTTTTCATCTTACTCAAAAACATTAACGGATTGTGGTCAGTGTGCACAATCATTGGCTTTTGTCCTGTACAAACATAAACCTCAAAGTGTTGTCAAGAAAGGACCAGAGCCAACAGCTCCTTCTCTATTGTGGAATAGTTCCTTTGGTGGCGATTGAACTTCCTGGAGAAGTATGCCACGGGATGCTCAATGTCATCAGAGTCACTGGGGAAGTGATACAGCAGAGACTTCAGGCGATCGAAGGCTCTCTGGCATGCATCATCCCAAGTGAACTTTACGCCTTTCTTCAGTTGGTTAGTTAGACTGAGAGCAATCTCAGCAAAGTTCTTGCAGAACTTGCGGTAGTACCCGATCATTCCAAGAAAGCGGCGCAAAGCTTTTTTGTTGTCAGGAACTGGAAAGTCCATGATGGCTTGGACTTTAGCATTTATGGGTGCCACCTTACCCTGGCCTATGACGTAGCCAAGATAGGTGACAGTAGCACAACCAAAGTCACTCTTGCTCAGGTTAAAAGTCAGGTTAGCCTGGGTCAGGCACTGGAACAACGTCTCTACATCTTTTAGATGTTCTTCCCAGGAGTCACTCCATGTGATCAGGTCATCGATGTATGCACCCGTGTGTGGCAATCCGGCGATTGTAGACTGTATTATCCTTTGGAATGTGGCTGGGGCATTTTTCATGCCAAAGGGTAGGACTTCATACTGGTACAATCCAGATGGTGTGGCAAAAGCAGAGATGCTCTTGGCCCTCTCAGTTAAAGGCACACACCAATAACCCTTTAATAAATCAATCTTAGTCAGAAACTTTGCTTGCCCTACTCAATCAATACAATCATCAATCCTAGGTATTGGAAACACATCAGTTCTAGTTACAGCATTGACTTTGCGATAATCTGTACAGAATCTAGTACTTCCATCAGGTTTTGGAACTAGCACACAGGGTGAACTCCAATCGGAGTTGGAGGGTCTGATAATATCATGTTCAAACATGTACTCAACCTCTTTCTCAGCAATCTTTCTCTTTTCAGGATTCATCCGGTACAGTTGCTGTTTTATTGGTTTGGCATCACCAACATCTACATCATGAGAGGCTATACAAACTCTCTTTGGAACATCAGGAAACCTATCCTCATATTTCTTGATCAACCTCTCAAACTGATCTCTCTGTGAGGGTTCTAAGTGCTGGAGTTTTACATCAAGATTTTGCAACACTTCAGAATTTGACAATTTACATGAAAGAACTTCAGCTTTAATTCTAGGTTCATCATCTTGAAACTCCCCCTCATCTTCACACATCTCGGCCATTGGAGGATCTGAAGTGACAGCTGCAACCCTAGCATTTCTGTCATGATAAGGCTTCAGCATGTTAATGTGACACAATTGTTTTGGTTTTCTCCTATCTGGAGTCTTCACAATGTAATTGAGATCATTGAGTTTTTTCACTCAATAATAGCAAAGGTCCTCTCACTTCATGACCAAACACTAGCTCAAATGGACTGAATGCAGTAGACTCCTGCACTGCTTCTCTAGCTGCAAACAACAGCAAATGAACACCTTCATCCCAGTCTTTCTCATGGTCATAACAATAAGTCCTCATTATTGTCTTGAGAGTGGAATGAAACCGCTCTAAGGCACCCTGACTTTCTGGATGATAGGCACTAGAAAGAATCTGCTTTGCACCTAGTTCATACACAACCTGCTGAAACAAACCAGAAGTGAAATTGCTACCTTGGTCTGACTGAATTTCCCTGGGAAGGCCAAACAACGTGAAGAACTTTATCAAAGCCTTTGAGATTGCAGTTGCCTTGATGTTACGTAGAGGTATGGCTTCAGGGAATCTGGTAGGTGCACACATGATTGTCAACAAGTACTGATTTCCCGATCTAGTCTTGGGTAATGGACCAATACAATCAACAATGACCTTAGAGAAGGGCTCTCCAAATGCTGGCATAGGCTGCAATGGAGCTACAGGTGGGTCTAACTGGTGTTTTCCAACTACCTGACAAGTGTGACAGGTTTTGCAAAAGTTGGAAACATCTTTCCGAAGCCCAGGCCAAAAGAAGTGTTTCATGATCTTATCAACAGTCTTGTTAACACCAAGATGACCTCCTAAAGGTAAACTATGAGCCATTGTTAAGATCTCATTCCTGTAGACCTTCGGAACAACTATTTGCCTGACCACTGCCCAATCTGCATTGGCAGGGATATCAGGAGGGCACCACTTCCGCACCAACACACCATTCTTGAGATAATACCCACCTGGAACTGCGTCTATTTCTTTATCAGGAAGGGCTCTCCTCCTTAGTGCACAAATTTCAGGATCATTAGTTTGCTCCTCAGTCAACCGCTTTCAAGACAGAGACAAGTCTCCAGACCCATCAGAATCACCAAACCCATCTGGCTGGCTGAACAATGAACTGATAAAAGTGTCTGATAAGTTCTCAAACGGAGAAACCATAGTAGGCCAATCAGAGTCATAAGGCGAACCACCTGAGTCCTGACTATTCAATGTGCTGGACGGCACCACAACATTTTCTTCTTTAGCCTTCTTGGCCATAGCACGAGTCACTGCGCAAGAAGGATACAGAGATGGGTCCTCATCCCCATCTTCAGTGCTCGGCTGTGAAGTAAGATGTACAGGGGGAACTACTTTGCCCCCAGCCAGGTCATTGCCTAGCAACAGAGAAACACCCTTTATAGGTAGACTTGACATAAGTCCCACCTTTACCTGTCCTGTAACTAAATCTGACTTCAAGAATATAGAGCGCAGGGGTACAGATACAGTCCTCCCTTCAATACCTTGTACAAGTATGAAATCCCCTGAAGCGGTCTCATCACGTAACTCCAAAGAGTCCATCAACAAAAGTGACTGAGAAGCTCCGGTATCCCTTAGGATATATATGGGGACAGGAGTAGTATGCTCATTCAGAGCCACAAATTCCTCTGACACAAATGTAAGAAATTCCTCCCTCACAAAGTCAGCTGTATTAGGCTTTTTAGCCCCACAAGAAGCAGGCAATTTTGCAGATCGGTTATCTACTACAGGGGTTTCTAACCTTGTTTTCACAAAGGCATTTGGTTTGGTATCCTTTTCTTTTTCTTTCTTAGCTTTAAGGAACCAACAGTTAGTTGTAACATGACCAGATTTCTTGCAATAACTGCAAACTAGACCACTTTTGTCACTGTCAGCTTTCACACTTTGATCAGACCTGTTACTGGATTTCTGAGCACCATCACCAGATTTGTCTTTGTCTTTGGGTGAGGAATCTTGGGTATCACCGTAACCCTTTTTCTGAAATTGGGACCATCTATTGTTACTGCTAGACTGAAATTTGGACTTATGTGTGAGAACATATTCATCTGCAAATTTGGCAGCTGATTGCAAATTCAGTGCTTGCTTCTCATTAAGGTAGGTCTTAATATCATCCTTCACACAGTTCTTGAATTCTTCAACTAACACCATCTCTTTTAGTGAGTTGAAATCATCCTTAACCTCCATAGAAGTACACCAGCGCTCAAAGCAAACCTGCTTCTCATTAGCAAATTCAACATAAGTCTGATTTTCAGATTTCTTCAGACCTCTGAATTTCTGTTGGTAAGCCTCTGGAACCAACTGATAAGCTCTCAAGATAACCTTTTTGAAAACCTCATAATCAGAGGAATCATCTGCAGACAAAGCCGAATAGGCTTGTTGAGCTTTACCCTTGAGGACAGTTTGCAACATCAGAGGCCAGTGTTCCTTTGGCCACTGGAAACTCTTAGCTACCTTTTCAAAACACTGGAAATAGTTGTCAACATCCTTTTCCGAAAATGGAGGCACCAATTTTACCTCCTGGCTAGCCCGAAATTTATTTTCAGTTTGAATTTTAATTTTTAGTTGCTCCATTTAGAGTCTTTCTTCTCTATCGAATTTCTCTAGTTCAAAATCTCTCTTTCTTGCAAATTTTTCTAAGTAAAATTCTCTGTTTTTCTTTTTCTTCCCTCTCAAATTCTCTTTGTTTCTCTTTTTCCTCCCTTTCTTTTTCTCTTTCCTCCCTTTCTTTCTCTTTTTCCTCCCTTTGTTTTTTCTCTTCTCTTGCTAATTTTTCCAACTCAAACTGCCTTTGTTTTTCTTTTTCTTCCCTTTCAATCTCTCGCATTTTTAATTTAAGTTCCATTTCTATATTTGGATTTTCCACTGGAAACTGTTCCAGATCTCCTGGTGCAAACACATTTTCATCAATGTAATATTCAACTATCTCTCTAGCCAGTCTTGCTTTTCGCATGGCTGGTTTCACCTCTGTCAGCTCTAAATGTCTGCAAATTTCTAGCAGTTCTGTCTTTTTAAAAGACTTCAAAACCCCTACGGTTGGTGATGCCAAGAAATCATCTATTGCTGTTGATCTATCTATATATATATAGGAAAATTCACAAAAACAATTTTACAATTTGAAATGTTAGATTTTCAATAAATGACTCACACAATGTTCTCTCCCGGACGAGCCCCCAATTTGTTATGGCCCCAATTTGTTATTACAATTTACAACACAACAGCTACAGCAACAGCAAGGGATGACAGAAACAGTTTTAAAAACTTGAACACATTTAATCAACAGACAAAGACTAATACTAACCTACAACTAATAACCAAGATTGATTTACAAGAAAAACAGAAATATTTACAGTCCCTTTTTGTTGGGGTGGCTTGATGAAGTCCTGGGTAAGGAAAAAAAATGCTCTAACACAGGCAAAAATCCACAAAAGAAACTTCACAGGTCTTGAACAGAAATGACAAGTCTGGTCACATGTATCCTTCTCCTTGCAATTTCTCCTACCACTTTACTGTCTCAATTCTTTTCCTTATATACTCTTTTGCAGACCCCACCCATATTTAGACCTCTTTTTTTTTTATTTTCGGGGACTTGCCCCAGACATCTCCAGGACATGTCTAAACCTAGCTCCAGTCTGAGCTTAATAAAAGAAAGGTAAATACTGCCATCCAGTGGCCTCTATTCACATTACAAGTGTAGAAAAAAAGTGTCTTTGGTCCGAATAAAATGATTTGCTGAGCCTTTCTGTCTGTCATTTGTCGCAGCGCCCCTTACAGTTGCCAACAGCTATCACCACTTGCGAGTCACGTACCTCTGGCAGAAAAAAAAACAACGCATTTGACTGTAAACAAACTGAAATGCTATAATTACGATAATAAAGTTAATGGTAGTTTGTCAGCCTACAAAGGTAACTAAACGTTACGAACGTTACCACATTTACAATGGAATATTATGTCATTATTAATGGTTAGTTTTCACTTACTGGTGCCTCTGAAACTGGCCTCCGGTTTCACTCTCCTACGGAAAAAAATATTGCGTGCGGCGTGAGGAAGTGATCAGCGCGAGTGAAACAGGTCAATGGAGTCAGATTCAGAGGCATGGGTTTGTGAAAACTAACCAACAGTAATTAAATTATATTCAATTGTATATGCGGTATAAAATAAAATGCCCTCGTAACGTTTAGTTACCTTTATAGGCTGACAAACTATATTAGTTATATTTTTTTTCATAGAAGTCTGGCAATCCGGGGGAAGAGGGTGGGACTTTGGAAGCAGGCGGAGTTGTTCATGTTCAAATTTTTACTAAGTGCTGTGCCGCATGCCAGAAAGGTCAGAGTAGCTTTAACCCTAGAACACTATTGCTAAAATTAGTAACACCATCACTAATGCCGGGTGATTTTTCCCGATATAGTAAAATACCCAATAAAAAGTACTTGTCATCAAAATATGACAATACATGACAAATTAGAGTAGTGTTCTTTTATTTTCAACTGTGCCATGTCTAACAAAATGAAAAAAAGTACCCTGAGGTAAACAAAACACCCATGCCTTCAAAGATTTCAAAGACAATGCTGAAGCTACCCAGGGACCCATAACACTCAGACAAACGCAATATGATGAAAATCACGTAAACACGTTTGCTCGGGTGAAAATCACCCGGCAATAGTGTTCTAGGGTTAAGAAAATAAGCTATGCTACTATTTCACTGCTCACCACTTTCACATCAACAGACGAGGTGCCTGAACCCTTTCCTGACTACAAGGAGGCCTTCCCCACGGAGAACGGACGGTATCCTTCCCCAGGTCAGTGGCATTGTGGGTAAGAATCGGGCGGGGGTTTGTTGTGGGATGGTGACAGTTTTTTACTCGCTTCTCTAGGCTTCACAGTTTGAGGGAAGGATTCACTCTGAACTTTTGCTAATAGAGGGCAGGTACCTCTGTAACTGGCATATTAAAGCAAAACTTGTTAAAACAAGTAGATCAGAAGGATCTAATAGCTGCGACCTCGCCTAGCATCCGTCACGTGGCCTAGTGTCCATGATTGGTGGTTTCTTGTACAAGTGTGATCTTGAAATTGGCAAATGACCTTGAAAATCAATAGGGGACCCTTCCTCTGGACCAAGAAGCTTGTTCTAAGATGTAATAGCCATCCATCAAGTTAAAGTGGAGTTACGATGCGAAAACTGTAAAATCGGGGGAAAAATCGACACTTTTTTGACCGGTGTGACCTTGGGATTCGACATCATGGTGTCTGATGAGCATTTTGATGTGGCACACCTGTGAGGTGGGATGGATTGTCTCAGCAAAGTAAAAGTGCTCACTATCACACATTTAGACAGATTTGTGAACAATGTTTGAGAGAAATGATAATATTGTGTATCTGGAATGAACTTTAGATCTTTGAGTCCATCTCATGACAAATGGGAGCAAAAACAAAAGTGTTGCGCTTATATTTTTGTTGAGTGTATCAAATGTTAAAACTGAGAAATGTATTGCCTTTAGAAATTTATTTAGTCATTTTTGATGCCTGCAACATGTTTCAACAAAGGTGGAACAGGGGCGACAAAAGACTGGAAATGTTTTATAATGCTAAAAAAGGCACCTGGTTGGACATCTCATGGCTAATTAGATTAATTGGTGTAAGGGCTGTCACATGCACTGTGCAGATGCACAGAGGACTGAACTGGGTGCAGGATTGATTTGGTTGTATTTATTATGCAAACTGCAGGGCAGCAGGCACAGCCGCAGCAATACAAAACAATAAAGAAGAGAGATTCCACAATGACTCTATAAGTAATACAGAGATTCAGCTATGGCTATAGCACGATGTATTACAAAATAGTACAACAGAAAGAAATGATGTTCCTTAAAATATAAAGTGTTGGATTAAAAAACAAAAGCACTAAGCTTTAAGAGTTTTGATATAAATACGCAAATACAGAGCTAAGGCTACACAGGACTAATAATGCTACACTGGCGTGCGTTTATGAGACTTTAAAATGAGAGTGAATGAAGCTCGGTATTAAATACACGCCACTATCACCCAGTGGTAATGAGAAACAGGTGTGAGTGATGACTGAATAATGGAAGAAATGCAGTCCGGGTCTCAGTAGACCAGTGAGCTGGATGACTGGAGGCGTGGCCTTACAATTGGCAACGGGTCAGTGACATGAATGACATGAAAAGAGCATCTCGGAAAGGCTGAGTCTTTTAGAAGATGGTGAGGGCTTCACCAATCTGTGACAGACTTCAAGGGAAAATTGTTTCATGATTTGCAAATTAAATTGCTAAAAAACTGGGGATTTTATCGTTTACGGTATGTAACATCATAAAAAATTTTCAGAGAATCCAGAGAAATCTTTTTATTCAAGAGACAAGGCCAAAAACCAATAGTGAAAGGCTGTGATCTTCAGGCCCTCAGGGTGCAATGCATTAAAAACAAGCAGGATTCTGTAGTGGAAATCAATGCATTGCTCAGGAGTACTTCTGAAAATCATTCTCAGTGAGCACAATTTGTTAGTCCATCCACAAATACAAGTTAACACTGTAAGATGTAAAGAAAAACAAATAAACGAGATATAGAATCTCTAGATAACTTGTGTCTTTGTAATTTTTTTACCATTGATAATACTGTTTATTTTACTGTGTGAATAAAGATATTATTAAATAGGCTACTCTAGATTGAGCCCTACCCTGGCCAATACCAAAGCACTACCCATTTGTTAATAAATTTTAGCCTATAAAGAATAGCCGACATGGGAAGAATCATTATCAGTAAATGGGATAATTGATTTTAATAAAGTATTGGGCACAAGTTCAAGTGAATGTGTCGGTGAAATCAAATGAGACATAATAGGCTATGGATATGGAATTCCGTCATTGCTGAGGCGGTTTTGGGGCGGGAGATGACCGTGGGCGGGGTAAGAATCCTTGTTAAAGTGTTTCCATGTCCTTTTGTTGTAAACCTGACATCGGCGTAGTTTGAGATTTCAAGTGCGCAATTTCTAAATGACATCATATAAACTGTCATTGATTGTTATTTTTGTGTGACTAGAATGTTATCTTTGTCTTCTTCCCTGTCTTCCACGGAACAAACAGGCTGGTGTAGGAGGGGCACATTTTCAATGCTCTGATTACGCTGGTTCAGAAGCGCTAAATTCTGTATTATTTCACTATCGTGGCAATTAGTTTGTTTGCATAGCTTTAATGCCATGGTGGCTAGAGTAAGAAATAAAAAAAGAGATGTCGGCAATACTTCTTGTAATTAGCACAGACATACGTAGGCCCACTATTACAGCTGCATATCTTGGCCCTGCTGATAAAACCTAGTATCTTCAAAATGATAAACTTCACAGGAAAATTATATAAATATCTATGATTTAAATAATAATAATAATAATAATAATAATAAAATAATAAAATAGAAATAAAATAAAACATGTTTAATTCTGCATCTAAGAATAGTGGATATACGAGTTTTTGTTTCTTATCAGTTTGGAGATACGAGGTTTCATCAGAAGGCCCACGATATTCAAATTTAAAGTCTGGTTTGCGTTTTCCATGGACCACAACTGCATTTTCATGTTTAATCAGAAAATCCTTGTTCCATGTTTTCCTGATAGCCATAATCAATGAGCTTTGTACAGAGTCTGCCTCTCTTTTGGATCAGTCACACCTCTTTCATTAGGCTGCTTACATTCTGAAGTTAAGCGCTGTGGGCGTGATCGAAGCGAGTAGGGGAGAATACGCGTAACTCAAAAGCGCTTAACTCGAGTCTCGTAAAAAAGGACCTACGCGCAAATGGGAGAATAAACCCCTTCTTCTCTATTGACTTCCGTGCACCAAATATAACTGTTAGCTAGTTAGGCTAGCAAAATAATGTTAGGTAACTTGCTAGCTAGCTACAAAGCCTTTTTGCCAACTTAGATAACTCAGCTAGTCTCGCTCAGGTCAAAAGTAAAAGCTGTTCAAGTTGATGAACCTCTTGGCTGTGCTGTAGCGCTGTTTGTTGGTGATCACTCTGCTAGAGTTGAGAGAGGAGGAGAGGAAGTCGTGTGGGATTGAAGCTGAGAATTTACCTTTGTGTTTATGGGGTTTTCTTAAAATAATTAGTTTGTTAAGACTCAAACAATAATAGAGATTAGACGATTTGCTTCCGAGGTATAACCTTTGTCGCAGTAGGGACAGGGAGAATCTTTCCCCCTTTTTCCCCCTGTAAGAACTCGGTGAGCAAACAGCCAAATTAAGTCGCTAATCTGGTCAAATAAAAGCGACGGGGGTTTTTTGGGGGGTTTTAGTCTCCTGGGAGCAAAGCAAAGTAAGGTAAAGTAAAATAAATTTTTACGCTAAATTAAGAGAATACATTAGATGCTAAATAGTCAAACTAAGTGAATTGTGCGATATACAAAGTAAAACAGTTTTCAGGGACTGTGGTACTTGCCGGCTCTTCTGATTACACACATTGTAAATACCCGATCTTTGTATTTTCCTCCGGTTGCTGTGCCTTGATCAGCTGATTAAAGTTTAACTGCTTGTTCGAGTGCGTAGGACAGCTTGTTGGGGGAGGTACCGTGTTTATTTCGCTCTCATAGTAAAAAGCTTGTTTATTCGGTCCGTTTTAATTAAAGGGAACAGCGGCTTTACTCTTTTCTGGGTTACCCTTGGTTGTATTTGCAGCTAGCTAGCTAGATAAGTACTGTTTGCATTCTTGGCTGGGGATCTGAGATTTAGTATTTAGTTAGTGGTGCAGCAGTCACTTGACTCGTTCGTTAGGTTAGGTTGGAATTTGAAAAGGTAAGTTTTTATCGGAGTGCTCCGTCTCCTCCAGTTTTTCCTGGGTGCTGAAGCCAGTCTGTTTTATCTGGGCTCTCAGCTAAGCCCTGTGATATTTTTAGTTTAGTATATCAATATTATTGGGACTATAAACTCATGCCGGCTATTAGGAGTGCTTATTACATATAGAGTTTGGCTCAGTTTGGTATTTCATTTCTTTTAACTGTAACTAAGCCCCTTTTAAAAGAGGCTTATAATCAATTTACATTTACGTAAATTTACATCAATTTACAACCCCGGGGTTTCTATTGTGACTGCTGCTTAGGGCTTCCTAGATTAATAAATTAATTAATAAATTGTGGTTCCTCAGCTTCTATCTCGGCATTAGTCATTTTCTTTTATCTAGGGTGAGCAAAGTCATTAGGTTGGGGGTTCAAAATGTGGCCAAAACTATATGATGGTTGCAGGATGATTGCACTTTTGGAAAGAGATTTCCAGGGTGGGTTTGTCTGCCACCGGTGCCAGCTAATTGAACATCTGGGGAGCAAGATCCTTGATCTTCAGGGCCAGTTGGCGGCGCGACATAGTTCCTCTAGGAACTCTACTGATTTGGAACTAAGTAGTATGTTGTTTAGAGAAATAGTGTGTACGCTGAAGCAGGGTGGTACTGGGATCCCAGAGCAGGCAGGGAGAGAAGGTGACTGTAGGTTGGCAGCGCAGGAAAGGGCGTGCACGTCGTACAGCGACAGCTCCTCTTGTCATTGAGGTGTCTAACGGATTCCAGGCCTTGCAGGAACTCGAATTAGCCCCTGACCCTGAGAGTGAGGGGACTGATGAGCAGCAGGGCACCCTGTTGGCCTCTACCCCTCAGGAAAGAGAGTTATTGATAGTGGGGGACTCAATACTTAGAGGAATAGATACCTTGGTCTGTTCCCGCGACAAGGAGTCTCGTACGGTGTGTTGCCTGCCTGGTGCCCAGGTAGGAGACCTCCTGGAGCGTGCGGACAAGCTCCTGGCCAGAGCGGGGAGGGATCCAGTTGTCATGGTCCATGTTGGGACAAATGACATAGGTAAGGGTAAGTTTGAGGTTCTGCAAAGCAAATTTGTGGAATTAGCTGAGAAGCTTAGGAGCAGATCCTCAACGGTAGTGTTCTCCGGGATTCTACCGGTACCACGTGCAAGCAGAGGTAAGCAGAATTCTATCTGGAGGTTTAACACTTGGCTACAAACCTGGTGTAGGAAAGAGGGGTATAGGTTTATGGGGCACTGGAACTTTTTCTGGGACAGGGGTGACCTGTTCAAGCCTGACGGGCTGCACCAGAACCGGAGGGGTACCTTTGCACTGGGCCAGCGTATGTTTAGGGCAGCACAGGATTATTTAAACTCGGGACTTGGGGGGCAGGGAGGTTAGTGAGTGTTACACATAGGGAAATGCAGACTGCCCTGATGGAAGCTGATTGCGTAACATGCACTATCAATGTTTTACTTTTCAAGCAACAAAGCGTAGTGGGGGGCTCAAGGCGGCGGCCTTGGGGAAAATCATGGGGGAAGAGCATTAGTAATAACCTGAAATGTTTTTATTTAAATGCAAGAAGCATAAGAAATAAATTTCCAGAACTTGAGGCTGCTATGATTAGTGAGGGCTATGACATAGTTGGGATAACAGAGACATGGCTATGTGAAGAGGATGAAGATGAATATAATATAGAAGGTTATAAGCTCTTTAGGAAGGATAGATGTAATGGGTGAGGAGGAGGCGTAGCAATCTATGTGAACGAAAACATTTCTGTACAGGAAATTCCCGAGATTGAACATTCCTTTTCCTGTGAAGATATCTGGGTCGGGCTCATTGGCAAACACGAGATGGGTTTAAACATAGGAGTATGCTATCGACCACCAGCTTTGGACAGTACAATCAATGAAATGCTTTTTAGGAGGATTACGCAAGCTTGTAGAGGAGGAGGGACGATTATCATGGGAGACTTAAATTATCCTGGTATCAATTGGGAAATGGTGAAAGGACAGGGTAGGGGGGAGGAAGAATTTCTAGATGTTATAAATGATAATTTCTTGGTGCAGTATGTTAATAAACCTACCAGAGAGAAGGCAATTTTAGGCTAGGTGCTCTGTAATGACCCCGATAGAATTAGCAATGCTGAGGCACTGGAGCCACTTGGGACAAGTGATCACTCTGCTGTTAATTTTGATGTTTCATGAGAAGTTAAAAAGGTGCATTTGAAAACAAAAATGTTCAATTTTAGGCGAGCAAACTTTGACAGGATGCGCTCATATCTAGCTGAGATAAAATGGGAGACACTCCTGGACTGTAAGTCTGTAAATGAGATGTGGGAAAGATTTAAGGGGGTTTAACTTGAATCACCATGCAGATTCATTACGAAGGTGTCTAAAAGTAAGCTGAAAAAGCAGAATCCTCAGTGGATGACCAAAAGTATTTGTAGGATGTTGAGGGAAAAGAGGAATCTTTATAAGATGCACTTAAAGGATAACAGTGAGAATACTAGGGCTGAATACTGTAAAATGCGGGCTGCGGTCAAAAAAGAGCTGAGGAATGCTAGAAGACTGTATGAAAGACAAATTGTAGAGGGGGCAAAAACTAGCCCTAAGCGCTTCTTTCAGTTCTGTAGCAGAAAAAGGAAAGTTAAAGAGCAGGTTAAGTTCATAAAGAATAAAAATGGATCGCTGCTATATGATAACAAGCATATTGCGGATGCCTTAAACAGTTACTTTGTTGAGAATTTTACCTCAGAGGCGGTCTTTATTTGGCCAGAGGGCATGTCAAATGCTGAAGATTATTTAGCGGAAATTGAGGTTCGGGATAACGAAGTATTAGGCAAGTTGCATAAACTAAAAGCAGATAAGGCGGCGGGTCCTGATGGCTTATATCCTAGAGTGCTCAGGGAAGCTGGTGAGTTCATCTTTAAGCCGCTATCCGCCATCTTCAGACGGTCTTTAGAAACTGGAGAAATACCAAATGATTGGAAACAGGGCAATATAACACCCATATATAAGAAAGGGGACCGTACCAAGCCAGGAAACTACAGGCCAGCGAGTTTAACTTGCATTTCGCGCAAAATATTGGAATCTATCATAAAAGATGAGCTGGACTTATTTCTTGAACGTAACAGTATCTTGAGGGATAGTCAACATGGTTTTCGGAAGGGAAGGTCATGCCTAACAAACCTTCTGGAATTTTTTGAAGAGGCCACCAGGACTTACGACCAGAGCAGGGCTTATGACATCATATAATTGGATTTTCAGAAATCATTCGATACAGTACTGCATAAGAGACTAATTTTTAAAATGAGCTCCATTGGAGTTACAGGAGGTATTCTGAAGTGGATTCAAAACTGGTTACAGGACAGAACTCAAAGAGTAGTGGTCAGTGATATCTCATCTGAGCTGGGTGTGATGGGGAGTGGCGTCCCCCAGGGATCGGAGTTGGGACCCCTGCTATTCCTCATTTACATTAATGACCTTGATAGGAACATTGAGAGCAGATTGGTTAAATTTGCAGATGATACAAAATTGGGGGGTTTGGCAAATAGTCTGGGGTCCACGAAAGTGATTCAGGACGATTTGGATAGAATCCAGAATTGGGCAGAAATGTGGCAAATAAAATTTAATCCAGCAAAATGTAAAGTTGTACATGTAGGTAATAAAAACATTAGACGGGATTACTTCATGGGAAGTTTAAAACTGGAATGTGCTGCTCAAGAGAAAGATCTGGGAGTGATTAACCAAACCCTCACAGGTTCTAGCCATTGTGCCGTAGCAGTTAAAAAAGCCAATCGGATGCTCGGATACATTGCCAAAAGTATTGAGTACAAATCTAAGCTTCTTCTTCTGTACAACACGTTCATTAGACCACACCTGGAGTATTGTGTACAGTTCTGGGGACCATACTTTAAGAGAGATATAGAGGCTCTAGAGAAAATTCAGAGAAAAGCCACTAAGCTTATTCTAGGTATAAAACATGAAAGTTACGAGAAGAGGCTGAAGATCCTTAATCTCTTTAGTTTAAGGAAAAGGAGACTCAGGGGTGATATGATTGAGGTCTTTAAATATTTTAAAGGGATTAACAAAGTGAATCATGTAGGATTCCTTCGACTAAGTGTTGTGAGTAGAACTCGGGGTCACACATGGAAGTTGACCAAAGGTAAATTTAGCACTGATATTTGGAAATATATCTTCACCCAAAGAGTAATTTCAATGTGGAATAGCTTACCTGACCATATTGTTGAGGCATAGACCTTGGGGGTTTTCAAGAGCAGGCTTGACCTAAAGCTAGATACCATTGAGTCATTTAGTATCTGAAGGGATATATTCACAATAGTATAAAGAAACTGGCAAGCTTAGTTGGGCTGAAAGGCCTGTTCTTGCCATTTATGTTATGTTATGTTTTGTTATGTTATGTCATGCTATGTTATGATGCTCTCCATAGCAGCTGGGAGCCGGGAACCGTTGTGTTCATGTGGACATGCAGAGTTTTTCTTTTACATTTACTTTTGTGGTTTGCGTTTTGCCCCTGTCCAGCGCAGGAGTGCACATTGAAGTCGCCTCCACAGCTTTTTTCCAAAGCCTTTTTCAAAAACCATTCAAACTATAGTCTGATTCAGCATCTCGCTGCGCACAAAGCATACTGACCCCGGTCAAAGTTCAAGACTACCCAGATCTTGTTCACAACAGTAAATTCAGAGGAATGTGACACAGATATTGAATACTTTGAGCATTGTAAGGTCATTGTTTTGAAAGATTTTTGTAAGAAATGGGGCTGCACTATTACTAGGAAGAGAAAAAAGAACTTGTGGCCCTCACTAGGGCATTGTCATCGCAAAAGGCCCCCATAGTGTTAATAAAACAACAAGAACGGAAGGTTGTCAGACTAGACCATAAATCCTGACTCGCGAATGATGTTGACGGCTGGTGGTTAACAACTCCAGATCCCTTGGAACTGACAAACGGTTGGAAGAATGAATGGTCATCCACACCCAATACATAATATTCATTACAGGCCTATACAATCTGCGTACTTATATAAAGTGGCGGCTACTCAACAGAAAGCTGGGAGGGCGGAACGCATGCCTTTGAACATGATGAGATCTGATACGTTTTCAATTACTTTCATTGATTGCAGATTTGGTCACTCCCCAAACATTTAGCTATTTCACGTGTGGCTAACTCACTTCTTTGAGGTAGCAGAAGTAAAGAAACAAAACGCTTCATTGGGACATGAAATACAGTTGCTAAATTGATGATGAAGTGCAGGTTTGATAAACTACTTTGCAGGAAATGCCAAATTAACACGCATAATCTATCGTAGTTTAGGCTATCTTTCTGGATCTTTTCCTTCAGTAGGAAAAGGGATGAGCAGTATGGTGGGTCACGTACACAGAGTGTTGTTCCTTTATTGCACTCATGAATAGAGTAAAATTCCGCCATCCACTTCTTAAGCTTGCATGTACCGTCAGGACAATCACAGACTGAACAATGTGAACTTGGCATATTGCCTTAAAACAACCTTAGGCAACGTAAAATAACTTCAGTGATTACGATAAGTAGCCAGCTGCTCCACTGGGATAGCTAGGCTTGATCGGCTTTGTTGACATCGTGGGTAGGCTTGAACTCTGACCGGAAAATCTTTGGACATGTGTAATGATAATGTCAATTTAGTCTATTCATGGTTCATCTCCTGGCTACCAAGCTAAGTTCCATACTATTGGCTGACCCTGTAAACTAAAAGAAGTTGATTCGTACATTCGAGCGAGGGTTGATTGGCTGACAAACATACGGCTCCATGAAGTCCAGTAGCGTACAAATACTTATTGGAGCCACTGTAGAATAGCTTGCCTGACCATATTGTTGAGGCAGAATCCTCAGGAATTTTCAAGAACAGGCTTGACTTAAAGCTAGATACCACTGCGTCATTGAATATCTAAAGTGATACCGTGGCTCCAATAAGTATTTGCACACTACTGTACTTCATGGAGCCGGTTACGGATGGCCTGGGCACAAACATGGCTTCCAGTTGCTTCCTCCACTTTGGTGGCAAGACTGGAGGCCGAGGACTGTCTCTCCCTCTGTACCAACAGGGAGATGTACCGGTCAGTGCGCTGGCTGGTCTTCCTGGGACATCCTTTCCTGGCTGCATTGGCTATGTGTCCAGACTGTTTGTACTTCTTGATGATGTACTGCACGGTCGTGTGGCGTAACGATAGCAGAGTTCCAATTTTTCTGGTGCTTTGGCCTTCTGAATGATTTGCTCCTGCATTCGACGGGGATTATATGTATATTTTTTATCAATTCTGAGATGGTGTGGTGGAGGCCATTTGTTGATCTGCCATGGAATGACCCTATAATAAATGTAGTTGCAGGACAGATGGCTCAGTGCTTTACAGAGATCTGATTCTTAATAGATGCAGGGTTGCTGAAATCAGGTGGTAAGTTTTACCGTTTGTGGTGGGCTCGATATGGCATGATTTGAGGGTAAAAATGGCCAAAAATCTGAGTTTATTTGCAGGGAGGTATGAGCTCAGAGTAGGGGGTGCTGAGAGAGAGAGTCTAATGACGTCATATAAATGCTTCTCAGCAGCACAACATTCATGATAGGCTGCTTTGAACGAGCAACATTTTTTTGGCACTGGACAGCATGAGAAGCGGTTGTAAAATTTTGTTTTGGATTTTTTGGATGCTGTCTGACATCCAGTTTTCCCATCTAAGAAGCCGCTCACGAGCAGCTGGCGGGGCATATATTCGCTTTTACTTCAGCTGCCAAAACACACCATCACAGTCGCATCTCCTCTTATAGGTTGCCCCTCGCGGCCTGTAAATTTCACAGGCCGAAAGATCAACTCCAAAACTGAAAAGAAAATGTGCAACACTGCTAACTTTACAAAAGCGCTCTAGCTTCACTAACAACTGAATTTTCGATCAAACAACCTCCATCAGAGTTACTCGGCGTTATCCAAACATTAGTTCCTAATAAAGCAAATAATATTTGCAAATGCCCAAACAAGCTAACTAACTCACATTCGTAACACAAAATTTGTCATTTAGCTGTGTAGCAAAATATTTAAAGTAGTAGAGCTAATGGAAATATGAACGCTTCATGCAGACATAAGTTCGATTCTTGTAACTCCCAACATGTGCTTGTAAGCCCACTTACATCTTCGGACAGCATGATGAGATGGATTTTGCCGTCAGTTTTTATTCCCCGGACATGATGCTCACAATCGCCAATCGAGGTTTTTTGGCAATGGCAGAATAACCGAGCGACTGTGCTCACTTCGGAGTAACCAAGCGACCGTGCTCACTTCGGAGATGGGACATTTAGGCCTGTCCTATTTCTTACAGTTGAGGCATATGCGGGAGCACTGTTCTTGTACGGTCTTGCCTCTGTACCGTCTTTGGCAGAGTCTCATTTGCATATTATCTCTTGGCTAAAATTTCAAGGTTCTGCGGCCAGTAGAGGCCCCTTTAAAAGGTGGGGTCTCTGATTACCTGGGTGACACATGTTTATTACTTGTCCATGCTCATTTATTAGCTGCATGAGTTCTTGATCTTTTGATTAGTTTTAAAGCTGTTTGCAATTCATCCCATATTGTTTGTTTAAATGTCCAGCATTAAATTCACTGTAAAGTCCAGAATTTGATGTCGACAGCATGAATCCATGGACCCAACTAGACTTATCACAGATGTTCAGGCTTGAGGTGGTGGTGTAATTGTGCGGGGAAATGTTTTCCTGGTGCACTTAAGGTCCAGTGATACCAATCAGTCATCATTTGAATGCTACAGCCTGTGTGAGTGTTGTTGCTAACCATGTGCATATCTTTATGACCACAAATGCCCCAACTTTGAATGGCTATTTCTCAGCATGATAATACTGTAAAAAGAGGGTCAGGTGAACACCAGATGCAGGATCCAGAAGGGTTTATTAAAACACAAAACACTAGGAGAAAATTGGCAGACATGCCAGAAATAAAACACCGTGCACAAGCACTGAACAAATGGGAAAACTAAGGTGCACTGCCTAAGGCAGGGGGAAACAGAAATACTCACTCCAAGAGTGGCTAAACTAGAAAAACAAAAACTGGACCTAACTAGACTGACAGAAAACACTGGGAGACTTAAACAAGGGGCAGACAAGACGAGGGCGCAGCAAAATACAAGACTCGGGAATCATACAAAGGAAATCCTCAGAAGGCACAGGGAGCTGAGATTTCACCATGCAGATCTGAGTCTAAACACAAAGTTCCGTCTGACGGCCCCTCCCATCTCTGCCACATATATGGTCACAAGATGAGGCGGGGACTCGGAATGCAATCTCGACTGGAACAGAAACACATGGGATTAATAAACAATTACACGAGAACCGGGTTAACAATAATGACTAGAGACAAGACGCTGAGACCATCAATCAAACTAGACAGTTTAGATTAAGGTCATCTAAACGTGACGAGCAAAAAGCACCACGAGAGAAGCGCAGTAAAGCACAGCTTTTAAAAGCAATTAATCAGAGACAGCTTAGGGAGAACTTACTACAGCTAGGAACACGCACTCGCTAATGAGTTAATTAAGGTTAACTACGTGACAAAAAATTTACAATCACCCTCAAATAAGTGCTGGTTAGTACGGGTTCGTAATATCCTATCAGAGAACGCATTCACTCAGAGTTTAGCGAGACCCAGGCTGCGTTCCAATCCGAAAAAATGCTTGCTTCGTCGTGTTCACTCGCCCTCCAATCGATTTTTTTCCCAAAAAATCCCGGATGTAAGATGGCTGGCACTTGTAGGGTTGTTCCAATTCAGTTTTGCGGAGAGGAGGGCGCATTTTCATTTGCTCAAGCCCTCGATTATCCTCCCTCAAATGAAGCCAACAACGTACATCCCTCCAAGCTTTGATATTGACCAGAATGCTTTGCTCATTCTCCCTCGGTCAAAATTTCATGTCCGCCATTTATTTCAGATGGCAAAAGGAGGAATTGTGGTTGGGAAATTACCAAACAAATTTAAGAATTGTGTTCGAGTAGTGTGCAATTTATGGCAGAGTTCTATGCAAATAGCGAAGTTTGGGGATGAGGGGCATCGGTTTCGCATTATTTTTAAGCATTTGAGACTTTACATTCATTTTTGCTGTAGCTAGCCTATAGCATCTGTGAGGACTGTTGCGGAGCTAAAAGCCGCTTTCACACTGGACGCGAAACACATTTTTCGCGCAACAGATTACATTCAAATGCAAAGACGCGAATGCACGCAAAATGCATCCATCGCACTGATCATACAATCTGTCGTGCGAAAAATTCGTTTCGCATCTGAAGTGAAAGCAGCTTTATTTTCCCATAAGGCAGTCACAAATGCCACAGCAGTCAAACGAGCATGCCGTCTTCTACTTGCCACGAACACGCGATACGCTTCCGCGTGAACTGTAAAAGGTAGAACGAACACATAGATATATCTATGGAACGTACAGGCAACTAACTCACTCGGTTCCATGGCAACGCAAACTTCCCAGTGGCTTGTTGACAAACGTAGTAGTGCAGAAAAAACGCGGCGAGGGTCGTTCCAATCAGATTTCCCACAACCCTCCCCCTAAGTCCCCTCTATTGCCCTCCCTCGCTCGGGAAGGGCTTACTCGCCTGTTACATCATTCGGAGGGCTAACTCGAGTGGAGGGAAGAAGTAAAGGGAGTATCTTATTTTGAAATTAATGAAATACCAGAGCCGAAACCGAAAGAGGAAACGTGATTGGACAACGAGGCGCAGGCATGCTGAAGGCAGTCACGCGACATTACTGGAGTTTGGCAGAGTGAGAGTGGATCGTCAGACGGCAGAAATGAAAGCTGAAATGTAAAATGAAAATAAAGCACAAGCACAAATAAGCACAAAGACAGCACACAAAAGGCAGAATCATAACAAATCCGCCATTTCACAGAGCCCCCCCCCCCCCATGGACTCTCCAGTTACTAGATCTGAAACCAATGGAGCATGTTTAGAATGGAATGGAACAGGAGATCCACTGAATTAATGTGCAGTTTACAACTTATCTCCATAAATTATGTGATGTAATCATATCAACATACACAAGACTCTCAAAGGAATGTTTCAGAAATCTTGTGGAATCAATGTCACATACAACTGGGGCTGTTCTCTGACCCTATCCGGAATGAGGACACTGTTGCTGAAGTATTATACTGAGTACAAATGAAAACGCACCACTCACGAAATCTGGAATAGCTCCACGGATTGATATGTGAAGTATATACAAATGATGCATTTGACATAATGATTGATTTTAGAAGACATGTAAACATCATTCAATTTCATTCACAATAATGTTAATGCGCGAGAGAGGTTTAACTGGTGTAGGGGTCAAACAGGAAAGTCAATAACGGGTGTGACCGCCATTTGCATTGACACATGCAGTACATCGCATGGAGTTGATCAGTCTCTGGATAGTGTTCTGAGGGATAGCATTCCACTCCTGAACAAGGGCAACCTCAAGTTCTCTGATGTTGTCCATCTGGCGTCGACGTGAAAGACGTCGTCCAATTTCATCCCATAAGTGCTCGATAGGGGAGAGGTCGGGTGACAGAGCTGGCCACTGAAGCACGGGGATGTTCTGCTGTGCAAGGTACTGCATGGACACCCTTGCAGTGTGTGCCCTAGCGTTGTCCTGTTGGAATGTGTGGACATCGTGGTGTTAGTTGAAGAACGGCACCACATGGTTCTGCAGCACCTGGTCCCGGTAGTAGACGCCGTTCACCCTTCCTCTGCAGATATGGAGAGGGGTTCTGTGACGGTAGCTTATTCCACCCCACACCATAACGCTGCCACCACCCCAACGGTCCGTTTGAACGACACAATCGGCGTTAAAACGTTCACCACATCTCCGCCAAACACGTATAGGGTCATCTGCGTTCCTTAAGTGAAATCGTGACTCGTCAGAAAAGATGAGACCGTGCCATTGTCGTAGTCGCCAATTCTGGTGCCTGTTTGCCCACTGTAGACGCTAGTTTCGGTGAGGATCTGTCAATATGGGGCCGAAATAAGGACGTCGTGCACGCAGGCCTGCAGCTCGCAGACGGTTCCATACGGTGTTGGGGTGAATGAATTCACGTCGTCCTTGGACTTTTGCAGCCGTTCTTGTCGCTGGTAGTGTTCGGTCTCGGACATGATCCCGTACGATCTGACGGTCCTGATGTGCCGTTGTCACACGTTTTTGACCCGGTCGAGGACAGTCCCGAGTGCTCCCCGTTTGCAGAAACCTTTGATGGAGTCTTGTGATCGTTGTGTGCGCGCAGTGTAGTCGTCTGGCAATTTCCCAGGTGCTGGCGCCAATTTGAAGCATGCCTATGGCACGTTCCCGTTCAGGGGCTGTAAGTCGAGGCATAGTGTCAATGTTTCACAAGTGTCAGTGAAGAAGTGAAATTTTATTCGGATTCACATGCTTTTAAAGGCAATGTGTGCACAAATTCAGAGTGAAATTCATTTTTCCCGTGGTGTGCGTGCAAGATGTTGCGTTTTTGCAAAAAATTGCCTAGCATTACAGTTAACTTGAAATTCTCGCATTTCTTGCACCTGGCATGTCAGGTGACGTCACTGTAGTGTTGTTGTTGTATAAAAATTACATTGAAGTTAATTTAACTTAAATATTGACTTTTTTCAAGTGGTGCGTTTTTCATTTGTACTCCGTATATAAAAGCTCAGATCCTGCTTTTCTCATCGTACCTTGGTGAGACTTCACTAACTTTGCTTCTTCTGTTGGTTTCAGTGGGGACCACATCGCCTCCCTACGTTGGCCCATGGTATGAAGAATATGACTATGAGGAAAGTACGTACTTCTCCCCCTGTGTAGATGACAGTGCAAACTCACACACAAGTGGTGTCACATACATATCTGCCCAAGCATACAAACACTCAAACACACACACACGCGCATGCACACACACGCACACATGCAGAGACCCAGCTGGAATTTAAACGTTTATTTAATGTTGAATCAATGTCAAGTAAATCACTTTTGAATTTTGATTCAGTTTTGATAAGTGAATCGACGTTGAACGCTCAACGTCATTTCAATATCTCATTTTTCAAAATAGGAGAGCTGGGAGAGAGTGGCTTTGACTTGCAACAGATGGCCTGAGGTCGGATTTGAACGCAGGCTGCTCTACCAGGCGAGCTACCCAGGCGTGAAATTTCAATATTTATTCATTAGACTTGTTCAACCAGTCAACATTCAACTTTACAAAAGTTCGAAGTTTTTTTTAACCTTTGTTTATTGGGGTTTTCAATGGACCATACTTACACAAAAAGCAGATTGTACTCATGTACATATAATTAGTCATAAAAATAGACAGAAGGAATAGCCCGAATTACAATAGAACAAACAAGCAAACAGAATAGACAAATTAATTAATTAATTAATGTATTACATAAATTAAAAAGAAGAGGAAAAATAATAATAATAAAAAGAAAATAAATATAATAATATCCACAATAAAAAGAAATAGAGGGAGAAACACTGGTCAATAAAAGAGAGGAGTGAAACCTTGCAGCATTGCGCCCGCAAGCCCGACATCAGTTACAAAACTTTCATCCTAATTCATTATGAGGGAACTTAATCTTTTTAATATATTGAAAAAAACTGACCTCAAGTGTAGGATAGGCCCAGTAACAGAGAAGCGGATTTTTCTAGTCTGACAAAATAGAGAACGCCCCTTATCAAACGGGTATGAGTGGGAGGTTTAGTTGATTTCCAAGTAGTCAATTTTAGCAGTCTAGCTAATAGGGTCGCAAAGAGCATTAGGTTCAATTTCTACCCCAGTAACTTCTGATTGGGAGATAAAATTTTCAGTCCAATATTTGCGTAGCGAGGGGCAAAGCCAAAAGGAGTGAATGAGATCTGCTGAGGACTGTTGGCATCTATCACAGATTGGGGATACATTCTCATAGATTTTGGCTAACCGAGCTTTAGTGTAATAGGGGCGGTGTATAATTGAAAAAGGCCATATTTTGCGCAAATTGATGATTTAGGTACCCTTTCTAGAATCTTTGTCCAAAGCTTGTCCATGATCTCCATGCCCAAATGTTCTGCCCAAAGAACTTCTATTGAGTTCAATGGTTGCAAGTGCAAGAAATGGATTTGGTTGAATATAGGTGAGATAGTGCCTTTTAAGGCTATTGTGGGCATCAGGAAATTATATAGGAGTGTATCACTCTGTCGACAGGGGAACTCTGAGAAGGAATAGCGGACAAAACTGTGAACCTGTAAAGACCTGAAAAAATGTTGTTTTGGAAGTGAAAATGACTCTGAGAGCTGCCGAAATAATGGAAAAGCATTATTTATATACAAATCCTTTAAAGTTTTGATCCCTAAATTTGACCAAACCAAGACGGCATTGTCCACAAGAGATGGAGGAAAAACATGTTTTGCAACCAGCGGAGCATAAACTGATATGGACTGGAGGCCAAAATGTCGTTTAAATTGAGCCCAGATCTTACACAAGTTCCTGAATACCAAATTATTAGAGTAGGGAGAAATAGAAGAAAGAATGCGAGCCTGTAGGAAAGCCTTCAGTGACGCCGAAGCGTAAGAGCTGATGCACTAAAGCCTTTAGTGAGGCCGGAGCGGAGCAGCTGGTGTACTAAAGCCTTCAGTGAGACCGGAGCGAAAGAGCTGGTTTATTAAAGCCTTCAGTTAGACCGGAGCAGAGGAGCTGGTGTACTAAAGCCTTCATTGAGACCGGAGTGGAGGTGCTGGTGTACTAAAGCCTTCAGTGAGGCCGGAGCGGAGGAGCTGGTGTACTAAAGCCTTCAGTGAGGCCGGAGCGGAGGAGCTGGTGTACTAAAGCCTTCAGTGAGGCCGGAGCAGAGGAGCTGGTGTACTAAAGCCTTCATTGAGACCGGAGCGGAGGAGCTGGTAATTTAAAGCCTTCAGTGAGGCTGGAGCAGAGGAGCTGGTGTACGAAAGCCTTCATTGAGACCGGAGTGAAGGAGCTGGTGTATTAAAGCCTTCATTGAGACCGGAGCGGAGGAGCTGGTAATTTAAAGCCTTCAGTGAGGCTGGAGCGGAGGAGCTGGTGTTCTAATGCTTTCAGTGAGGCCAGAGTGGAGGAGCTGGTGTACTAAAGCCTTCAGTGAGACCGGAGCAGAGGAGCTGGTGTACTAAAGCCTTCATTGAGACCGGAGTGGAGGAGCTGGTGTACTTAAGCCTTCAGTGAGGCCGGAGCGGAGGGGCTGGTGTACCAAAGCCTTCAGTGAGGCCGGAGCAGAGAAGCTGGTGTACTAAAGCCTTCATTGAGACCGGAGCGGAGGAGCTGGTTGCTAATGCCTTCAGTGAGGCTGTAGCGGAGGAGCTGGTGTTTTAAAGCCTTCAGTGAGGCCGGAGTGGAGGATTTGGTGGACTAAAGCCTTCATTGAGACCGGAGTGGAGGATTTGGTGGACTAAAGCCTTCTTTGAGACCGGAGCGGAGGAGCTGGTGTACTAATGCCTTCAGTGAGGCCAGAGCGGAGTAGCTGGTGTACTAATGCCTTCAGTGAGGCCAGAGCGGAGTAGCTGGTGTACTAATGCCTTCAGTGAGGCCATAGCGGAGTAGCTGGTGTACTAAAGCCTTTAGTGAGACCGGAGCAGAGGAGCTGGTGTTCTAATGCTTTCAGTGAGGCCAGAGTTGAGGAGCTGGTGTACTGAAGCCTTCAGTGAGGTCAGAGCGGTGGAGCTGGTGTACTTTAGCCTTCATTGAGACCAGAGCGGAGGAGCTGGTGTACTAAAGCCTTCATTGAGACCGGAGGGGAGGAGCTGGTGTACTTATGCCCTCAGTGAGGCCGGAGCAGAGGAGCTGGTGTACTAAAGCCTTCAGTGAGACCGGAGCAGAGGAGCTGGTGTACTAATGCCTTCAGTGAGACCGGAGCAGAGGAGCTGGTGTACTAAAGCCTTCAGTGAGGCCGAAGTGGAGGAGCTGGTGTACTAAAGCTTTCAGTGAGACCGGAGCGAAGGAGCTGGTGTACTAAAGCTTTCAGTGAGACCGGAGCAGAGGAGCTGGTGTACTAATGCCTTCAGTGAGACCAGAGCAGAGGAGCTGGTGTACTAAAGCCTTCAGTGAGGCCGAAGTGGAGGAGCTGGTGTACTAAAGCTTTCAGTGAGACCGGAGCGGAGGAGCTGGTGTACTAAAGCTTTCAGTGAGACCGGAGCACAGGAGCTGGTGTACTAAAGACTTCAGTGAGACCGGAGCAGGGGAGCTGGTGTATTATTGCCTTCTGTGACACCGGAGCGGAGGTGCTGGTGTACTAAAGCCTTCAGTGAGACCAGATCGGAGCAGCTGGTGTACTTAAGCTTTCAGTGAGACCGGAGCAGAGGAGCTGGTGTACCGAAGCCTTCAGTGAGGCCAGAGCGGCGGAGCTGGTGTATTATAGCCTTCTGTGACACCGGAGCGGAGGAGCTCGCCTCCAAAGCCAGCCATGTGGATGAAGTTTGCCTCAACTTCAAGCCAATACTTTAGAATCCTAATATTGGCAGCCCAATTATAAAATCTGAAGTTTGATGTCTCTGCAAGTATAATTTATGTAATCTGGGTACCTTCTTAATCCAGATGAACTCGGTGATCAGACTGTCTAATTTATCAAAGAACCTCAAATGGAGAAAATTGGCACACACTGAAAAAGATAGGAAAACCGTGCTAGGATATACATTTTCACAGAATTAATTTGTGTGGCAAGAGATAAATTGAGCACAGACCACCGTTCACAATCTTCTCGGACACGGGACAGAAGCGAGACAAAGTTAGCCTTTTCAAGATCTGCAGATTTTTGGGTGACTTGGACTCCAAGATATGCAAAGCTATGCTGTGCTATCTTAAAAGGGAAATTGTGTAAAGGGTAATTTGCTGCAGTTAAGTTTATGGGAAATATTTCACTTTTATGTTAGTGAAATTTGTAGCCTAATTTGACCAAATTATTTAAGAGTGGCACGAGTTGCAGGTACAGATTCAGACAGATCAGAAATATACAACAGTTGGTCATCGGCATAAAGAGAAACCTTCAATTCTATTCCGTACCTGCGTATACCAGTGATAAAAGGATTTTACCGTAAAGCCACAGCCAAGGGCTCAATGGCTAGAGCAAAAAGTAAGGTGCTCAATGGACTACCCTGTCTTGTGGAGCGAAAGAGGCCAAAGTAGTACAAAGTAGAACAAATATTGTTTGTACAGACTGAAGCCTGAGGTGATGAATAAAGCAGCTTGATCCAAGCAATAAAAGTCTTCTTTTAGCCAAATTTCTCCAACATATAAATGAGGTAATCCCACTCCACTCTATCAAACGCTTTTTTTGCATCTAAGGATATCAAAGCTTCTTGGGGGTAATCTGGTAAGAAAGAGGGGCAATGATAGGCAAAAACTGAGTGAATTCATCGATTGCCTTGTCACACACGTCACCATATATTTCACACACGCGCAACCACTTAGTTAACCCCTTTGTGCAGAAGCCAAATCTGGCTTTTTAGGTGTTACCTGATTTAAGGCTTTATAATTCAAGATTGCAGCTTTACAGACAGAAAAACTTTGGCTCAATTGAGTCTGGACATTTGAAGCATTTAGACTTCCATCGTATTTCAGTTTATTTTTATGATTTTGGTGGAGAAGGGGCTGCAAACACAAAAAATCTTCATGAAAATTGAACTTCAAATAGCAAAAAAATAATACTGACAATTAAAAAACTGCTGGGGCTTAAAACTATACATTTCTGGAATCATAAACTTCTTACCCACAAGTACAATTCATCTTGAACATTACATTCTAGATTACTCGCTTGCTATGAGCCAAATTAGACAGCTATCCAGGCGTCTCCCCAAAGTCTGAGATCCATCAAAATGGTTCACTGTCAAATCATTCATTAATCATATATTTAACACAAATTAACTTTTGGGGCATGAAATTCAGCATGAACTAATGATTTTCTGGTTGAGTTTAGCATGAATTCATCAATATCAGTGCAGTTGAATATCATTGGTCTCCAGTAACCTCCCCAAACACAAAACATGCCTTTTGTATAATTTTTTCATAAGTTAACAATATTGTCCATTTTTCTTCGAAGTCCCCCAAGCATTAAATAAAGTGCTGATTAAACAGCTATAACA
The DNA here is from genome assembly GCA_029721435.1 of Gymnothorax reevesii. NCBI lineage: Eukaryota > Metazoa > Chordata > Actinopteri > Anguilliformes > Muraenidae > Gymnothorax > Gymnothorax reevesii. Next base: position 93,902,638 of record CM056583.1, read on the forward strand.
TTCACACTGCAATGAAAAGCTAACCGCTCTCACATCCGAGCTCATAACCTTACAACTTATAAGGGTAAAAACTCACTTACTCTGAATTCTGAAATACGCTTTATTTTAACAGAATATAAACGTCACTTTCAGAAAAAAATCAAACGACAAATGCCTCCATATTCAACAGAATGGTGTAAAGTACGTACCGAGGGATCTACCGACGTGCGTGGGCTGCATGCATTTGGAGAAACGAAAACCTCAGCATTCGATGTCTTTAAACGCGGTATAAATTCTACAGCAAAAAGCCATATTGAGCAAAATGCAAACAGAGTAGAAGTATAACCTGTTTTCTTCATTGATGCCCTCCTCCAGAGACAGATGTTTCGGGTAGAAGGAACCCTCCAGTGCTGTTTCATTCTAAATAATTCGCATTGACCGCATCCATACAACATTTATCCCGGAAATGAAACACTTCAGGCCGGTTTCGGGTGTTTTTGTTTCTTTGATATCGCATCATTTTCAGCTGCACAACCGTGGCCAACATTCGAAGAATATACAACCGACCTTACTTTTACACTTAGCTTTGTATCCTATTCTTATTGCCCGATCAATGTATTTCAGTTATTGAGGAAAATTTAAACACTCGGGAACTGGATAAGAAAAGTGTCTATCAATACATCGTTACCGGGGAAGCTTTATAACTCTAGAGTTACGCAGATGAACCTGACTATATAATTGAGTGGCTGGCTATCGACACCAGTACTTGGGTGGATAAAAGGGAGCGCTGAATTTGTCAATGGAGGAATCTACGCGTTAATCCATGGAAGGGAACTACGCATATTTTGTGTGTGATGACAGTATTGATTCTCTCACATTATACTATCAATAACAATGTTGGATTTTTTTGCTTCACAAAACATATTTTTTGAACCACTAATTGGAATACTGTTGGCTCAATGTAGCTAAAATGGTTGCTACAGCGTAATAAGTTTTTTTTTGTCGCAAGTGATAATTTTTTGAAACTACTGGATCAATACTATGGGCAAGGATATTGACCAGTTTGCACATCAGGCTTAGCTGAGGAGTTTAATTCAAGCAACTCCTGAAAGACAGGGATTGGAGGGGACTTCCCCATACTCTAAATCGCGTCGCGCCGCATCTCGTGGTTGAGTACTGTAACTAAGTGCTTAAATTTGCAGGTCTATAGATGCGAGCGTCTACATCTGCAGAAAGGGGTTAAACAATTAAACAATTATGTCCTGTGTTAATTAAGTAGAATCGTCTGCTGACTTCATATTTAGATAAAAGCAAGGTCAAATCAAGTTTCCTTGGACATTAAAAATTATTGTCATAAAAGGTCAACTTTTAAAATTTTCATGTATTTGGTCACGTGTGTGGCATTTTAAAGTTAAATAAATAAATTTTTTAATTATTTCATTGAGAATGAAAGTTGGTGTAAATTTTTAATTGATTAATTTGAGAAATAGAGTGATACATGCCTACTGCAACATTTAAACACAAAAAAGTAATGTGACGTTCAATTTACCAGTTGATGAAAATAAGACAGAAATCCTCTATTTTTATTATTACACATATATCTATGCATCTTAATTCAAGAAAAAAAAAACACATTTCATAAAATTTAAGACAATGCTCTTTGTGGATATACAACTGAAAATTCAAAAAAAAAAAAAAACTTCAACTTTCAAATTTGTTTCACATTTTAAAGAATGGCCCATGGAAGCCCAACTAGGCTCATCAGTTTCTTTTTACTATTGTGAATATATCACTTCAGATACTGAATGACTCATTAGTATCTAGCTTAAAGTCAAGCCTGCCCTTGAAAATTCTCAAGGTGTCTGTCTCAACAATATGGTCAGGCAAGCTATTCCACATTGAATTTACTCTCTGGGTGAAAAAATATTTCCTAATACCTGTGCTAAATTTACCCTTTGTCGACTTCCATTTTTGACCCCGAGTTCTACTGACAAAACTTGGCCGAAGGAATCCTACAAAATTCACTTTGTTAATTTCTTTTAAATATTTAAAGACCTCAATCAGATCACCCATAAGTCTCCTTTTCCTAAGACTATAGAGAATAAGGATCTTCAGCCTCTTCTCTGAGCTTTTATCTTTTATAACTGGAATTAGCTTAGTGGCTCTTCTCTGGACTTTTTCTAGAGCGTCTATATCTTTCTTCAAGTATGGTCCCCAAAACTGAACAAAGTACTCCAGATGTGGTCTGCTGAATGTGTTGTACAAGAGAAGTATGACTATGACCTCCTTGGATTTATACTCAGTACTTTTCGCTATACATCCCAGCAACCGATTGGCCTTTTTAACTGCTACGGCACAATGGCCAGTGTTCTTTTTTTTTTTTTTTTTTCCTACATGTACACTACAACTTTACATTTCCCTTCATTAAATTTCATTTGCCACATTTCTGCCCAATTCTGGATTCTATCCAAATCATCTTGAATCACTTCAGTGGGCTCAAAACTATTTGCCAAACCGTCAAATTTGGTATCATTCGCATATTTAACTAATTTGTTTTCAATAGTCCTATCAAGGTCATTAATGTAGATGAGGAACAGCAGGGGTCCCAACACTGATCCCTGGGGGACGCCACTCCCCACCATACCTAGCTCAGATGAGATACCACTGACAACCACTCTTTTTGTTCTGTCCTGTAACCTGTTTTGAATCCACTTAAGAACTTCAATGGAGCTCATATTAAAAATTAGTCTCATATGCGGTACTGTATCAAATGCTTTCTGAAAATACAGGTATATAATGTCATAAGCCCTGGTCTGGCCATAAGTCTTGGTGGCCTCTTCCAGAAGGTTTCAATTGCAGAGGGTTTGTCAGGCATGACCTTCCCTGACAGAAACCATGTTGTCTATCCCTCAAGATATTATTACGTTCAAGAAATAATTCCAGCTCGTCTTTTGTAATAGACTCAAGTATTTTGCATTGTATTCATTGTTTTTATTTACATTGTACACAGCATCCCAAAATTTTTGGATACATGGTTTTTACTTTGGACTGGATTGGCACTAGATGGGATTTGTATGGGCAGCATCTGAGCATATGGATCACAGTCTCTTTGTCCTTACAGTTGCTGCAAACAAGCTTGAGGAAGAGAGAGAGCGGGCCAAGAAGGAGAAGGAAGAAAGAGGTACGGGTTCATTATGATTTCGAAGTAACCCTGTCACGCAATTACATAAAGCGCTATAATGGACTACGTGTTTTCTGGGGTCAAATATTCTGTTCATTTGAAGGAACCTCACCCACTCATCTTGCCCACGAAAGATTGCTTCACTGTGTCAATACAAGCACTTGGAGTCCTGGCTTTGAGGGTCGCGAAACTGAGAAAACTGTGTTAGTGCAAAAGAAAACATGGTGAAAGGCACAAGCCTGTTAATAAAAATTCAAGTTTGTGACTGTCAGCAAGTGTGCTTTATACTTTGACATTTATACACAAACCTCAATTCCAATGAAGTTGGGATGAAGTGTAAAACGTGAATAAAAACAGAATGCAATGATGTGCAAATCTCATGAACCCATATTTTATTCACAATAGAACCTAGACAACATATCAGATGTTGTAAGTGAGGCATTTTACCTTTTCATGAAGAATACTGGCTCATTCGATAGCAGCAACACATCTCAAAAAAGTCGGAACAGGGCCATGTTTACCATCGTGTAGTATTCCCTCTTCCTTCAACAACAGTCTATAGACATCTGGGAAGTAGGGAGACCAATTGCTGGAGTTTTGGAAGATCCCCACTCTTGTCTGATGTAGGATTCTGGCTGTTCAACAGTCCAGGCTCTTCTAAGCCAGATTTTCCATTTTGTGATGCGCCCAATGTTTTCTGTTGGTGAAAGGTCTGGACTGCAGGCAGACCATTTCAGCACCCTGACTCTTTTACAGCGTAGCCATGCTGTTGTGATGGATGTAGTATGTGGGTTAGCATTGTCTTGCTGGAATCTGCAAGGCCTTTCCTGAAAGAGACGTTGTTGTAAAACCTCTATATACTTTTCAGCATTGATAATGCTTATTTAGATATGTAAGCTGCCCATGATATTGGCACTAATGCAACCCCATACCAATCAGAGGTGCAGGCTTTTGAACTGAGTGTTGAAAACAAGCTGGATGGTCTCTCTCCTCTTTAGTCTGCACGACACGGCATCCATGGTTTCCAAAAATAATTTCAAATTTTTTGATTCATCCAACCACAGAACAGTTTTTCAGTTTGACTCAGCCCATTTTAAATGAGCTTTGTCCCAGAGAAGATGACGGCATTTCTGGATTGTGTTCACATATGGCTTCTCCTTTGCATGATACAACTTTAGCTTGCATTAGAACATTCCACGGCGAACTGTATTCACAGACAATGATTTCCGTAAGTGTTTCTGAGCCCTTGCAGTGAATTCCAGTGAAGAATTGTGCCTCTTTTTGATGCTTGAAGGCTCGAAGATTACAAGCATCCAATATTGACCTTCGGTCTCGTCCCTTGTGCAAAAAGATTTCTACAGATTCTCTCAATCTTTTGATGATATTATGTCCTGAAGATGGTGGGATACTCAAAATCTTTGCAATTTTACATTGAGAAACCTTTTCTGAAATTTTTAGACTCAGTTTTTTGCAGAGTGGTGAGCCTCTGCCCGTCTTTACTTCTGTAAGACTCTGCCTCCCTAAAATTCTCTTTTAATACCCAGTCATGTTACTGACCTGTTGCCAATTAACCTAATTAGTTCTAAAATGCTCCTCCAGCTGTTTTTTTTTTTAATCTTACCAGCCCTATTGGAACTACACAACTTAACGACAGTGGTTGAACTATGGTTTTGGGGAACACCCGCATTGCTTAATGATGATTCGTATTATGGAAGTTATCTCGATAGTTCAAACAATTGTTTTGGGAAACATTTGCATTGCAACTGCATAGTTAGAACTATGTAAGCTGCTACCGGTTAACAACTATGCTTTTGGAAAACGCACCCCTGGAAGAGACTGCTGAGCAATTCAGGAAAGCATGAAATTTGAATTTGATAGATTAGTTGATCTCAAAATACTTGCATGGTTTTTTGATGACAGACTTTGTAGTAGACAGCTAGTAAAGGCATATATTGTAGCTAGTGAGCACTTCATCATAGTAGATATATAGCTTGCTTGCTAAGTAATATTGAACTATAATATCTTATTTTATCTTGGTAATTACGAGCTTATACATCGCTTGGTAGCTTTCGTTCAACTTTATTGAGTATGAAAAGTTAGGAATTAAATTTGACTGCCCATTAAGCACGAGTGGCGAAACTGACAGAATATTCTGAAACTGCTTCTTCTTTTGATCATGCTTACTGTTTCACAAAAGGGAATTGTATCTAATGAATTTGCATTGATTGCAAATACAAATTGCATTAAAGGTGCCCTGTGTAATGGCAAATAAAAAATAAATTCATACTTGACACACTCCAAAGAAAATGGGGGCCATATACCGGCAGAAAGTGAGTTGGTCTACCCTAGTAGTAACAATCAAGAATCGGCACAGTCCCTCCTCCCATCAACCCTACTGTCCATGCTCCACCCCCATTTTCTCAACGAGCCCAGAGCCATAGCCGACAATCTACAGTCCAAACAGGGCCCCCCTGACTCCAAAACTCTGAGATATAAACACATGAACAAATGTCAGTTGATGTCAGGAAATTCTGTACTACGACATCTTCAAGCTACTCCCCTTCACCCGATCCAGTAAATATGTCCAAATTACTTGTCATTGTTCACTCGAAATAAATTAATTTGCTAGCTGATAATAAATATACGATATACGATGCAATAAAAGCTGAGAAAAGTGCAGGTCGGATACAGAATTCTGGCCATTTATTGGTAGTTGACAATATTTTACTAGACACTTAGATTTGTTAGAAGTCAAGTTTACTAGTGTAATGTGAATATAGGCCACTAGATGGCAGTATTTACCTTTTTTTTATTAAGCTCAGACTGCAGTCATGTTTAGACATGTCCTGGACATGTCTGGGGCAAGTCTCAGAAAAGTAAAAAAAAGAGGTCTAAATTTGGGTGGGGTCTGCAAAAGAGTATATAAGGAATAGAATTGAGACATTAGAGTAGTAGGAGAAATTGCAAGAAGATGACCAGACCTGCCATTCTGTTCAAGACCTGTGACATTTCTTTTGTGGATTTCTTTGCCTGTGTTTGAGCATTTTCATTATCCAGGACATCACCAAGCCACCCCACAAAAAGGGACTGTAAATATTTCTTTTATTTTCCAAATCAATCTTGGTCTTTAGGTTCATTAGTTGTTAGTTAGTTGTTATTGTCTTTGTCTGTTAAATTAAATGTGTTTAAGTTTTAAAAACTGTGTGTCATCCCTTGCTGTTGCTGTTGTGTTGTTTTAAATGTAATAACAAATTGGGGCAATAACAAATTGGGGGCTCAAGGTCCGGGATAGACCATTTTGTGAGTCATTTATTAAAAATCTAACATTTCAAATTGTAAAAAAAAATTTTTTTTTAATTGAATACATATATATTGACAACAGCAATGGATGATTTCTTGGCATCACCAACCGTAGGGGTTTTGAAGTCTTTTAAAAAGACAGAACTGCTAGAAATTTGCAGACATTTAGAGCTGACAGAGGTGAAACCAGCCATGCGAAAAGCAAGACTGGCAAGAGAGATAGTTGAATATTACATTGATGAAAATGTGTTTGCACCAGGAGATCTGGAACAGTTTCCAGTGGAAAATCCAAATATAGAAATGGAACTTAAATTAAAAATGCTAGAGATTGAAAGGGAGGAAAAAGAAAAACAAAGGCAGTTTGAGTTGGAAAAATTAGCAAGAGAAGAGAAAAAAGATAGGGAGGAAAAAGAGAAACAAAGAGAATTTGAGAGGGAAGAAAAAGAAAAACAAAGGCAGTTTGAGTCAGAAAAATTAGCAAGAGAAGAAAAACAAAGAGAATTTGAGAGAGAGAAAGAGGAAAGAGCAGAAAGAGAGAGACAGAGACAGAGAGATTTTGAATTAGAGAAATTCAATAGAGAAGAAAGACTCCAAATGGAGCAACTAAAAATTAAAATTGAAACTAAAAATAAATTTTGTGCCAGTCAGGAGGTAAAACTGGTGCCTCCATTTTCAGAAAAGGATGTTGACAACTATTTCCAGTGTTTTGAAAAGGTAGCAAAGAGTTGCCAGTGGCCAAAGGAACACTGGCCTCTGATGTTGCAAACTGTCCTCAAGGGTAAATCTCAACAAGCCTATTCGGCTTTGTCTGCAGATGATTCCTCTGATTATGAGGTTGTCAAAAAGGTTATTTTGAGAGCTTATGAGTTGGTTCCAGAGGCTTACCGACAGAAATTCAGAGGTCTGAAGAAATCTGAAAATCAGACTTATGTTGAATTTGCTAATGAGAAGCAGGTTTGCTTTGAGCGCTGGTGTACTTCTATGGAGGTCAAGGATGATTTCAACTCACTAAAAGAGATGGTGTTAGTTGAAGAATTCAAGAACTGTGTTAAGGATGATCTTAAGACCTACCTTAATGAGAAGCAAGCACTGAACTTGCAATCAGCTGCCAAATTCGCAGATGAATATGTTCTCACACATAAGTCCAAATTTCAGTCTAGCAGTAACAATAAATGGTCCCAATTTCAGAAAAAGGGTTACGGTGATACCTAAGATTCCTCACCCAAAGACAAAGACAAATCTGGTGATGGTGCTCAGAAATCCAGTAACAGGTCTGATCAAAGTGTGAAAGCTGACAGTGACAAAAGTGGTCTAGTTTGCAGTTATTGCAAGAAATCTGGTCATGTTACAACTAACTGTTGGTTCCTTAAAGCTAAGAAAGAAAAAGAAAAGGATACCAAACCAAATGCCTTTGTGAAAACAAGGTTAGAAACCCCTGTAGTAGATAACCGATCTGCTAAATTGCCTGCTTCATGTGGGGCTAAAAAGCCTGATACAGCTGACTTCGTGAGGGAGGAATTTCTTCCATTTGTGTCAGAGGGATTTGTGGCTCTGAATGAGCATACTACTCCTGTCCCCATATATATCCTAAGGGATACCGGAGCTTCTCAGTCACTTTTGTTGATGGACTCCTTGGAGTTACGTGATGAGACCGCTTCAGGGGATTTCATACTTGTACAAGGTATTGAAGGGAGGACTGTATCTGTACCCCTGCGCTCTATATTCTTGAAGTCAGATTTAGTTACAGGACAGGTAAATGTGGGACTTATGTCAAGTCTACCTATAAAGGGTGTTTCTCTGTTGCTAGGCAATGACCTGGCTGGGGGCAAAGTAGTTCCCCCTGTACATCTTACTTCACAGCCGAGCACTGAAAATGGGGATGAGGACCCATCTCTGTATCCTTCTTGCGCAGTGACTCGTGCTATGGCCAAGAAGGCTAAAGAAGATGATGTTGTGGTGCCGTCCAGTACATTGAATAGTCAGGACTCAGGTGGTTCGCCTCATGACTCTGATTGGCCTACTATGGTTTCTCCGTTTGAGGACTTATCAGATACTTTTATCAGTTCTCTATTCAGCCAGCCGGATGGGTCTGGTGATTCTGATGTGTCTGGAGACTTGTCTCTGTCCAGAAAGCGGTTGATTGAGGAGCAAACTAATGATCCTGAAATTTGTGTACTAAAGAGGAGAGCCCTTCCTGAAAAAGAAATAGATGCAGTTCCAGTTGGGTATTATCTCAAGGATGGTGTGTTGATGCGGAAGTGGCGCCCTCCTGATATCCCTGCCAATGCAGATTGGGCAGTGGTCAGGCAAATTGTTGTTCCGAAGGTCTATAGGAATGAGATCTTAACAATGGCTCATAGTTTACCTTTAGGAGGTCATCTTGGTGTTAACAAGACTGTTGATAAGATCATGAAACACTTCTTTTGGCCTGGGCTTCGGAAAGACGTTTCCAACTTTTGCAAAACCTGTCACACTTGTCAGGTAGTTGGAAAACACCAGTTAGACCCACCTGTAGCTCCATTGCAGCCTATCCCAGCATTTGGGGAGCCATTCTCTAGGGTCATTGTTGATTGCGTTGGTCCATTACCCAAGACTAGATCTGGAAATCAGTACTTGTTGACAATCATGTGTGCATCTACCAGATTCCCCGAAGCCATACCTCTACGTAACATCAAGGCAACTGCAATCTCGAAGGCTTTGATAAAGTTCTTCACGTTGTTTGGTCTTCCCAGGGAAATTCAGTCAGACTAAGGTAGCAATTTCACTTCTGGATTGTTTCAGCAGGTTGTGTATGAACTAGGTGCAAAACAGATTCTTTCTAGTGCCTATCATCCAGAAAGTCAGGGTGCCTTAGAGCGGTTTCATTCCACTCTCAAGACAATGATGAGGACTTATTGTTATGACCATGAGAAAGACTGGGATGAAGGGGTTCATTTGCTGTTGTTTGCAGCTAGAGAAGCAGTGCAGGAGTCTACTGGATTCAGTCCATTTGAGCTAGTGTTTGGTCATGAAGTGAGAGGACCTTTGCTATTATTGAGTGAACAATGGCAAGAGAAAGAGCCGCATATCAGTCTGTTAGACTATGTTAGCAAGTTCAAGGAAAAATTGCGTGCAGCTTGTGACCTTGCCAAAGAGAACTTGAAATCAAGTCAGGGAAAAATAAAAACTTGGTATGATCATAAGGCTAGAAGCCGTGAGTTTAAACCAGGAGACAGGGTCCTTGTGTTGTTTCCCTTGCAGTCCAATCCATTGCAGGCTAGATTTCATGGTCCTTATGAAATTCTGACAAAACTCAATGATCTCAATTACATTGTGAAGACTCCAGATAGGAGAAAACCAAAACAATTGTGTCATATAAACATGCTAAAGCCTTATCATGACAGAAATGCTAGGGTTGCAGCTGTCACTTCAGATTCTCCAATGGTCGAAACGTGTGAAGATGAGGGGGAGTTTCAAGATGATGAACCAAGAATTAAAGCTGAAGTTCTTTCATGTAAATTGTCAAACACTGAAGTGTTGCAAAATCTTGATGTAAAACTCCAGCACTTAGAACCCTCACAGAGAGATCAGTTTGGAAGGTTGATCAAGAAATATGAGGATTTGTTTCCTGATGTTCCAAAGAGAGTTACTATAGCCTCTCATGATGTAGATGTTGGTGATGCCAAACCAATAAAACAGCATCCATACCGGATGAATCCTGAAAAGAGAAAGATTGCTGAGAAAGAGGTTGAGTACATGTTAAAACATGATATTATCAGACCCTCCAACTCCGATTGGAGTTCACCCTGTGTGCTAGTTCCAAAACCTGATGGAAGTACTAGATTCTGTACAGATTATCGCAAAGTCAATGCTGTAACTAGAACTGATGTGTTTCCAATACCTAGGATTGATGATTGTATTGATAGTGTAGGGCAAGCAAAGTTTCTGACCAAGATTGATTTATTGAAGGGTTATTGGTGTGTGCCTTTAACTGAGAGGGCCAAGAGCATCTCTGCTTTTGCCACACCATCTGGATTGTACCAGTATGAAGTCCTACCCTTTGGCATGAAAAATGCCCCAGCCACGTTCCAAAGGATGATACAGTCTACAATCGCCGGATTGCCACACACGGGTGCGTACATCGATGACCTGATCACACGGAGTGACTCCTGGGAAGAACATCTAAAAGATGTAGAGACGTTGTTCCAGCGCCTGACCCAGGCTAACCTGACTGTTAACCTGAGCAAGAGTGACTTTGGTTGTGCTACTGTCACCTATCTTGGCTACGTCATAGGCCAGGGTAAGGTGGCACCCATAAATGCTAAAGTCCAAGCCATCATGGACTTTCCAGTTCCTGACAACAAAAAAGCTTTGCGCCGCTTCCTTGGAATGATCGGGTACTACCGCAAGTTCTGCAAGAACTTTGCTGAGATTGCTCTCAGTCTAACTAACCAACTGAAGAAAGGCGTAAAGTTCACCTGGGATGATGCATGCCAGAGAGCCTTCGATCACCTGAAGTCTCTGCTGTGTCACTTCCCTGTGCTCAAATCTCCTGACTTCAACAAACCGTTCTCCATCGCGGTCGATGCTAGCGACCAAGCTTGTGGATCTGTGCTCCTACAGAGAAGTGACTCGGATGACATTGAGCATCCCGTGGCATACTTCTCCAGGAAGTTCAATCGCCACCAAAGGAACTATTCCACAATAGAGAAGGAACTGTTGGCTCTGGTCCTTTCTTTACAACACTTTGAGGTTTATGTTTGTACGGGGCAAAAGCCAATGGTTGTATACACAGACCACAATCCGTTAATGTTTTTGAGTAAGATGAAAAACAAGAATCGGAGATTGTTGAATTGGAGTTTGATTTTACAGGAGTTTGACTTGGAAATTAAGCATGTGAAGGGTACAGACAATGTAATTGCTGATTGCTTATCCCGTGTTTGAATATGTATTTTTATATTGTGTTTTTTTGAATATTGTATGATATGTATGTATAGACAAGTGTTCACTTAACCATTTTGTATTGAAAAGAAAAATTTTGCCTTTATGAGTCAAAATTTTTCCCTTTTGGAATGGAGGTGTAATGTGAATATAGGCCACTAGATGGCAGTATTTACCTTTTTTTATTAAGCTCAGACTGCAGTCATGTTTAGACATGTCCTGGACATGTCTGGGGGACATGTCTTGGGCAAGTCTCAGAAAAGTAAAAAAAAGAGGTCTAAATGTGGGTGGGGTCTGCAAAAGAGTATATAAGAAATAGAATTGAGACATTAGAGTAGTAGGAGAAATTGCAAGAAGATGACCAGACCTGCCATTCTGTTCAAGACCTGTGACATTTCTTTTGTGGATTTCTCTGCCTGTGTTTGAGCATTTTCATTATCCAGGACATCACCAAGCCACCCCACAAAAAGGGACTGTAAATATTTCTTTTTTTTTTCCTAATCAATCTTGGTCTTTAGGTTCATTAGTTGTTAGTTAGTTGTTATTGTCTTTGTCTGTTAAATTAAATGTGTTTAAGTTTTAAAAACTGTGTGTCATCCCTTGCTGTTGCTGTTGTGTTGTTTTAAATGTAATAACAAATTGGGGCCATAACACTAGTCAGACATAATTTTTTACTTGCGCGTGGACTAGCGAACTACCATGAATTTTGAACCCTGCCTTTGTTATTAGGGGTTCAAGCACAAAGTGCCAGAACCCTATTGTTTTTACTCAGATTATAATATTATTTTTAATTTTCTGCCGCTTTTCCAATTTTGCTCATAAAACCAATACCGTCCATCGAAAAGTCACCAAATTTGGTAGGATGTGAGAAGGTCATGTGATAAACAAGTATCTACAATATGGCGTCCATATGTCACATGACCAGGCAGCCATATTGGATTGAAATCCCAATTTTCAAAGGCTTTGACCCATTTGACGAAAAGTCACAAAACTTGGTATACAGGTTCCCCTCATCACAAGGAACAACTTTGCCACTTGAACCTATCAATTCCGGCATATTGGATTTGAGCTAATTCGCATAATTATCCTTTCAGCAAAAATTACATCTTTTCCTGAACGGTTGGCCTGATTTGCACAAAATTTTAAACACATCATCTTGAACCCAATCCCAACTTAACATCAAGAAACATGACCATCACAAGCTAATGCATTTGTTTCATTTACTAATTCATATGCAACTGAGCCAATATCATTCACCATCGCATAAATAATTCTGAAATTTCTTGTGCACAATGACAAGGCTTCACTGACAAGATGTCCAAAGTTGAAACCAATCGGTCACTAAACACAGACACCACAAGTGCTTGAACACGCCCATTTCTAACCCAATTTTTAATGTGAAAAATTTACTTAATTAAAAACCTTCTTCTCTTGAATCGTAACTTCACTTGATGCAAGATTCCACTTGTCGGGCCATCAGGGTACGCTCTTTTTAAATTGCAAAGGAATAGTTGCTACAACAAATTACACTGGTGCTATGTATCAGTCAAATTGCAACTGTGACATCATGAGTTTTTAGGTCACCTGAGACAAAGTCTCAAAGTGACCTATTCTAATCGCCCTTGGCCCATTGTCGTCCGTCGTGCGTCCATAAACAATGAATATTTTCGACTTCTTCTCAGAAACCGCTGATCCCATTTCAATAAATTTTGCAGGAACCTTCCTTGGTCAAATATGCAGCAAAATTGTGAATTGTATGGTGCCCACCCCTAGAGCCTCTGAGGGGCGGGGCTAAAAGTGGTCAATACACTTTCGACTTCTCAGAAACCGCTGATCCAATTTCAATAAAATTTTGCAGGAACCTACCTTGGTCAAATATGCACAAAAATTGTGAATTATATGGTGCCCACCCCCAGGTGCTCTGCGGGTGGGGCTAAAAGTGGGCAGTATATTTTCGACTTCTTCTCAGAAACCGCTGATCCGATTTCAATAAAATTTTGCAGGAACCTTCCATGGTCAATTGTGCACCTAAAACATGGACTCTACAAGCACTTGCACATGCCCATTTTTAACCCAATTTTTAGCTGCGACCAATTAGCTCTACGAACGCTTCTGCCTGTCTGTCTGTCCGTCTGACTGTCTGTTCGTCTGTGCCATCTTTTTGACCATGTTCCTGTTGTCGTATCATCATGAAATTTTCAGGAGTTATTGACCTTCACCAAAGTGATGTCCATGCACAAGGTCGAGGTCAAAGGTCAAAGGTCAAGTTCACAGAGGTCACAAGCTTGTTTGCAGGTTTTCGCGCTGTAACTCCAGTTAGAATTCATGGATCGCTATGAATTTTTGGAAATAGCTTCTAGGCATACAGGAGGTGTTCCCAATTGTTTTTAAAAGTCATTCGTCAAATCACAAGGTCACAAAGGCAAAAAAAGTGTCAATTTTGCCCGATTTGACGGTTTTCGCACCGTTACTCAAGTTTAATTCAATGAATGGCTATGAAATCTTACAACAAGCTTCTTGGCATAGAGGAGGGTTTCCCTATTGATTTTCAAGGTCATCTGTTGAATCCCAAGGTCACACCGGTCAAAAAAAGTGTCGATTTTGCCCCGATTTCACAGTTTTCGCACCGTAACTCCACTATAGGTTCATGGATGGCTATTACATCTTAGAACAAACTTCTTGGTACAGAGGAAGGGTCCCCTATTGATTTTCAAGGTCATTTGCCAATTTCAAGATCACACTTGTACAAGAAACCACCAGTCATGGACACTAGGCCACGTGACGGATGCTAGGCGAGGTCGCAGCTATTAGATCCTTCTGATCTACTTGTTAACCCGTTCCCACTCCGACAGCCCGTAATCGGGCCGTCAGGGAAGTTGAAAACATACTACGTCATTTACACAGCTTGTATGCAACTGAGATACTCATGCCACATATCGTCAGAAAGCTAAGATTCTTGAGATTCGAATGATGCCAACCATTTCAAAGTATAATCATCCCAGCAGCTTTAATCAACGCCCATGTCAGACCACAAACAAACAAACGAACAGTTACAAAACTGATGTGACTCACCGATGAAGCCCCCTAGTACTCTTCCAGTCTGACATATCCCCTCAAAAATGGTCTTGTTACATCCACGAAGTTCCAGTAAATCCAACCAAGTAAAGTTTTTAGTCCAAAACACACTATTATACTGGTAAATATCCATGAACAGCTGCTGCATCGTTTGAAATGAATCGGTGGTTATCCACAAAGTTCGCTGCATTAGTGGTCGTTGCTTCGGAACAGATTTAGACAGTACACAGCCATTTGCGCCAAAATGGAGTCTGCACTCTAACCTTTCGATTGACACCTCACTCGACCAGTTACGAGCTTCCCTGCCCTGTCTACAGCCTGCTATAGCCAACGATTGCCTGTGTTGAAACGAAGCTCATGCCTCCTTTTTTTGCGTGTAGCCCGAGCAACCAGCAACCAATCGAGACGACGATTGTTGCATTATGACACCAACGAAATTCTGGAAACGCCGATATATAGGTTGTTGGGGTGGCGAAAAGGCTGGCGCTGCCTATCGCTCGCGTAAGAGAATGGACAGAATATGGCTCAGCTGTGCGTAATGCGTGCTGTGCGTTCCGCAAAACAGAGCGAGGCAGAGAGAGATTACCAGCGAATGTTTGATGGTTGTTTACGGAGTTTGAAAGAAAAAATAGCCAAAAGGTTGCGAAAAAAATCATTTTCAGTTCAGAAGCTGCAGAGCTGTGCACTCGGCGTGCAAGTGATAGCTCAGGGGAAGAAATATCCGACCAAAACCGTGATGGCTCCGTAGCAGAGGAAATGTTTCTCGGGGGAGATGACATTACTCTTGACAAGTACGCATCATATTATAACTTATATTTCATTATATAATAACATTACATTTATATTTATTATTATTATTATTATTATTATTATTATAAAATTACATTACGTATTATTTGCATCTGTCACGGAAGGTGGAAGGACGTCATGTTTTCACTGGAGTTCACCGTCATGTTTTCACCGGAGTAATTCTGTGTAAATAATTACGGGAAAAGGATATTATAATATGATGCTGATATTATGATGATTATATTATTACCATATTACGCATTATTACCTCCGTTACCGAAGGTGGAAGGAAGTTATTTTTTCGCCGGCGTTGGTTGTTGTGGGAATTTAAATTTTCATCCCTGTAAGAAATCAGAGTGAGACAAAGTAAGTAAATAGGATCCATTTTACTATGTGCCACATAGGGTCTTCGTTACAGGCAAGGAACGAAGACAAAGGAATCTCTCCTTTGCTTTGGATATATGTAAAAGCACAAAGTCAGAATCTCTTCCCCTTGGGGTTTATATGCACAAATTTGAGCTTATGCGTCAGTAACTTTTTTCAGCAATATTGATCGTGAATCTGGATATGGGATTGGATTCCTCTAAGTGTCACCTTTCATTAGAGCCCAACATTATGACTGTAGGTTGAAGCGTTCAAGAGTTATGCCCTTTTATCCTAGGTATGTGACCATGGTTATCCAAGGGTCCTTTTGGGGTCTCCAAATGGCCATTTTTGGAAACGCCTAGACATGGCCTTAGAAAAACATGTGTAAAATGCTCATTTTCTGTAGGATTGTAATCAAATTTGAACTGGAACTCAGTAAGACTTCATGCTGTGGTCCCATTGTGTTTTTCAGCTAAAAAGTCTCAGCTGCTCTCATCTACAGGCATCTGTTTGCAAAAAGAAATTTTGGCGAGAGTAAAAACCTTCTACTTCAGTGTTGTTGCTAAATCAAATAACACTAGCTACGTGCAAATCAATATGCAAAGGTCTCAAATCAATGTTGAAACATTATTGGGTTCAAATGGTCATAAATGATTCTTCTGTATGAAAGTTTTGTAAATCAATGGATATGGTTTAGCTGCCACAATGGATTTTATCTTACAAATTCAGTTTGTCCTTCTGCCAAAACAAAACATTGGGAACTCCTGAGACTTAATAAGTATGTTTCTCCCTCTGTCCACAATCATCTCAATGAGGGAAAATGTCATTGGTGATAGAAACACATTTCATTTTCTTCTAGATTTTGTGGATACCTACGAACTGATCCATGTAAGCCAACCCCATGTCTGTATTTGAAAATTATACGCCATTTAGAATTCTTTGGGAAACCTTTCATTTCTATCTCCTTTTAAACAGTGTGATCAATTCCCATGAAATTTTGTAGGCAGCATCTTCTAATCAAGATCTAAAATTCCAGCTTAAATAATTTTGCTATGTTTTAAGGTGTGGCCGCAGTCAGCCAATTAATTTTACAGGCATGAGCTGCATTGATATAAAGAGCTGTAACTCCTTAAAGCAGAGTCCATTCTGCACCAATCTTGGGAAATACTCTCTACAGGCCATGTGGCTTCAGCCCACCAAATTTGGCATAAATCCGTCAGTAGGGGGCGCTAAAGCAAACAAATAGTTATAAATGCTAAACAAATTGGCCTATGAACTTGAAATTCTGCCTGCTTCAGAATGGTGAACTTTACCATAAACTTCTGTATGAACAAAGTGATTGCTTGAACAAGTTGGCCGACATTTGCCAAAGAAATTTCATTAGCTCCTATACTCACCAGGCCTCAATTGAGATATTAAAGTGTTACTCCTGAGAGCAATGCTTTATCATCATAAATATAGTAATGTTTATCTATAAGATAAGGCACTGTACAGTGTGTCTGTTCAGTGCTTCAAAATTTTTAATTGCCTAATTTTGCTTGGACCCTGTAATTACCGCTTGCTGTTATATTCTTATTTCTGTCCTTTGAGTCACAGTCTGCAACCTAGAGAGTCTTGTTAATTCCCGGCAGATATGCCATTGTAGTCATTTGATTATTTTATGATTAATGATTTTTATAATTATTTTCATAAAAAAGTTTCTTAACCTAAAGATGGTAGTCTACGTGACTGAGTCTGACTAGCTCCTCCAGTGGTTGAGGTGTCCAACCGATTCCGGCCCTTGCAGAAACTCGACTTGGCCCCTGACCCTGAGAATGAGGGGACTGATGAGCAGCAGGGCACCCTGTTGGCCTCTACCCCTCAGAAAAGAGAGTTATTGACAGTGGGGGACTCAGTACTTAGAGGAATACATAGCTTCGTCTGTTCGCGGGACAAGGTGTCTCGTACAGTGTGTTTCCTGCCTGGTGCCCAGGTAGGAGACCTCCTGGAGCGTGCGGACAAGCTTCTGGCCAGAGCGGGGAGGGATCCAGTTATCATGGTCCATGTTGGGACAAATGACATAGGTAAGGGTAGGTTTGAGGTTCTGTAAGGCAAATTTGTGGAATTAGCTGAGAAGCTTTGGAACAGATCCTTAACGGTAGTTTTCTCCGGGATTCTACCGGTACAACGTGCAAGCAGAGGAAAGCAGAATTTTATCTTAAGGTTTAACACGTGGCTACGAACCTGGTGTAGGAAAGAGGGGTACAGGTTTATGGGGCACTGGAACATTTGCTGGGACAGGGGTGACCTGTTCAAGCCCGACGGGCTGCACCTGAACCGAAGGGGTACCTTTGCACTGAGCCAGCGTATGTTGAGGGTAGCACAGGATTATTTAAACTCGGGACTAGGGGGACAGGGAGGTTAGTGATTGTTACACATAAGGCAATGCAAACTGCCCCGATGGAGGCTGAGGGCATTACATGCACTATTGATGATTTACTTTTAAAGCAACAAGCGTAGTAGCGGCCACATAGGAAATCAAGGGGGAAGAGCATTAGTAATAACCTGAAATGTTTTTACTTAAATGCAAGCATAAAAAGTAAATTTCCAGAGCTTGAGGCTGTTATAATTAGTGTGGGCTATGACATAGTTGTGATGAATGAGACATGGCTAAGTGAAGAGGATGGCGATGAATATAATATAGAAGGTTATGAGCTCTTTAGGAAGGATAGATGTAATAGGCAAGGAGGGGGCATAGCAATCTATGTGAACAAAAACATAAATGTACAGGAAATTCCCGAAATTGAACATTCCTTGCCCTGTGAAGTTATCTGGGTCAGGCTCATTGGCAAACACGAGACAGGTTAAAACAAAGGAGTATGCTATCGACCACCAGCTTTGGACAGCACAGTCAACGAAATGCTTTTTAGGAGGATTACGCAAGCTTGTAGAGGTGGAGGGACTATTATTATGGGAGACTTAAATTATCCTGGTATCAATTGGGAAATGGTGAAAGGACAGGGTAGGGGGGAGGAAGAATTCCTAGATATTATAAATGATAATTTCTTGGTGCAGTATGTTAATAAACCTACAAAACACAAAACCAATGAAGTTGGCACGTTGTGTAAATCGTAAATAAAAACAGAATACAATGATTTGCGAATCCTTTTCAACTTATATTCAATTGAATACACTGCAAAGACAAGTTACTTATTCAATATACAAAAGTTCAACGCGCTTCAGCCAAGTTTCAAAAGTGAGGCAAGGTGCTCAGCAGTAAAGGACAATAAGCATAGAAAAAAGCCTTTTACCTGGGTACTTCAAAAAGACTACCCAAAAGTAAAAACACTGGAGCACACTTTATAAATCTGCACGTTTATTGAGGGGAAAAGATGACTGACGTTTCGACTTGCGTCTTCCTCAGAATCATCTGAACACAGGAAATGGAGGAATATATATACCCTCCCACACAAATAAGACTGACAGCCAAAAAAGGGAAAGTGCAATTACGCAGATTCAATCATTTAGTAGAATTGAACATAAAATAAACAGCATAAGAATAGAAGTTGGAACCAAATGACATTTCCCCAATGGCAATGTTACAATGTACATATGTTTACAAGTTTAAAAAAAAAAAAAATTAATTTATATGTGTATACCAAATATTGTAAACCACATGCCTAGTCAGGAGGAATAAAATTAGAGGAAGCATGATAGGCTGGGTGGATCATTCACTCCTCCAGAAGATGCTGCATTCAGGGTGAAAATCCAAAAAGCTTCCCTACGGAGTAGTTTATTAATGATATCTCCTCCCCTGGGGGATGGTATAACTTTTTCGATCCCTATAAATTTCAGGGAGGAGACCGAGCCATGATTAGCTTCCAAATAATGACGTGCCATAGCATAGTCCTGATTTTTATTACGAATGGCAGTTTTGTGTTCGCCAATTCGAACTTTGAGTGCCCGTTTGGTCTGACCTATATAAATTAAACCGCAAGGGCATTTCAACAAATATATCACGTGCGTAGATTGGCAGTTGATAAATTGTTTTATCTCATATTTTGTTCCAGTGAGGGGATGATAAAAAAACTTTGTTTTGTTCGAATTCGAACAGTGGGCACAGTGACCGCAGCTGAAAAAACCCGTCGGTGGGCCCGGTAGCCAAGTGTTGGGTATTGTTCATGCCTCCTACAATACCCAACACTTGGCTACCGGGCCCACCGACGGGTTTTTTCAGCTGCGGTCACTGTGCCCACTGTTCGAATTCGAACAAAACAAAGTTTTTTTATCATCCCCTCACTGGAACAAAATATGAGATAAAACAATTTATCAACTGCCAATCTACGCACGTGATATATTTGTTGAAATGCCCTTGCGGTTTAATTTATATAGGTCAGACCAAACGGGCACTCAAAGTTCGAATTGGCGAACACAAAACTGCCATTCGTAATAAAAATCTGGACTATGCTATGGCACGTCATTATTTGGAAGCTAATCATGGCTCGGTCTCCTCCCTGAAATTTATAGGGATCGAAAAAGTTATACCATCCCCCAGGGGAGGAGATATCATTAATAAACTACTCCGTAGGGAAGCTTTTTGGATTTTCACCCTGAATGCAGCATCTTCTGGAGGAGTGAATGATCCACCCAGCCTATCATGCTTCCTCTAATTTTATTCCTCCTGACTAGGCATGTGGTTTACAATATTTGGTATACACATATAAATTAATTTTTTTTTTTAAAACTTGTAAACATATGTACATTGTAACATTGCCATTGGGGAAATGTCATTTGGTTCCAACTTCTATTCTTATGCTGTTTATTTTATGTTCAATTCTACTTAATGATTGAATCTGCGTAATTGCACTTTCCCTTTTTTGGCTGTCAGTCTTATTTGTGTGGGAGGGTATATATATTCCTCCATTTCCTGTGTTCAGATGATTCTGAGGAAGACGCAAGTCGAAACGTCAGTCATCTTTTCCCCTCAATAAACGTGCAGATTTATAAAGTGTGCTCCAGTGTTTTTACTTTTGGGTAGTCTTTTTGAAGTACCCAGGTAAAAGGCTTTTTTCTACAAGTTATTTAATGTTTGAACAGGTAAACTTTGTAATTTTTTGCAAATATTGGCTCATTTGGAATTTGATGCCTGCAACATGTTTCAAAAAAGCTGGCACAAGTGGCAAAAAAGACGAGAGAGTTGAGGAATGCTAATCAAACACTTATTTGGAACATCCCACCGGTGAACGGGCTAATTGGGAACAAGTGGGTGCCATGATTGGGTATAAAAGCAGCTTCCCTGAAATGCTCAGTCATACACAAACAAGGATGGGGCGAGGGTCACCATTTCGTGAACAAATGCGTGAGCTGATTGCCGAACAGTTTAAAAACAACATTCCTCAACGAGCTATTGCAGGAAATTTAGGGATTTCATCATCTACGGTCCGTAATATCGTCAAAAGGTTCAGAGAATCTGGAGAAATCACTGCACGTAAGGGACAAGGCCGAAAACCAACATTGAATGCCCGTGACCTTCGATCCCTCAGGCGGTACTGCATCAAAAACTGACATCAGTGTGTAAAGGACATCACCACATGGGCTCAGGAACGCTTCAGAAAACCACTGTCAGTAACTACAGTTTGTCGCTAAATCTGCAAGTGCAAGTTAAAACTCTACAATGCAAAGCGAAAGCCATTTATCAACAGCACCCAGAAACGCCGCCGGCTTCGCTGGGCTCAAGCTCATCTAAGATGGACTGATGCAAAGTGGAAAAGTGTTCTGTGGTCTGACGAGTCCACATTTCAAATTTTTTTTGGAAACTGTGGACGTCGTGTCCTCCGGACCAAAGAGGAAAAGAACCGTCCAGACTGTTACAGGTGCAAAGTTCAAAAGCCAGCAGCTGTGATGGTATGGGGGTGTATTAGTGCCCAAGGCATGGGCAACTTACACATATGTGAAGGCACCATTAATGCTGAAAGGTACATACAGGTTTTGGAGCAACATATGTTGCCATCCAAGCAACGTCTTTTTCATGGACGCCCCTGCTTATTTCAGCAAGACAATGCCAAGCCACATTCTGCACGTGTTACAACAGCATGGCTCCGTAGTAAAAGAGTGCGGGTACTAGACTGGCCTGCCTGTAGTACAGACCTGTCTTTCATTGAAAATGTGTGGCGCATTATGAAGCGTAAAATACGACAACGGAGACCCCGGACTGTTGAGCAACTTAAGCTGTACATCAAGCAAGAATGGGAAAGAGTTCCACCTGAAAAGCTTCATAAATTGGTCTCCTCAGTTCCCAAGCGTTTACTGAGTGTCGTTAAAAGGAAAGGCGATGTAACATAGTGGTAAAAAGGCCCCTGTGCCAACTTTTTTGCAATGTATTGCTGCCTTTAAATTCTAAGTTTATGATTATTTGCAAAAGAGAAATAAAATTTCTCAGTTTGAACATTAAACATCTTGTCTTCGCAGTGTATTCAATTGAATATAAGTTGAAAAGGATTTGCAAATCATTGTATTCTGTTTTTATCTACGATTTACATAACTTGCCAACTTCACTGGTTTTGGGTTTTGTAGTTTAGGGTCCACTAAAGTGATTCAGGATGATTTGGATAGAATCCAGAATTGGGCAGAAATGTGGCAAATTAAATTTAATCTAGCAAAATGTAAAGTTGTTAATTTAGGTAATAAAAACATTAGACGGGATTACTTCATGGGAGGTTTAAAACTGGAATGTGCTGCACACAAGAAAGATCTGGGAGTGATTGTGAACCAAACCCTGCTCTAGCCATTGTGCCGTAGCAGTTAAAAAAGCCAATCGGATGCTGGGATACATTGCCAAAAGTATTGAGTACAAATCTAAGGAGGTGATGCTTCTTTTGTACAACACATTCGTCAGGCCACATCTGGAGTATTGTTTACAGTTCTGGGGACCATACTTTAAGAAAGATATAGAGGCTGTAGAGAAAGTTCAGAGAAGAGCCACTAAGCTTATTCCAGGTATAAAAGATGAAAGCAATGAGAAGAGCCTTAATCTCTTTAGTTTTAGGAGAAGGTGACTAAGGGGTGATTTGATTGAGGTCTTTAAATATGTTAAAGGGATTAACAAAGTAAATTTAGTAGGATTCCTTCAACCAAGTGTTGTCAGTAGAACTCGGGGTCACAAATAGAAGTTGACCAAAGGTAAATTTAGCACTGATATTCGGAAATATTTCTTCACCCAAAGAGTAATTTCAATGTGGAATAGTTTGCCTGACCAGATTGTTGAGGCAGAGACTTTGGGGGTTTTCAAGAGCAGGCTGGACCTAAAGCTGGATACCATTGAGTCATTGTGTATCTGAAGGGATATTTTCACAATAGTATAAAGAAACTGGCGAATGTAGTTGGGCTGAAAGGCCTGTTCTTGCCATTCATGTTATATTATGTCATGTCATGTCATGTCATGTCATGTCATGTCATGTTATGTTATGTTAGTTTCTAGAGGACTCATCATGTTGCCATTAAAAAGTTCTGAATGTGAAAACAGTACCCGTATAATTCCATTTAAGGTGCAAAGCCAACTAGTCAATACAAGGCATTTCAAAATCTGTTTCTTTGGGACATCATACGGTCATGTGATTGCCCAGTGGCAACTTCAGCCAATCTGTTAATCAGTTCCTTCATTATTCTGTGTGATCCCTTCCCCTTTTGATATAACAATAGACAGATTTGAAATGGCATGTGATGGCAAATTGGCTGTGTTCCTGGTGACATGATGGGGGACATTTAATATGCATTTTCAGCAATGAAACACACAATTTTCTTCATGGGACTTATTTTACAAAGAGTACATTTGTTACATAGGAAATACTTAATCTGGGATGAGGTACAGGCCTCTGTTTAGTATATCATTAAAGTGCAAAAATTTTCAACTAAATGGTCCACAAAAGTTACCAGAAGTGACTGTTTAAAATGTTCTTGTGTAAAAAAACTCCCAGAGGAGCATTCCCCCGGACGCCCTCGGCTGAGAGAGAGAGGAAGGGATAGAGAGACGGGGGAGAGAGTACAAGTGATTCAGAGTCGGAGACTTCATGGTCCCTGTTCAAAACACAAAATCTTCCACCGTTACATAAGCATGTCTGTGCATGTTTTTGTGCATGTGTGCGTGAGAGAGAGAGAGGGGCACTAAAACACGAGCTGGAGTCACATGTTGCATGAGGTGCACCATTCCCTACCCGCTTCCCTCTGTCACATACTGCGGGTTCCCCTCGCAGTCCACCGCTGCCATTCCTGTAATGTGATGCACAGGAAATCAGGTCACAGCCAAATTCTTTCCAGGCGCTGCCCGGGTCTGCATGTGTCTGCCAGATGCAGCCTGCTCCATTATGCGCAACGCAACATGCACTGAAGGTGCAGCACATCAAGAGCCGTCCCTTCTCAAATTATTCAGAGACCGTTTTAAAATAAGGCAGCATCAGAGAGGGAATAGGGCTCACAGCCTTCACAGTCAGGTTGGGTTTCCTACTGACCAAATATACATCTTCTTCTTAGATGCTGGTCTCATTTTGCTATATATTAACTGGGCAGCTGGACAGGCGGTGTTTCGCGAAGCAGGACACTTGAATGAGCCGGATTAAGGCACAGCTCATGCCTTTTCAGTTAGTGTCCTCGATCTGATCGGGCTCTCGGTCAGACTCTTCCAGCCCTCTCAGCAGCCCTGCCTGATAAATGGTCTGGATTCTCCGAGGCAAACCCAGCTTACTCTCAACTGCTGAGTGAAGGCAGTAGCAAACACACAACCAGGGTTTTTTTTCTTCAATTTTTGTCTACCAGTGGATTTCTGCTTCTTATTTCCTGCCATTTTGTTACACTGACTACAAAAGGGATCGGCTCATGACCTCTGTTTTCCTTCACTAAGAAATAATCAAGATTCAAAAGGAGATTTGTTGCATTAAACGGCTGCCATAAAGCTCCACTGAGGAGCCCAGCAAAGGCTCTTATTACACTTTTTATTTTGGCATAGATTTAGATTGCATGGCACTGTCGGTGAGCCTCGATGTTTGGGATAAGTTTCAACACCAAAATGTATTTCACACATTAGCACTGGATGCTTGATCCCAAGGGAATGCTGGAATTCACACACACGCGCATACACACACACACACACTCACTCAAAGACTTTACCAAAGACTTTCTAACAAAATCAAGTAAAATACAGAATCCAATCAGATAAATTAGGGATCTAAAGCAAACCCATAGTAAATCAAATCAAACAAAAAAATATGGTAAAAAAAGAATCGATGCAGTTTGAGATGAGGACAAAAGAATAGAGCGGAATAAGGTAAGAAATAAATGCGAAATCTGTGGAACTGGCAGACTGATCCCATAAGGCCTGAGGATCCACATACGTGTCTGTCGAATCCCGCTGCTTTTTTCAAACCTGTGGAACTTCAGGCCTATTTTAAACTGTAGTTGAGATCCTCAATATTTCCTGCTGAATTATGTGGAAGTGTGTATAAAATGATGCTCGCGATATAAATAATTTCTTTTTTATGAAATGCTGTGGCCATGCAAACTCGCCATCCTTGGCTTAAACATTCTACTCAAGTCTAATGAAGCTTTAGTTATACACTGCATTCTGCAATACAGAATATTTATTTGACAGAACTCTACTGTCAAATTTTTTCTAATTTTGAACCTACTTAAAGCAATTCTTACCTTTCTGGTATGTTGCACAGCACTTAGTAAAAATTTGAACATGAACAACTCCGCCTCCCTCCAAAGTCCCGCCCTCCTCCCCCTGCCTGACCTCTGATGCTCCCTCCTCCTCTGATGCGTGTGGTGATCAAGTCAGCAGCCCGAGTGAAACGGGTCAATGGAGTCAGATTCAGAGCCACCGGTAGGAGAAAACTAACAAACAGTAATTACATAATATTAAATTCTTTATGTGGTATAAAATAAAATGTCCTCGTAACGTTTAGTTACCTTTGCAGCCTGACGAACTACCATTAACGTTATTATCGTAATTATAGAACTTCAGCGCCCATTTGTTTCCAGTCAAGTGCGTCGTTCTTTGGCAGAATTCATACATATTTTCTTGCAAATCTGCTGTCATAACATCTGTCAGCCAGAGAGGCGCGCGACTCGCAAGCGGTGACGGCGGTAGGCAACTGGAAGGGATGCGGCGACAGATGACAGCAAGCAAGCTCAGCAAATCATGTTATTCGGACCGAATAAAATTATTGGTCAGACTTTTATGAGAAATATATGAAAATTGAATATTGGTAAGTTTCAACACGTGGTGGATTTCTTTTACATTTTAGTGTGCCATACGCTTATTAGGAGCATTTTAAGATTACAAAAGAAAAGTGTAAAAATGCCAGAAAGGTAAGAATTGCTTTAAGGGAACATTTACTTGAAAAATTACAGTTTGCGGGGTTAAACGAACACTAAGCAATTGGACCAATTAGCACAAACTCCATTTGTAAACTCCATAGTACGTGGTTTCGTCCGTTTACATGTTACAATCGGAAAGCTGTCTATTTTTAACTGCGAGTTGAGTGACCGTGCTGCAAAAACAGGTGTACGTACTTGTCGCTGTAATGACCTTCATTCGCTGAAGAGTTCTGAAATGCCGTCACCAAGTGCCGGTGCTTAAGCCTAATTATAATCAAATTATTTTTCTGTTCTGAATGTAGCCCATTATTTTGTCGCTTTTAAATCACATGGGGGAGAGAAGCCGTGTCTTCAATTGCCACTTGATAATTCTTGAATTGGAAAACGTGCTGATAAAGGAAAAAGCAGAGAACATGCAAACTCCACACAGCCAGATTTGAACCCACGATTTTCTTGCTGTGAGGCAGCAGTGCTAACCACTGTGCCACCAACTTTCAGGTCTAATAATGTGCCTGGTACCACCTAAAAATGCAAAGCAATGATATGCGTAAAAGGCACAGAGTAAGGCAATATATTCTCAAGGCATTTGTGTGCCACCAGTATTCCATAATGTAACTACAACCGCTGGAAAGATATTGAATCACCACACACCGAGGATGATGATTTACCTTTTTTCCTTTGAAACAAAGAAGCCAATAACACATTACAAAACAATTATTGTTAATTAGCTTGACATTCAGGCTACATTAACATTTCACTTTGAAATTGAAGGCAAAACACGTAGCAAATTGCAGGAAATGGCAGAGTAGCTATTAGAATTTATCGCTTTACAATAAATCTTCAAAATGATAAACTTTATAGGAGAGCATAAAAATGTTTAATTTTGCATGTAAGAATGCTGTTGAGCTGTATTGGGGTAGGATGACAATTTTTCTTCCAAGAATGTATTTAGTATTTTTCTATTATCGTGGGTGACATAGTGGTTAGCACTACTGCCTCACAGCAAGAAGGTCGTGGGTTGGAATCCGGCCTGGGGCCTTTCTGTGTGGAGTTTGCATGTTCTCCCCGTGTTTGCGTGGGTTTCCTCCGGGTACTCTGGTTTCCCCCACCCCCGCAAAAATGCAATATAGGAACCCTCCCTCCCTCCTGTATGCCTGTGTGTGAATGTTTGGTGGTGGTCTGAGGGGCCGTAGGTGCATACTGGCAGCCACGCTTCCGTCAGTCTGCCCCAGGGCAGCTGTGGCTACAAAAACGTAGTTTACCACCATCAGAGCGTGAATGTGTGAGTGAATGAATAATGCCTCCACTGTAAAGCATCTTTGACTGTCCAAAAAAGCGCTATATAAAATTGATGCATTATTATTATCGTGGACATACACGCTTTTGTTTCTTATCAGATACAAGATACAAGATTCTTGTAGATAAAAGGTTTTATCAGCAGGCCGACGATATTTAATTTTACAATTTTTCAGCAGCCAGTAATAGGCCAATCATAGGCCTGTAGGATATTCATGAGTGGGGCCAAGTAAAACATTTTATCAATAATTTTATTTTATTTTTATATTGTGCTTTGTTGGAATGTCAGTGCTAAATAAATATTTTCATAATTTTGTAATTTAATTATTCTTTGAAGCATGAATATTAATTTATGCAATTGCAATGCTTTGACTTTAGTTAGGTAAGTACACAGTCATAACCATAAATGCAATGAATTGGCATAATAATTTCTTTCGGTGTTTCGGTTTTCAGGCAAGCATTTCTCATTTTCGTTGGTCGGTTTCGGATGAAAATTTTCATTTCGGTGCATCCCTAATTTTTTCAAATGGTATCAAACTTTGCGCAGACATTCTCACATGGAGTGTATGAAATTTTCCAAACGGCATTCTGATGGGTCAAACGGTGTGTCCACAGCGAAGGGTATTTTTTTACTGTACAATGTGCCATATTCATAAAATTTTTTATTGCATCAAATTTTGTATGAAACCTCACCAGAACAAGTGAACACACTCAAATTTAGAATTTTTTCAAAATTTTATGTTATTGCAACGAATCGTGGTGGTTGTTTTAGTGTTTCTAGGTGGCACTAGAAAGCACACTTTGGCGGTTTGGGGGATTTTTATTACGTTTTATACAATTATTGGCCTGCCCTGACGTGTATGCCAAATTGGGTGAGTTTTGCACGATGTTAAGGAGGTGAAATTTTGGTTGGAAGTGGCATACACATAGGAAAAGGCAGTCAACGTGATTTGGTACCCCAACTTTGATGCCTCATCAAATCCAAACCATTCGAGTAATAACTAAGTTATGCATAACTTCTTATCAGCAGTGTGTGCTTTGTCATCTATTAGCGTTTGGAGCTGATACGATGAACGCCCTTAAAGGAGTTTTCGTTTGTTCAAGGCAAAATTTAAGGGTGAACTGTTATTTTGAAATGCAAATTGCAGACTTCCTGTTAAATTTAGGTCAGAGGTGTGACTGGAAAAACACGTAGCAAATTGCAGGAGACGGCAGAGTAGCTATTAGAATTTATCGCTTTATGCGTCATTTCATCTGTGATACCTTTCGTAAGAACAAAATGCTTCATCTGCACCCATAAAGTTATTTTCCGCACAATTTTTGGGAAATAGGGGCAGTATAATAACTTTCTCAAGGGGATTTAGGGGAACACCATTGCCTCTAATTTCGCTAAGAAAGGGGTCACAGGCAAAGAAACGCATTTCATAAATGCAGCTGCTTCGTTGAACAAACGCAAAACTTGTTTGAAAGGTAAGGCAACGCACTGTATATTTATCAAGCTGCGTAAAACAACGCACGTTTCAAAAACACAATTTGAAGACCTGTTTCCTTGCGATAATGCGGAAGCGATTTGTCTTTCACAGAGAGGATTCTCTCTGACCAATCAGTGGGCTGCTGTGTTGTCATTTAACATATCGTCGGCCGACTGACAAAACCTCTGTAGGGGTTTGGGGCCTAATAAACACAGCAACTCCTCCCTTCCCCTGTCTACATGAGATTCCCTGGGGCGGTGCAATTCTGGTGCATTTCCACGTGACATGAGGCACATTTTTTGCGTGGACAGATTACGCAAATGTCAATTCAATGATGCAAATGAATGCAAGAATACGGTAGTTCATGCCCAGTGACACGAATTGCGCCAATGATGCATTCTGAATGGTTAAAATGATGTGACGTGAACGCAAGAATGCGCTACATTTGTATATTGCTCAAGCTGAAAATATTCAAGATGAGCGAAGAATGCATGAGTGTATTATTTTTCTGAATAGCATCATTGGTACTGCTACATTGGCCAGCCACACCATCTATATTGCTCAAACCACAGTTGCATTGCCTGAGATAATGGGAACACTAGCTAGCTAGCTACCGTGCTAGCTATATCTAATAAGCTATGCAACAGTTTCCTAAAAAAGAAAAAAAAAATAGTGGTGTAGCTCAAAATCAAATATGACAGAATCATCAGTTTTATGAATATTTTTATTCTCAGGCAGGCACAATATTCACAAAGTAAAATGTTTGAGCTGTTAGCATAGCAACATTAGCAACCTACCTTAATGGAAATATCTGCTCAATATAACCTGATTCATAATTTACTCACGCATGCTGTCATGTATTTGTGTTTGATTGGGCTCTGACAACATATTATGCCTTAGGGGCTGTTAACACTGAACGCTCATTATTGGCATGGAAATGCAAGGCGTGTCTGTCCCGATTTTTTGGAGCCTACATCTTAAAAAACGCTGGATGCAGCTTTTCTGCAGTTGCTAAGAAACACCCATCACTCACTTTGCGAAAATTCTGAACAGTGTTAATGGCTTCGGCGAACTGGTTCCACCGCAAAGTCTGATGATTTGTCAGTTTTTTTTAAAAATACATGAGCAGGACTCACTTTTGCTCTAAAGGAGAGTGAGAGGAAAATTTTGTGGGAAAATTGGGAAATCACTGTTTTCGGGCCAAGGCAGAGCAAACGGTAACTAAAGATTTCTGGGAAAAGACTGATGATGACAAAGTGCTTTTTTATCAAGGCCCCTCTAAATATGATTTTTTTTCAGCTGGAGCCGCGCCTAAAAAGAGCAGGACGCCTGGCGTGTGTAAAACGCTCTGCGCTCAAAGGCAGTGTCCAAAACGCTTCAAACTGAAAATATTACAGTAACAAAAAGGGCACCCCTCACCGACAGAGCGGATTTGGTATGAACGGCCCCTTAATAGGTTTATTGATTACGCATGCACTATATGCCTTAATGGTATTCCCAACGGGGCTTTTTGGGTAAGATATTTTTAGCTGAGATTGTTATTTATTCCTAAGAATGTGCACAAGGCACAGTGGTTAGCACTACTGCCTCACAGCAAGAAGGTTATGGGTTCGAATCTGACCTGAGGCCTTTCTGTGTGAAATTTGCAAGTGTTCGCGTGGGTTTCCTCCGGGTACTCCGGTTTCCCCACCCACAAAAACATGCATTATAGGAACACTCCTACCAGTACCCCTGACCAAGGTGCTGGCTTTGGAACTGGAGTTGGTCTCCGGGCGCTGCTCTGTGTGGCTGCTTAATAATAGGCTGGGTCAAATTCAGAGGACGAATTACCCCACAGTGTTCAAAAAGTATATCTTTTCTTAAGGCGGGGGGGCCCCACCATCCAAACCGGTCCAATGGGCCCTGCCAGCAAAATTTTTTTTTTTGCGACCAGGTTCCACACAGACCACGTTTCTCAATAGCATACCAGCCAATTACATTGCTCCTGCGATTCCCAAACCATTTGACCACTCTGATAGGTCACTTTCAATGCAGTCACGTCCACACGACCTCCTTCAACTGAACTGATGAGCAAGCAAACAGTTTGTGCTGAGGCAATACTTTGTGTTTGAACACTGTTGTGCATGCAATCGTGAAATCCGTTACTCTTCCAATTATATGGCCATCTTGCTAGCTATGAAACGCTAAAGAAAATCTTTGTTAATAATTGTCATATTTAGGCAATGTTAATTAGTTTTTGCCCTTACTTCACAAGCTAGCACACTATAACCGCAATAGCCAGCTAAAAAATAAGCTAAAACGCCCTAAACATATAAAAGTACAGTTCAAATGCACAAAAACACTGCAAAATAGATCAAAGATGTTCATGCCAATTACAGCTAGCTATTACAGTCAGAAAAGTTGGGGCCAGGGTCGAGCAACTTATGTACATGTAATATTAACATCATATCTCTTTTCAATGAGCCTCTATAAAATTCCTGTAAGTAAATCAGCAGGCAAAAACTTCTCTTAGTGAAGCTGTCAACTAAAGCTATTAATCTTGACTACTCCCCCTTTTCATGATGTCAAATAACGAAATAAAACTAAATGCATCAGAAAAAAAATGGGAAATTGAATATATTTCAGCATGGTAAGAACTACTCAAAATTAC
This sequence comes from Gymnothorax reevesii, assembly GCA_029721435.1. NCBI lineage: Eukaryota > Metazoa > Chordata > Actinopteri > Anguilliformes > Muraenidae > Gymnothorax > Gymnothorax reevesii. Next base: position 93,934,016 of record CM056583.1, read on the forward strand.
AGAAACCATTTTTTGAAGAAACTTATTTGACATGTTTTTTAATACTTCGGTGAGGCTTATGTCCCATACACTAACATGGAGGGGGTGGGCTTATAACCTGTATCGCAGCCAGCCACAAATAGCGATCAAAATGTTTTGGCCTCATGCTTGGGGAGTTGTTAAGTTGTCCATCTTTACATGCAGTCAATGACAAAATTAGTCCATATTCTGGCAAATTTGATCCTTGGGCCAGCGATAGACACTTACTACATCAGCATTTGAGTTTGAGCAGGCGCTGCCACACAGCACCAAAACATTCACCACCACACCTCACGCAAGTTTAATTGATTCACATTGAATATATACGGCAACTGCAAGCTGTCTGTCTCCTGTTTTGTCACAGGAAAACCTGACTGAGGCGCTCTTACCTCTTGTTATATATTTCAAAGGTATATTTCAAGTTGTTTTTCCAATAGACTTTAAACTATAATAATTTTATTCAACTTATACATTATTACAATGAATAACATTTATATGTACAAATTAAGTGTTATGTATTACATTATTTCCAAAAACGAAACAAATAAAATAATACATTCTTTACATTATTTCAAGTTTCATTGCAACAATAACACAGAACATCCTCCTGACTCCAAGTCGCCTAGACACCCACCATCCGGTCTTGCCAGGGGACAGCACCAGCTGGAGAGTTGCACCAATGCTTCAGCAAGTTCCTTTGCCTCTTGCCTTTCTTGGATACTCTGTTGGGTGCCTGCACAACACGGGTGTCTTCCATGTTTCTCCCCTCTTGCCAGGCACCAGGCTGCATGTTGCCATCCTGGGCTTGCACGTCGACCAGGCGGTTCTGGAGCACAGGCTACCAAGTCCGCATGATGTTGTGAAGGAGCACACAGGCCTTGACAATGAGCCTGACGTTAGCAGCGTGATGGTTCATGGTGCTCAGAAGAATTTGGAATCTGTAGGCAAGGATGCCAAAAGCATTTTCAACCACTCTTCTGGCCCGTGACAGTCTGTAGTTGAAGATTCTTTTTTCCCTGTCAAGGTTCCTGGCACCGTAGGGCTTCATCAGGTAGGTCCTCAGGCTGAAGGCGTCATCTCCCACCAGGAAGTATGGCACATCTTGAGTGTCATGTGGCTGAGGCTCTGGCTGTGGCCATCCCATGATGTTGTTGCGCTCCAGGCTTTCTCGCAGCTCGCTGCTGTTGTAGATGTGAGCATCTGAGGATGGGTCATTACCAGACACATCTACCTATAGGAACTTGTAATCAGACGTCACCCTGGCAAACAGGATGACGCTGAAGAAGCCTTTGTAGTTGTAGTACTCGGAGCCAGAGTCAGGGGGAGCCTTGCATGCCACGTGCTTCCCATCAATAGCGCCGATGACGTGGGGGAAGTTCCACCTCTGGTACCAGTCATTTGCTAGTCGTAGCCAGCCTGCTAGGGTGGTGGGAGGTGACAACTGCTCATCTAAGTACTCCTCTATGATGGCCTCGCAGACTTCTCTGACAACAATGCTGATAGTGTTGTGGGGGACCCTTCAGCCGTCCTGCATGTCACGGTACTTGGCGCCAGATGCTAGGTGACGAAGGGTAAGGGCCACCATCAGACCAGGATTAAGGGGAGCTCTCCAGTTGGTCGTCTCCTTGGTAATTCTGGGGGTCAGCCTCTAGACAATCTCGTTGTACATGGCTGGAGGCATGGGCATGAAGTTCTGGTAGGATCCTGGGTCTCCACCATCAGCCGATACAAGCCCTGCTCTGGTCTTCTAGAAATCCAGGGTCTCACCCACACGTTTCGGGCCTGTCTTCTCCTCAGTTTCCTCATTCTCCTGGCCAAAATCTCATGAACTAGCAGCAGCTGGTCATTCTGGTTCTGTAGCAGGAACACTAGGACATCTCTGCTCTGGGGGTTCATGCTGGACTGGGAGAAACTTGGCGTTGAGGAGGAACTTGAGATGCGGAACACGGATGCGATGTGCACCCCTCAGCAGCAGGACTTGGACTGACGGGAGATGATAAAATACCTGCTTTCATATAGCCCCAATCATACGGGAGTTGTTAGTGATACATCAGTGATTCATTAGTATTTCATAAGTATTACATGCAGTTATTTATGTGTTCTGTTAGAGATACATAGGCCAATAAATTTTGTTCCAGTTATTTTCAGTGATACGTAGGTGTTACAAGCGCGAAACATGCGTCATATGTCTGCTAATCGTTAGTGGAAAGTTGTCGATGAACGCAATAGCGGAAATATTTTCGCGAACAATCACTGATATTCGCCGCATATTTCATGCATTGTCCGCGTAAGAACTACGCAAAAATTACGTAAAACAGCGCAATAATGCGGAAACTCTAAAGCGAAGCCGAGTTTTGAGTTGCTTAAAACCTGGAATCGTGTAAAGTGCCAATCCTGCAAACATCGGCTGACAATTACGGAAGTTCCACGTCAGAAAAACTGATGAAATGCGCAAATCGCGGATGTATCGCGTAAGAATAGAATTTTGTGCGTGATTCATGCGTTTACGTGACTTTTGGGCTGTGTGACCATGCCTTTATGTTGGAGTGCCCTCTAAAGGTCCTCATGTAAACAGTTTTATGTAACCCCTCAGATATTTTGTAGTAAAGACAGTAACAATGCAAGGGAAAATAGATCAGCGAATCTCCTATTGCTGCACAGCCTACTCAAAAGGGCAGGGCAGCGCTAGATAGTGCAAAAAACAATTTAAGCTGAAAAAAAGAGCAAAACCATTGGGAATTTAGAACTGAATGAGTTTAGCAGTTTAGCCATGGACTGAATATAAAGATGGACAATGCATCCCCATTTACTCCCATTGATCAAAAATGGAGCCAAAATATCCTGGATACGGGCGTCTTGCATTATAGGAGCCAGAGTCTGTGCAGTAGTGATTGGGGGTCGAGCCACGGCATCGAGTTCCCACCCATACACCCGCCCCTCTGAACATTTGACCTGGCCTGGCTACTGCCCTATTAATGTAATGCTAAGTACCTCTCACAACTCATACACAGAGATCGTACAGTCTATATAAGCGAACGGACCCTCCAACTGCCGGCTGCGTTGCTTTTCGTAGGCTCGTTAAGTACGGTAATGCCGTCTGTGGGTAAATAGACCCCCGCTGCCATCTGTTTCACGGTTAGTTATGAATACGTAACTCGCCAGCAATGATGTCTTGTCACTGAATCTCGCTTAACAAGGTAGCTAACTAGATTAGCTAACGGAGGCAGCAGATTTTCGCAATTTCTGGACCATATAGCCGCAGTCGTTGTTCTCAACTGAAATTTACCTCATTTGGTGAGTGGCGAGCATTTTAATGCTAGATCACATTCCACCGGGAAAGTGTCATTTCCTCTGTGAAAATGAAAATTCACTCTACTCACCCCAAGGCAAATCAAAGGGTCCATGAATTACTTTCATCCTCAAAACACTTTTGGAGTTACAAAGAAAAACAGCATTGAAGACAAATCCAAATCAATTGAAGTCAACGGAGACCACTTTTTCAAGTGTAAAAAACATCATTTTAAAACCACAAAATGCCTCCATATTGCTTGTGCGGCATAATCCAAGTGTCCGTAAGCCCCGACATTCAAATTTGACTCATAAAGACGTCTTTTTTTTAATTTTTTTTTAAAGATTTTTTTTTTTGGGAATTTTTCCTTTATTTGACAGTTATGCAGTGTAGAGAGACAGGAAAGATGGGGAGAAGAATGGGGGAAGACATGCAGTAAATGACCTGAGCTGGAGTCAAACCCATGTCGCTGCGGGGAGGACACAGCCTTTATGGTACACACGCTCAGACCAATGAGCCACCATAAAGACGTCTTTTCACGATATTTTAATATCGTAATATCCAATGTAGCCATTTAGCTAAAAAAACCCTGTTTATTTTCGCTAAACAAGTTAAGTAAACCACACTAAGTTGGCCGACCATAAGAATGGGCTGTTCAGTCAGTGAATATGAACATTCAAAACAGCAGTGCCTTTCTCCAATTGGAGATGCTTAGGGCCGTTGCAGAATTTTCTGCCCGCATTGGTCACCGTAGCTAGAGGTGAATTTTAAAGTTCTTCCATGAAAATGAACAAGGCAGCTACATTGGACATTAAGGCTAAAAATATTGCAAAAAGACATGTTTACGAGTCAAATTTGAATGGCGGGGCTTACGGACACTTGGCTTATGCCACAAGAGCAGTATGGAGGCATTTTATGGTTTTTAAATATTGTCTTTTACACTTGAAAAGTGGTCTCTTTTGACTTTAATTGATTTGGATTTGTTTTCAATGCTGTATTTCTTTGTAACTCCAAAAGTGTTTTGAGGAAGAAATTCATGGGCACTTCGATAAGCCTTGGCGTGAGAACATGATGAATGAATTTTCATTTTTGGGTGAACTTTTCCTTTCAGCTAACAGGTTAATTTCTACCACTCACTGACTGTAGGCTAGGCTACCCACCTATCTTGGAGAAAAACTGGGTCACATATTGACACCCTTTCTTTTACCTCTCTTCTCTCTCCTTTCTTTCTTACCTTTTTTTTTTCCACTTTATTTATTGGTTTTCACAAGTGAAAATGTAACAGTATATATGCAGAAATACAACAAAAACTTTTCACCCTCCTCCCCCCACCCCCAACCCTAGGGGACAAGCAAAAAAAATAAATAAATAAATAAAAAGAGAAGCGTGGATTTCTCTACGAGAGGAATCAAAACAAAACACAGAAAGGAAAAAAAAAAAAAACAAAGAAAAAAAAGACTAACCAAAGAATATACGGTGTGTGACTGAAAACCACGTTTCTTCTCTCACAAAGTAGCAAAACAATACAGATGACGTATAGGACAAAATCTCATGTTTGTTCGAGCAGATATGTAATAAAAGGTTGCCATATCCTGTTGAAATCATCATTAGGACGTCGTAAAGCCAGTCTAATTTTTTCTAGTTTCAGGAGTTGTAGTGTATCTCTAACCCAGTGTTTGTAGGAAGGCGGGGCTGCCTGCTTCCAGTTCAGTAAGATTAATCTCCTTGCTAAGAGGGTAACAAAAGCAATGCAATCAGATTGTGCTCTAGGAAGATGATCGTCCTCACACTGAATACCAAATATGGCCGTGAGAGGATTTGGGTTTATTGGTCTCTTAAGTATCTTCGGTAGGGCATCGAATATAGATGACCAGTAACCCGAGAGCCTTGGACAAAACCAGAATGTATGGGCTAATGTTGCAGGTGAGAATTTGCACCTGTTACACGAATTATCCATTGCTGGGTACATCTTTGCGATCCTGTCTTTGGACAAGTGCAGCCTGTGTGCTACTTTGAATTGAAGAAGGCTATGTCTGGCACAAATTGATGATGAGTGTATTCTTGAAAATATATCTGACCATTCAGTATCTGTAATTTGTATATTCAAATCAGCTTGCCATGCTTGTCTCGGTGCATCAAGAGATGTCAGCTGTAAAGATGAGAGTTTCATATATATAGTGGATATCATGCCTTTGTTAGATGGAGCATTTGGAAACAAAGTATCAATGGGCTGCTGTTCAGGGATTGCCGGATATGACCGTGTTTGGTTACGAATCCAATCCCGAACTTGTAAAAATCTAAAAAAATGTGATTTTGGTAAATCAAATTTAGCTCTGAGCTGATCAAATGAGGCAAAAGTATCTGCTATGTACAAATCTTTAAATGAGAGAATACCTTTCTCACGCCAGACTAAGAAAGAGTCATGTTCAAGTGAGGGGGGAAACTGATGATTTGCCACAATTGGGGCACGAAGTGAGCCAGCCTGCCATCCAAAGTGTTTTCGCACCTGAGCCCATATACACAGAGACTGAAAGACTAGGGGGGCAGAAGATGCCCGGCGTGGTGTGATAGGCATTGCCGAATACAACAAGGCTGGAAGGGATGATGGGAGGCTTGCATCAGCCTCTATTTGGACCCAAGCGGGAGTCTCATTGTCAACATAGGTTTGAAGCCAATAAGCCAAGGCTCTCAGGTTACTCGCCCAATAGTATAATTGGAAATGGGGTAAAGCCATCCCACCTATAGATTTGGGTCTTTGTAAAAATTCCTTACGAATACGAGGTGGTTTCTTATTCCAAATGAAGTCAGAGATAATCTTATTGAGATGTGAAAAAAAAGATTTGTTGATAAAGATTGGTATAGTTTGGAACAGGTATAAGAATTTGGGTAATATGTTCATTTTTATTAGGTTAATTCTGCCAGCTAATGAGATAGGGAGTGTAGACCATTTGTCAAAGGTCATCTTGGTGCGCTCTAAAAGAGCAGCAAAATTAAGTTTAAAGAGGTCTGAAATTTTTCGAGTTGCAACTATACCCAGGTAAGTTAATTTATCAGTCGTCACTTGAAAAGGGTAGGAATTAAAAGAGAGTAATTGTGCAGCAGAGTTCACAGGGAAAAGTTCACTTTTCGAGACATTAATCTTGTACCCAGAAAGCTTGGTAAAACAGTCAAGTGTAGTCATAATACGCGGTAAAGTATTGTGGGGATCAGTGATATATAACAATAAATCGTCAGCATATAACGATAACTTATGCTCCTTTCCACTCCTAAATATGCCGCGAATCTCAGGTGAAGAGCGCAGTGATACCGCGAGAGGCTCGATAGCTACTGCGAATAAAAGGGGTGAGATTGGACATCCTTGCCGTGTACCACGTTGCAACGAGAAATATTGGGAGTCTATGTTATTAGTGCGCACTGATGACATTGGGGTATAAATAGCAGTTTTAACCATGATATAAATTTTGGACCAAATTTAAATCTCTCTAGACACTGAAAAAGGTAGCCCCACTCGACCCTATCGAACGCTTTCTCAGCATCCAGAGAGATAATTATTTCGGGTAGTGACTGATCGGGATCAGCGCTCTGCATAATATTTAAAAGCCGACGAATATTAAAAAAAGAGAGGCGATTTTTTATAAAACCAGTTTGATCTGGAGAAATAATCGAAGGCAGGGTGGTTTCAAGGCGTTGAGCTAAGATCTTAGCTAATAATTTGCAGTCCACATTCAGGAGTGATATCGGGCGGTAGGACCCACAACTGAGGGGATCCTAACCCTTTTTCAATATAACTGAAATAGAAGCCTGGTAGAACGTGGATGGGAGTTGGCCCTTGGCAAAGGATTCTTCAAAAACAGTGTGTAAAATTGGCAGCAACTTATCTCCAAATCTCTTAAAGAATTCGACCGTGAATCCGTCTGGTCCTGGAGCTTTAGCATTTTGCATATTATAAAGAGCTGATCTAGTTTCCACCAGAGACAGAGGTTTTTCCAGTTGTTCCATAAATGAATCACTAATTTGTGGTAGATCCATGCTCTGAAAAAACGACTCCATCCTAGAAGGGTCGTGGATCACCTCAGAGGTGTAAAGGGAAGAATAAAATGCTTTAAACTCACTATTTATCTCCTGCTCATCATTAGAGATCTGACCATCATGTTTGCGAATACTTGTAATCAGGGTAGAGGCTGTGACCTGCCTAATCTGTTGGGCAAGAACCTTGCCTACCTTATCTGAGTGTTCATACAGATTAGAGCGAGATTGAAGCAGTAGGTGCTCTGTATAGTGGGTGGTCAACATGTCGAATTCTGTTTGCAGAGCTAATCTCTCCTTTAAAAGTTCAGGGGTGGGAGCAGTCGAATAATTACAGTCCAGCTGATGAATGCGGTCTGTAAGATCTTTAAGACACTGCTTTCTACTCCTGCTCTGCCAGGTGATGTATGAAATAATCGCTCCTCTTAGAAAAGCTTTAAGCGATTCCCAAAGAATAGATCTGCTAACATCTGGTGTATCATTCGTGGACAAGAAAAAATCTATTTGTGTGTTTATGTGGTTCACGAACCCTTCATCACTGAGTGAAGCATTGTTAAAGCGCCATGGGCGTCGAACAACTTTCTTAGGGAAGGAAACATGCAAAACTACAGGCCCATGATCAGAAATGACAATACTTTCATACCTGCAATCTCTGACTGAGGTCAGCAACTGGTTATCAATTAAAAAATAATCAATGCGCGAGTAGGAACGATGCACAGAGGAGAAAAATGAATAATGTTTTAAATCAGGGTACAGAAAACGCCAGGGATCAGTCATATTATATACTTGAAGGAAAGAATTAATTATCTTAGCTGATTTTGTTAAATTGTAGGGGGTGCTAGAGGAGCGGTCTAATACAGGATGTAATACACAATTAAAGTCACCCCCTAGAATAAGCCTGTGTGTGTTTAAATTTGGTAATGAGGATAAAAATGTCTTCATAAGTTGTGCATCATCCCAGTTCGGCGCATATACATTAGCCAAAATTATAGGTATATTATACAGGGTACCTGTGACCACAACATACCTCCCTCGGTGGTCTGCGGTGACAGTTTGCATAATGAAAGGAGTATTCTTATTGACAAGAATTGCAGCTCCCCTGGACTTGCATTCATAACTAGAATGGTATAATTGCCCCACCCACCCTTTGCATAGTCTGTTATGGTCAGAGGTCGTGAGATGGGTTTCTTGAAGGAAAGCAATATTAACATCAAGACTTCTCAAATGAGACAGAACTCTATAACGTTTGGTAATGTGATTAACTCCCTTGATGTTCCAACTAATACAGTTCACTGTGATATCGTCATTACTCCTGGTCAGGACAGAATTAACCATAATCAGTGGTAAACAAGGAATTGACTACCGTTAGAGCATCCACAGGATATTAATGGCACCACCACACACCCATTGCCACAAAATAATAAATTAAACACACAGGCATAAAAAATATAATGCCCCTTTCCCCGAATTACCTCTCCCCAAACGAGAGGTAAGAAGCCCCATACACACTTGGTACTCTTCCATAGCGTTTCCATACGCTGAGAAAAACAAAGAACGCACTGCTCCTTAAAATGTTAAATATTTCAGTAGTCACAATTGAAGAAAAAATTAATCCCTGCCTTCAATATCCAGATATAAACATGGAGAACCACTCATGATAGTAAAGGAAACTAAATATACACATATTGAAGAATATTGTGGTCTGTTAGGAATGGGAATATGACCTTGTATGCTACATATCAAAATGCAAACCTATGAACATACCAGTACTGTACCTCAGCTGAGCCTGGGATCAAGAAGACCCATGTAAAATATGCAGTTAGACTCTTGATGTGCCTAATTGTTCATCCAAATACATCCCATACCAGGGAAGAAGAAGAAAGAAGGAAAAAAAGAAGAAATAAAAGAATCTCTCTTTCCTCATCGTTATTGATAGGCTCATAGAAAATAAATGAGGGACTGATCATAATAACTCCAGTCCAAGAAGACATGAAATAGATAAATAAACAAAAGAATAATACTAATGATGATGGTATTTGGATGTGAAGTACAAAACTTAAAACTTAATTCAGTTCGAGGCAGCAGAGATAACAGTTATACCATAAAATGTCATTACGGGTAACAGCACTAGCTGGAGAAAACAGTATATCACGAAATACCAGTACCGCTTTCCTACGTCTTCGATGGGAGAAGGCTCCGTTTGGCGAGAAAATCCTCCGCATCCGCGGGTTCCTTGAAGGAGTATGAGATGCCGTCACATGTGAGACGCAGGTTAGCTGGATGAAACATGCCATACTTGATGCCCGCCTGCCTGAGCTCCGCCTTGACCGGATTAAAAGCTGCTCTGCGGCGGCTAAGTTCGGCGCTCATATCCGGAAATATGTGGATCCTTGCGCCTCTGAATTTTAGTTCGCCCTTGTCTCTGGATAACTGCAGGATCTTTTCCTTATCCGAGTAGTAGTGTAGTCGAACAATCATGGGTCTGGGGCGGTCGCCAGGTTTGGGTTTCGCAGCTAGAGTTCTGTGGGCACGGTCGAGCACCAAAGGGCTCGGTGCCTCCTCGCCTAACACCTCGGTAAAAAACGAGGCCATGAATGCAGTGGGTTTGTCGTTTTCTGCACTCTCGGGGATCCCGATAATCCTCAAATTCTGGCGGCGGCTTCTGTTCTCCAGGTCATCATTCCGGTCCTTTAATTTCCCGATCTCCCGTTTAAGCTCCGAAATGACGTCCTCCAGGCTGGTGATGGTGGAATCATGACGGTTCAGAGCGCCCTCGATCTCCCGAACAGTAGTTGCCGTCTCGGTCTGCGTGGATCGCATAGACGCCATTTCAGCTCTGAACTCTGTCTTTAGAGAGGAGATGTCAGCCTTTGTGTCCCGCCGGAGAGCCTCGAAGTCTAGTTTGATTTCAGCACGAAAAGACACCATCTCTTGTTTGATTATTTTGGCCAGTTGTTGACGAGAAGTATCCATCTCCTCTTTAAGTAGCTGGACAAGAGCGTTCTCCTCGGGTTGCTGTGTCGGAGATGGGAGAACCGGGTTGTGGGTGGTGGTAGCGCTAGCATTAGCATTAGCCATGAACGTCTGCTTGAGCGATGGGCTAGCTAAATTTTGCGCTACTGCTTTGGTCGACTTCTTCTGAGTTTTACTCGCCATAACACACACAAGTGGTGCTAGAGTATATACACAGCAGAGTTATGCCACAAAGAAGTTAAAGTGTCGCGTCCTACTCAAAGTTATATGGTAAAATATATGGAGCGTGTTGGACCTGCGGCTACTCCATGTTGGGTGCAAACCGGAAGCCTTTCTTACCTTTTTTTGAAAACCATATTTTATTTTATTTTAATACTTGGCAGCATTGTAATGCTCTGGCACAACTATAAACTGCTACTAAGCACCGGTGAGCGCGCTAAGGCAGGACCAAACCATTTCACACAGATACAGGGGGGTGGTCGGTCAATATAGATGTTTTCTTTTTGGTCAGTGTTTCCCACAGATCAAGGATCTATTTGTGGTGGTGTGGTCCGGAGGGGGGGGGGGGGCGGGTGAGAGAACAATGTCAAAACCCACATTTTGAATGGAACTGCAAAACTATAATGTAACACTATATACACACATGAATATGCAAAGCTGCAATTGTAAACAATATATACATACATATATAAATGCTTTACAAATGTACTTGAATAGAAATATTTAGAGAATAGAACAATAGATTAATTATGTACAAGTATTGATGAAAATAGCCTGCATTCAGTACATTTTTACTTAAGATCTACATATATAGATATACATTTTAATAAAAAGATATATGGGGCGGCATGGCTCAGGAGGTAGAGCGGGCGGCCCAGGAATCAGAGGGCTCTCGGTTCGATCCTCGGCTCCTCCAGAGAACGTGTCGAAGTGTCCTTGAGCAAGACACTAAACCTCGCACTGCTCCTGATGTGCAGGGTGGCGCCTTGCATGGCAGCCTCCCACATCAGGGTGAATGTGAGGCAAAAAGTTGTAAAGCGCTTTGGGGTCATATCATGTGACTAGAAAGCGCTATATAAATGCAGTCCATTTACCATTTACCATAAATAATAGCCTACTCTGTTAGTTTTCATAGATTCATAGACATTCCTAGGTGTATGCCGCTTTTATTACTATCAGGTGTGCCTAAGTGCCTTCATTAATTGACCGGCGAGTTTAGGCAGAACATGCAATAAACTAATCAGAAAATCAGCTCTCATCACGTGTAAGAGGTAGGTGCGCCAGCGGCGCAAGCAGTGGCAACATGACTGCAGATTTAACAGGAGGAAACAAAATAAAAGATTTTCAATGCGACGACACAGATATCCTGGTTCCAGAAGTGAACGCGTGAGAGCGCGCAATATATGGAGACATGTCTCCTCCTTCATGTGTAAATACTTTATTTTACATGAACACCATTAAATGAATTAATGGCAAAAACCATTACAATGAATTAACCGTAAATGTCATGCAGATTTGTTTTACACAGAAGCACCCGCTACGAAACAATCAGAAAGAGTTTCTGAAGTTTGAAGAGCGCAAAATTACGCATGGATATATCTAAGACCACGTTTTTTGTTCAAACCACTTTTGGGCTTATTTGACCACTTTGTACCGGCACGTCTTACCTTCCTCGTTAGAGCCACGCCTCTTCCACCACGACTTTTTCTTCTGCGTCTTCTCAATTTATAGGCCCACCACGACTTCTTCTGCTGCGTCTTATTAATTACTAGGCGGCGTTACAATGCATACCGCCACCCAAGGTGCCAGAATTTTAACGGCACGCGACATTCACAAAGCAACCAGTCCGGAGGCGATGTCGAGTCAAAAGCCGAAAAATGTATTTGTGGCGGCCAAAATTTATTCATGGTGGGCCGCCACAAATAAATGAACGTGTGGGAAACACTGTTGGTCATTGTGGATATTTAACTTTTACTGACAAAAACAAGTAAAAACAAAGAGATCATTTTTGATCGTTTTCTGACTTTATTTTTTTTTTAAATATTCTCAACCCAGATAGCAAAATAATATTTTAATTTTTACCTAAGAGTCAGCATTAAAATGCTTGCCACTCGCAAAATGGGGTAAGTTTCAGTTGAGAACACTGACTGCGGCTTTATGGTTGAGAATTAGCAAAAATCTGCTGTCTTCATTAGTTAATGTAGTTAGCTACCTAGCTAGCTTGTTAAGGGAAATTCAATGACAATACATCATTGCTGGCGCATTCATAACTAACTTGAAACAGATGACAGCGGGGGTCTATTTACCCACAGACTGCATTACAGACTGCATTACAGTACATTGCAGTAGCTTTGACAGTTTTTAAAGCATTACATGGACGTGCTCCAACATATATAGTGGACATGTTAAGTCCATATGTCCCTTTACGATCACTGAGATCTGCATCCCTGGGGCAGCTGATGGTCCCACGTGCACGGCTTTCCATGAAAGGGTACAGGGCCTTCAATGTCTATGCCCCACTTCTCTGGAATAGTCTACCACAGGAACTGAGATCTGCATCTGAGGTGTCAGTGTTTAAAACCTCTCTCAAAACACACCTGTTTAGACTTGCCTTCAATGGCCTTTGAAATTCTGGGATGGAGACCTTATTACTGTATGTATTGTTGTATTGCTGAGCTGTTGTTTTTTCCCTGTCTTGTTTGCGCTGTCTCATCTGTCTGTACTGGTATCTGTATATTTGTATTTAATTCCTTTAATTTATTTTATTTTATTCTCTTACTATTTTACTGTGAAGCACTTTGGTTTTAAATGTGCTATACAAATAAATTACTTACTTACTTACTTACTGTATTTAATGAGTCTATGAAAAGCGACGCAGCCGGCAGTTGGAGGATCCGTTCACTTACAAAGACTGTACGGTCTCTGTGTATGAGCTATTACAGGCATTTAACATTGCGTTAATAGCGCAGCAGCCAGGCCAGGTCAAAAGTTCAGGGGGGTGTCCCAGCGGGTGTATGGGTGGGATCTCGATGCCGCGGCTTGACCCCCAATCACTACTCAGCAGACTCTGGCTCCGATTGTGCCAGATGGCAGCGCCCATATCCAGGATATTTTGGCTCCATTTTTGATCAATGGGAGTAAATAGGGATAAGTCGTCCATCTTTATATACAGTCCGTGGCGCCAACGAGACTCCGTCACGCACAGCTGCTGTCAACCACGACCCTTTTCTATAGCATCAAATGAATAGATAACTGCAAACTTATTAGAAAAATGAACACTTAGACATATATCAGCATGGTGTGAACTTCTTAAAAAGGCAGAAACCATTTTCAGAGAGAAAATTATTTGGCATGTACTTGATTTTTTTTTTGTGTAGCTTGCGACCCATCCACTAACATAAATTGTACTACAGCTAGCCACTGGATGGCGATCGAGATGTTTTGACTTCACTTTTCAGGAGCTGTTCAGCAGTCCATATTTATATACAGTCCATGGGTTTAGCAAGGGTTCATCTATGTCACTCTCACGACTGCCAAAGTGTTCCTTATCGTTATACAACTTTACAGAAAAATTACAAAAAGTCCAAGGATTAGTATCTGGACTCCACATGCATAATTCTTTTATTTATCTTTGGTTTTGTGTAGGTTGTCTTTCCCTTCAAATCCAGTCAAATTTCCCTCCTGTATTTTTTTTTTACAGCTGAGAAACAGAGGAAGATGTGGGAGGAAGAGGAAAAAGCCGAAGAGAAGCTGACCCCTGTCTTTACGGGACCAAAGAGTAAGAGCAGCCGTCTCTTTGTCTGCCGTCCCCACAAACCACTGAAAGAGACACATAAGGGCCCAATCAAAAGCCAGTCCCTATCTACGCTCTCTATCTGCTCACACACTGCTTGCATGTTCATGCGTAGGGTTCACCATACCAAGTATCATTCCAAACCAAATCCCGCAGAGTGGTAGTGGATTTTAAAACCCCCCGAAAGTCTATTCTGATGCAAGCTTACAAACTGGGTCCTTTCAAGTCCAGTATTTCTTCTGTAACCAGGTTGGTGGTAATGTTGCATATTTACAAATGTGAAAAAGTGTTATAGTGCTAAGATGGTGCTTGAAATCCTCAAATATCTATAGAAAACTCCTTAATATACAAAGCATAATGCCCAATTTACTAAAATATGCAACAATGCAGAACGAAGATGGATTGGCAAGGATGGAATCAGACTATGGCCCGTATTCAGAAACGACACTCACGCTCACCCTCCACTCACCATATAGTGGGTACGATTGAAATGTAACTGGAGTGTGAGAAAGAGATCGACCTACCACTAGCCGAGGGAGCGGTCCCACTCCTCGCCAGGTGATATTCATAAACGCCACTCGAGCATAACTGACAGTAGTGGGCACTGGGTACCACAGGCGGTATGTCAGCTGCTGCAAAGGGACGCTCAATCCTCACCCCTCAGTGCTGAATGACCTAAACATGTCACAGTTTACTTTTCTTGATTAGAAAGTTTCTCAGAGTAATTGGGAAAACGACAATCAAATTTATTTTTAATAGCGTTGTTATACATTGCCTCACAAAATTGAGGCGTTTCATTCGCACATAAATGACGATGTAAATATCAGCATGTCTTCATAAATTCTGCGGTCGAGTGGCTCGCGAAAGGCGCAGGACAGCCTGCGAGGCTCACTAAGCAACAAGCTGTGACACGTGCCGGACATTTCCTTCTACATTCAGCAGTTAAGAATGTAGAAAAGAATGGATTCTCGTGACTTACAGCTACATGAGCCTCGCAGACCAATCCACACGCGCCCCAGGAGCCGCTGAGCGCAGAATTATTTAACCCATGAGTAAAGAAAAGCGTGAGAAATCCGAATGCGTGAGAGTTGACAGATATGTGTCATGAATGAAAACTGGCCAAACCTGATAATGTTGAGAGTTTTCAGAGTTTCTGCAATGGTAATTTAATGAAATGAAAACAGGGCAATAATTATCAATGCTCATTCTAACTTAACAAGTAGAACTGGCGAAACATGATAATCCTTCGTATTTTTGGAGTACACGTAAATAAAATTTTATTAAATGATTGAATATGACCTTTTTTCAATCATTATTTTTAAGGGATGGTTTTGAGCTTCCCCTATTGCCAGTTCACCAGTAGCCACTGGTGGGTACACAAATGCTAACCTCGAGTTCATCACAGTGCAATTCGTAAACACTGAAACCAGGTGGTCAGTTAGTAAGTTACCGGCATCGTCATTAGAGTTAAAATTAGCATAGTTGCGATTGTGTCGAGCACGTGGCTTTAAATGATCCAGAGTTTCTAATGTTTGTAACCACCTGAAAACCATGACAACAAAATACCGGCGCAAGTTAGTGCGGCTCAAGGGAGGTGTTCCCTGCACTCAACCTTCACTCAGAAAGAGACTCTATTCTCAGAGTGAGTGAGGTCTCTGAAAGCAAATGAGTGTTGGGGCAACCTCTGACTCATTTAGCATAACCTGACACTAACTAAGTTTTAGTACTCACTTGCACTCAATTAGTGTGAGTGTCGTTTTTGAATGCGTCCCTTTGACTTGCATTCCAGCAGATTCTGTGCTAGGATGTAAGTTCTGAGCATGCGCAGTAATCATGACAAAGCTCATTTAACCCCTTTGCGCAGAATACAAATATTGCCAATTTTTTCCTGTTATGCATGAGCCTATTTAAGGCTTTATAACTCAGTATTTGTGTCATAGAGACTTTGGAAAATTATTCTAGTGAAGGAAGACATTTGGAAATTCAGTTTTAGAATTGTTTAGGAATTAAATTTCGGAATTTACGGAGGCCAGGGTCTATATCTGTGCAGGGATGTTGAAACAGAGAGGAGTTCCATGGCTGGTACTGATGGGCAAAAAAACCACATTGTTGACCCAAACTGTGGAAAATTCACAGACATCAAACACATTGCATTACGATTAGTGCTGGTACTGAGGTGTGCTGATATTATGTCGGGGAAATGAATTATATGCAATTGAATCATGTGTAATGTCCGAATCCAGCTGTTTTAAAAGGAAGATGCCCTTGCTTAACATCCGGCATGCTGAGTACCGAACACAAATGCTTCAGCTGTTGAAACCCCTCACTAATCCAACATGTAATATAAATTTATTCAATTTAATTTATTAATTAACACCAAAAATATTAATTAACAATTAAATTGCCAAACACATTGATAGGCAAAGCAATCTATTGGATCAACCTTTATCAAAACAAAGAGTCAGATTCAAAAGTAGGAAAGTTTAATAAAAGTTGTAATATAATATATGTCTATGTCTACAGACAAGGTCTACTGCCTTAGAGAAGAATTAAACAGACATGAAAAATCAAAGAAGAAAAAAAAAAAAAGAAAACACTAAACCAAAGCTTGTACCTCCCGAAATTGTCCCAAAGTAGGCCTAGATCTCAGTTTCAGAAAAAAAAAACATTGAAATCTCCTGGTGAAAACGGCAGATAATGAATCCCACACTGCAAAAAGTGATTTTCAAGAAAGGGAAATGTACTCATTTTAAGACTTAAAACGCTTATTTCTATCGCAACAATTTGTCCTTGATTTGAGGTAATTTTGATTATCTTGCCAATAGGGTAAGTAAATTTTCATTTGTCAAGCAAAAGTTACTACCCAAATCCAGCTTTATGGTGCAGACCCCTGTTTTGTTTGTATATTTTGTGTGTGCCAACCGCGCAAACAAAACATACAACAAAATCCATCCTTGCACTTGAGTCCAGTCCACATTTTCCTGGCATGCGTGCTGAACCTTACAATTTTTTTCTACTTTTTATGGAGTTGTTACTCATATATCTCAATGTGGGTGCGGAATTTATCCCTCACTGGATGTATGTATATCTGTCAAAATATTTTGTGTCAAGAGAGAATAAATGCTCCTAATTATGACAAATTGACAGCCTGTTAAAATCCTATGATTGCAATCATGCATCACAACACGAGAGCGCTTGTGTCATGGTTAGAAAACCACCAATAAATCTTTGAGGGAATGACATGGCAATCAACTCAATGTGTCAGTGAAGATGAATAAGTAATTGATAAATTTTAAAATAAATATTATTGTGAAATGGAAGGTCAGGAAAGGAAGTCTTGGGGAGTTTTTTTATTGCAGACTCAGGGCAGTATTTCGCGGTTCCCTTCATGATCATATGCAGATCCACGTGACTCCATTACACCGCTGCCGCTCAGGCTGGCTGCCATCTGGCCTCTGCTCTCCATGAGGGAAAGGAAAACGAGATGAGATGATAAAGACCGCGGCCACTTTTTATAAATGAGGCCCCAGAAGACAAACAAGATAAAGAGCGGTAGACAATGATATAAAAAGAGAGATTTTGAATAAAATGGGATGTGCACAAACCAGGCAAAAGCGGTCAGTATTTCAAAACATATTCTTGAATGCTCCGACCCTAGGGCCAAGAAACAAATTTTCCTTGTTTTACAAATGACTGACTTTGCTTGAGCAGATGAGCAGTTATGTGGGAAACGGAGGGAGGGAGGGAGGGAGCACAGAACAGGCTTGTTCTTGAGTTCTTGAGTGGTGTCCAGCTCTGGGATGGTTGATGTTGCAGCTGAGGTTTGGCAGGGTTTTCTCCGTTTTGGACGCCAGGGGACTTGGCTCATTACTACCCCAGAACATTGGAAGTAAACACTATAAAACTCAACATCCAGCACATTCTCAGTTACTCTGACAAGCACAGGGTTTTTACAGGACAAATGTTACTGCTGCCTTAAGCGCTCCTATTAAAGGACAGAACATCATGTAGACAGACTGAAAACTCGTGACTCAGTAAAGGCAGCTCATCCCTTGGAGGGCATGACTTTTGGGACTGCCTTTGTGGTATGCTGACTGGAAAGTCTTTTTACGTGCGGAGTCAGACAAATTCAGCTGCATTTTTCCTCCAAAAAATAACAAGATCCAGGCACCATCTTCCCATTTTTTGCCACCAGCTGGTCGGGCTAGTGACAGAAAAAAGTCACTGGCCCACAGAAGATTTTACAAGCCTGACTGAAAAAGACTAGAATATCACGTGACTGTTAATGGCACGGGTAAAAACTTTATTAAAATACTTTATATAAATCATAAAGAAATTTAAATGATGTAAAACAGTAGCAGTTGAAATAAAACAAGATTATTTAACACATCCCATACACTGCCCAGCCAAAAAAAAGTCACCACCTGGATTTAACTAAGCAAAAAGGTAAGAGCCTTCCACTGGGTAATTACTGCAGTGATTAACATGTTACTGAAGGCAACAAGTTATTTACAGCGCCCTATATAATTATTGGCACCCCTGGTTAAGATGTGTTCTTTAGCTTCTAATAAATTCAGTTTTTTTCTAAATAGTATAGGACCACAATGAAAAAAGAGGGAACTCCAACCTTTAATTCAAGTGCATTTATTCAGTGGGAAAAAATCCCACATTAAGAAATAATTATTTTACATCAAATCATGCGTGCCACAATTTTAGCACCCCTGATGTTAATACTTTGTACAACCCCCTTTTGCCTACAAAACAAAACACCTACTCTTCTCCTATAATGTCTCAAAAGATAGGAGAATACAGAAAGAGGGATCTTTGACCATTCCTCTTTGCACAATTTCTCTAAATCCTCTCCTCTGCACTCTCCTCTTCAGCTCACTCCTCAGGTTTTCAATGGGGTTGAGGTCTGGGGACTAAGATGGCCATGGGAGGAGCTTGATTCTGTGTCTGGTGAACCATTTCTGTGTAGATTTGGCCACATGTTTAGGGTCATTATCTTGCTGAAAGACCCAGTGACAACCCATCTTCAGCTTTCGAGCAGAGGCCACCAGATTCTGATTTAAAACGTCCTGGTATTTCAAAGTGTTCATGATGCCATGCACCCTAACAAAGTTCTCAGGGCCTCTGGAAGAGAAACAGGCCCACAGCATCACCGATCCTCCCCCATACTTCACAGTGGGTATGAGGTGCTTTTCTGCATACGCATCTTTTGTGTTCCGCCAGACCCACTTAGAGTGTTTGTTGCCAAAAAGCTCTATCTTGGTCTCATCTGACCAAAGCACATGGTCCCAGTTGAAGTCCTAGTACTGCTTAGCGAACTCCAGATGTTTGCGTTTATGATTGTGAGTGAGAAAAGGTTTTTTCCGTGCATGCCTCCCAAACAGCTTGTTGGCATGTAGATAGCACCTGATGGTTGTTTTGGAGACTTTGTGACCCCAAGATGCTACCATTTGTTGCAATTCTTTAACAGTGAGCTTTGGAGAACTTTTTATTTCTCTTACCATCCTCCTCCCTGTGCGTGGTGGCAAAATAACCTTGCGTCCTCGTCCAAGCTTGTTTACCACTGTTCCAGTTGTTTTAAACTTCTTAATGATTCCTCTGACAGTAGATATGGGCAGGTGCAGGCGAGTGGACATTTTCTTGTAGCCATTGCCTGACTTGTGAAGGTCGACACACATCTGCCTTACTTGAATGGTGTGTTCCTTTGTCTTTCCCATGTTGAAAAGTGGATAAGAGAAATGGCCTCTGTGTCACGTCATATTTATACACCAGGGAAACAGGAAGTGATGAATTACTAATTAAATTTTCCTAAATACTCTGAAAAACTTTGTAAACTACTGTAGAAATGACAGAAATACATCAATTACATTAATTTCCTAGGAAATGTTAGGGGTGCCAATAATTGTGGAACAGGTGATTTTATGAATAATAATTACTCTTAGTCAGGGATTTTTTTTCTTAAAATTCACTTGAGTTGAAGGTTACATTTTCCTACAATTTTCAGTGTGAGAGTATGCTTCTGCAATAAAAATTGAATTTATTTTAAGGCTTTTAACACATCTTAACCAGGGGTGCCAATAATTATGGAGGGCGCTGTAACCCTACCTGATGCAGTTGGTAGCTTCTCATGTCTTAAACAACCATGTTAGATCATATCCTGTGGTCGCGGAAAAGGTGTTACTCTATTTCAGAAGGGTCAAATTATCAGCCTGCATCAAGCAAAGAAAACAACCGAGATGATTGCTGAAACCACAAAAATTCTGTTAAGAACTGCGGATAAGGCCTAAAAATTTAAATTTGACCTAGAAAAATAGCCATTGAAGCTCACAACCCTTACAAGACAGCCGCCATCACTTTATTCCATTAGTGCAGCCATACTAGTGCGCAAAAAAAGAAATGTAACGTTACTGGAAAGAGTGGGAAAGTGACGTTGATCCAAACGAATGGGCACTCTCTGACAAAGCAGACGTGTGAGGAACCCATTGCAAAATCTGGAGTACCTATATCAGCAAGCCCCCTTTGCAAAATCATGAAGGAATATGTTGCAAGTAGGATCTCGGATCTTGCTCACTCACTATAAAGACTCTGCTAATGACCAGTAGGAAGCACTGAACATGGAGCGCGTTTCATGTGCCGTAAATGCTATAGATGATTTTTTTAAATATAGCTTGCCAGCGAACAAACTGGAGCATTTAATACGCAGCTACAGAGTCTAGTGCATGCAGTAAGTAAATCTGTTCTGGCAGCGCACTTCAAAAGAGAGGATACTGGAGTCCCCGTGCTCTTAACTGCATATTTTTGTGCACGTGTTTATTGATTTGTTGATTTGTTAAAAGGATCCCCATTAGTTGCTACAGGGTGGCAACTAGTCCTCCTGGCATCCGTCAAAAAAAAACAACAACATTACATTTGATATGTATATCACATAAGAAATCGATGATTCCAACATTTAGTTGCCATACAGTCATGGTCGCCCAGTCAAAATGCTCAACCCACTCCGAAGCTAATACTGACGCTAGCAGCGACAATACCTGCTACAGTAGATTCAATAAGGAAAACAGAGAGAAGTGTAGCACATATGATCTTTTCCTTTGTAAAAATATCTCACTGACAATACTTTCCATTCAACAGTTAATAAATGACAGTGATTACAGAAACAGACAGGTTACAATAAGCGGATAATCACCTATTTAGAGTTCATGTTCATTTTGAACAAATGTATTTCCTAAGTTCATTTTTAAAGTGCATTTTGGTGTTAGATCTTTTCAAAGTACATGGGAATTTATTCCACTGAGTGTAAGCCCTGTACATAACAGTCTTCTGTATAGCACGAGTGAAATTGAAACAACTACATGGCCTTGTGGTATGGTTGTGAATGCTATTTATGTATGAGATCCTGCCATAAAGGCCTTTTGGCTTTGTTGTAGTGATTACGCAATAAAAAAAGACTAGGATATTCACGGATATTCTATCCTCAACTTTTAGCCAAGACAGAGCTTCATGCATACTATCGGTGCTTGTCCTAAAAGAACAGTGAAGTGCTAAACGAGCAGCTTTATTTTGCCAAAGTTGGAGTTTGTGCAGATCTTTCTTAAATGCTCATGACCACATAACAGAGCAAAAATCAAGATGAAACAATACCAGTGATTGGATAACTTGTCTGATTCTAGTATCGGTCATAAAATATGCACACCTTCTATTGCTGGACAAAGCTCTTCCCATTTTAATTAAAATGCTACTAATATGACAGGACCAATTTAGCTGTTCATCTATGGTTACACCAAGAAGCTTAAGTTCATGCACTTGCTCCAGATCAACACCTTTAATATTCAGGGACAAAGCCCGCCTGTTTTTTAATGCATGATTAGAACTAAAGGTTATACACTTTGTTTTCGCTATATTCAAAAATAGCTTTTTATTGGACACCCAGTTTGAAACACGATACAAGCCTCTCTCTAGTGACTCATTTAACTGGTCTATGTTGTTAGCTGCTGTATATATTGTTGAATCATCAGCGTACATTATGATTGATGAATTGTTTAGCACTAGAGGTAAGTCATTCGTAAAAATGGAAAACAGAAAAGGACCAAGGCAGCTACCTTGAGGGACTCCACATTCTAGCTTCTTTGTACTAGAAAAACTATCGTTGAAGTACACAGACTGAGATCTATTAGTTAAGTGAAGTACACAGACTGAGATCTATTAGTTAAGTACCTCTCTATCCACTTCTGTCTGGAACCCATAAGCTGTGATTTTTTTCAAAAGCAGTGTATGGTTGATTACATCAAAAGCTGCACTAAAATCAACAAAAACATTACGGCATCTACAACATTCCTGCTGTCTATCTGGTACAGCCAGTCATCGATCATGTGTGTCAGTGCAGTGCAAGTAGAGTGTCCAGCTTTGTAGGCATGGTGAAACTCCGAACATAGTTTATTAACAGAGAAATAGTTTGAAATCTGAAAAGATATAAGTTTTTCCATGATTTTACTAAGAGCTGGAAGAATACTAATGGGTCTACTGTTTTCAACAGTGAAAGTTTTTCTATTATCTTTTGATATTGGTATTATTTTTGCAACAATCCAAGCTTGGGGGTAAATACCTTCCTTCAAGCTGAGGTTAAAAATATGGCACACGAGTTCACAAATGTACTCCGCGATAGTTCTTATTAATTTTCCATCAAGATAATCAAATCCAAACTGTTTATCGCTCTTAATTAAGAGAAGAATTTTTTAACTTCCTCTTTTGTTACTGGATCAAAGTTAAAACTGCAATTTCTGTTGATCATTATCAGTCGATTGATAAGTTCTATAGATTGTTCATAATTACATTTATTCATATTCTGTCGAATACCGTTTACCTTTCTAGAAAAAAATTTATTGTAATAATTAGCAACATCAATAGGTTTAGTTAAAAATTTACCTTCTGCTTGTATAAAAGTGTTATGATTCTGCCTTGTTCTGTTCATGTTTTGCCATGTATTGATCCATGCCATGTTTTGTGCCTGTTTATTCCTGCATATTCTCCCATAGTACATTCCCTCAGTTATATTCCAGTCCATGTTTTGTCTCATACCATGCATTGCACTTTGTCTCCCCCTGACCGGTCTTTTGTCATGTGTTCGCTCACTGTCCCAGTATTGTGTGCCACACTTTCGGGTGATTTCATGGTTTCTGGTATCTCAACCATTCCTTCAAATCTTGTTTACTTCCTTCACCTTGCTTTTCTGTTTTACTAACAATGCTAACAGTTTGTTGTTTTAGTTAAACTTACTAACCAAGGCTAACATTGTTTATAGTACTAACTCACTAAGGAGCACTAGGGATTGTATAGCTGCACCTTACTAATTGACTAACAAGCTCTCAGCACTCGCTCTGCTCTAGTCTCCGCCCCTTGCCTTCATTCAATTTACTTTCCTGTGTTTCAGCAGATTTTCTGCACCTTGTTAATCACTATTCTGCCTCTCACTCTGTGCACGTTAGAACTCCCTAACCGGAGCCATATGTTTGTCAGTGGCTTTCTCTGTGATCCCTGTCCACGTTTTGGCTTTTGCCAATTTCTTGCAATCAGGAACTTCCTCATGTCCTTTGTAATTAGTCTGATCCAATTCACCTGCTTCCACTTTGTAGCATGTGACTTCCCCTATGTGAATTTAAGCAGTCATTTCACTCACAGCTCTTGTCAGAAGGTTGATCACTATTTAATTGTGCAGAGTGCCTTGTATGCCATTGAGTATTGTTTTTCTTCTACTGGATTGTCTGACTTCAATTCTTGCCATTGCCCTTTTTGTATTGTTTTTGTCTATCTGGATTTCGACCCATTTTTGTATGTCCGTAATTTCTGAGTTTGGATGCCCTGTGTATGACCCTTGGCTTTGTTCATCGACTACGACTTTTTGCCTATCGTTTTTGTACCTTTGCTCATCTGTCTTACTGGTACTGACCCCTGCCTGTCTAGTCGACACTGTTTTTGGATTTCGTATTATGGCTTGGCAATTCCTGTGTTTTTTGGCTTTGAGTCGGACTCCATTAAAGGCATACGTTTTTTGGATTTCTGTCTCTCACGAGTGGTTCCTGAACTGTACCTCACAAAAAGTAGGATTATCATACTTAGACCTGCCCAGTATATTGTTGAGGGTGTTCCAAAGTTTCTTTCCATCATGTCTTGCTTCATAGATTTTCTTTAGATAATAGGATTTCTTCTTCTGCTTGTTCATTTTAGTTGCTGTGTTTCTGAGGTTCCGGTAATTACTCCATAGAGCTGGATCATTTGATTTTTATAGCAGCTCTTTTTGTCATATCTCAGTTAGCCATACAAGTTTTTAATTCATGATCAATCCATGGGGAAATGCTGTTTTTCACCATGAATTTTTTTTACGGGAGCATGTTTATCAGTTATTTTTTGACAGCATATCTAAAAACAGATTTAGTGCTGAGTTAGTATGTCTTTCTGAATAGATTCTATCCCATTTCAATTAATTGATGATTTAAACAAAAATCTCTTCACAGAAGGATTTATAAGATCTTTGCATTATATTCCAAGGTCCAGCTTTAGGCACTTTTGCTTTCCTTATCAAAACCACAACATTATGATCGCTGAAACCAACCGGCTGTTATACAGCCTCAGAACGCAGTTTGCTAACAGTAAAAATGTGATCAATACATGAAGAGGACGTAACACCTGAACCGTTAGTATTAATCCTAGTTGGAACATCAATTCTTTTTTTTAATTAAATATGCTCATAGTTGCAATTAATCTGTCCAGGAGGAGAGCCAATCTATGTTGAAATCCCCCAATAAATACATTTCTTTGTTAGTATCTGTGGTTTTCATAAGAGTGGCGCAAATATCATCAGTGCACTTTACAGTGGAACTAGGAGGTCTATAGCAACAGCAAATAATTAATGATTTAATGGAAGGAAGGTGTACTTGAAGCCATATAATTTCTATAGATGGGTCCATCAGATCTTTTCTTACAAAACCCAAAACCAGTGAAGTTGGCACGTTGTGTAAATCGTAAATAAAAACAGAATACAATGATTTGCAAATCCTTTTCAACCTATATTCAATTGAATACACCGCAAAGACAAGTTACTTAATGTTCGAACAGGTAAACTTTGTAATTTTTTGGAAATATTAGCTCATTTGGAATTTGATGCCTGCAACATGTTTCAAAAAAGCTGGCACAAGTGGCAAAAAAGACTGAGAGAGTTGAGGGATGCTCATCGAACACTTATTTGGAACATCCCACAGGTGAACAGGCTAATTGGGAACAGGTGGGTCCCATGATTGGGTATAAAAGCAGCTTCCCTGAAATGCTCAGTCATTCACAAACAAGGATGGGGCGAGGGTCACCATTTAGTGAATAATTATTAGTGAATTAGTGAATGTCGAACAGTTTAAAAACAACATTCCTCAACGAGCTATTGCAAGAAATTTAGGGATTTCATCATCTACAGTCTGTAGTATCGTCAAAAGGTTCAGAGAATCTGGAGAAATCACTGCACGTAAGCGACAAGGCTGAAAACCAACATTGAATGCCCGTGACCTTCGATCCCTCAGGCGGTACTGCATCAAAAACCGACATCAGTGTGTTAAGGACATCACCACATGGGCTCAGTAACACTTCAGAAAACCACTGTCAGTAACTACAGCTTGTCGCTACATCTGCAAGTGCAAGTTAAAACTCTACAATGCAAAGCGAAAGCCATTTATCAACAGCACCCAGAAATGCCGCCGGCTTCGCTGGGCCCAAGCTCATCTAAGATGGACTGATGCAAAGTGGAAAAGTGTTCTGTGGTCTGACGAGTCCACATTTCAAATTGATTTTTGGAAACTGTGGACGTTGTGTCCTCCGGACCAAAGAGGAAAAGAATCATCCGGCGCAAAGTTCAAAAGCCAGCATCTGTGATGGTATGGGGGTGTATTAGTGCCCAAGGCATGAGCAACTTACACATACGTGAAGGCACCATTAATGCTGAAAGGTACATGCAGGTTTTGGAGCAACATATGTTGCCATCCAAGCAACGTCTTTTTCATGGACGCCCCTGCTTATTTCAGCAAGACAATGCAAAGCCACATTCTGCACGTGTTACAACAGCATGTAGTTGTAGTAAAAGAGTGAGGGTACTAGACTGGCCTGCCTGTAGTCCAGACCTGTCTCCCATTGAAAATGTGTGGCGCATTATGAAGCGTAAAATATGACAACGGAGACCCCGGACTGTTGAACAACTTAAGCTGTTCATCAAGCAAGAATGGGAAAGAGTTCCACCCAAAAAGCTTCAATAATTGGTCTCCTCAGTTCCCAAACGTTTACTGAGTGTCGTTAAAAGGAAAGGCGATGTAACACAGTGGTAAAAAGGCCCCTGAGCCAACTTTTTTGCAATGTGTTGCTGCCTTTGAATTCTAAGTTAATGATTATTTGCAAAAAAAAAAAAAAAAAAGTTTCTCAGTTTGAACATCAAACATCTTTTCTTTGCAGTGTATTCAATTGAATATAAGTTGAAAAGGATTTGCAAATCATTGTATTCTGTTTTTATCTACAATTTACATAACGTGCCAACTTCTGGTTTTGGGTTTTGTACTTTAACTGGGACATGATTCTGTACATAAATTGCTACTCCTCCTCCATATTTGTTTCTATCATATCTGAAAATACTAAAACCAGGTATGTCTACCTCAGAGTCATTGACAGAAATGTCCAAATGATCCAAAAAGGTTCATACTGTCTGTAGTAACTAATTTACGTAAACGTTCTTATTTTTCGAACAGAAAAAGTTTTATCCTACCTTGACATGTTTCGACGGGATACTCCCGTCTTCTTCAGAAGAGTCACCGATGTTACGAGTGACGCGTCTTATCAGCTGATGTTAGGGTTAGGGTTAGGGTTAGGGTTCTTCTGAAGAAGACGGGAGTATCCCGTCGAAACATGTCAAGGTAGGATAAAACCTTTTCTGTTCGAAAAATAAGAACGTTAATGTAAAAATGTCCAAATGTGTTTCAGATACTGCCAAGATTTTTATATTTTCATTACTGATTAGAATAGCAAGTTCAGGCACTTAATGTAACAGACTACAGATGTTGAGATGCCGAATTCTTAATCCTTTTTTAGACAACTCCAGATTGCTATATCGATGCTTTAACGGAGGTCTTAACTGTTTAGTGAAAATATTCTCCATATGCGCGTGTGAGTGTATGGAGTTTGTTGCAGGCATACCTGAAGTTAGTTTGAATGTTTAAGCGGAGGCTTCGGTGTGCTGCTGTGGGGATGGATGATGAGTTTGTTGTGCATTAAAAAAGGCAATGTCCCCTCTCTCACGCGCAGCTTTCATCTTGGGCAATAGTTCTTTCCTTTTTTTTTTTTTTTTAAATTTGGCATCTCCAATCCCACCCAAATCTGGAATGCCCAATTGGTGAACTATGTACAAGTCTTGCTCGTATGCGACCCCTTGCTGCCAACTCAGGATAGTGAGGACAGTTCACGGCTCTCCTCTGAAGCACGTGCCTGTCAGCCACTGCTTCTTATACACTCATTGGTTGAATCTTCGCAAGTTCAGAACGAGGGCGGAGGATACCCGGACATGAACAGACTTAGAATCCTTCTGACGAGCGCCCGTCTAGCGATAGGAGGCGCTTGAGCAATGAACAAAGCTGTTTATTCATTTCCCTTACCCGGCAGTCCCTTCCCAATTTGAAACCCTGAAGCTCGATGGCCAATTGTGCGCTACGCTGAGAAAGCTGCCGACCACTGCCGGTTGATATGACCGGGGCTCGAACCCACGACGTGATAGTCACTTCTGCACTGCAACGCAGTGCCTTAACCGAGTGAGCTATCCGGCAGCTCGTTCTTTCCTTTTTAACCGGACAGCATCTGTAAAGTCTTCATTGACGAATATTTTGGTACCTTTAAGGCATCTAGCCCTCTGTAAGACCGCTAGCTTGTCCTTACAACGATGGATCTTAGCCTGTCACTGCCAGCTCCCTGTTCGGTGCACCCTCTCCACCTCTACATCCCGTTGGAGCTGCAGCTTTTCCGCCAGGATTTCCTTCACCTTTCCCTCCGAGTCGACCCAGGTCTTGCCTGGTGACTCCACGATCCCATCGATAATCAGGTTGTTACGTCTGGATTGCCCTTCAAGGTATTCCATTTTATCCGTGATGGTTAGTAAACTAGTACATATTTTCATGATATCTGTCTGCATTGAGTTGTGATTTTCTGTATACTTGTTGTTATCCCCCGCCGCGCGTTTAGCTCGAAGCAGGGGATATAGTATTCAGCTCCGTCCATACGTCCGTCCGTACGTACGTTCGTCCATCCATCCCGAATATTATCAGCGCGATATCTCAAGGAGTCAACCTATTTCAATTCTTTTTGGTACAAACCTTCCTACTGGGAATGCGCTGACATTAGTCGGTTTTGGTGACCTAACAGCGGGGGATATAGTCACTTTAGTGACAAACTCTTGTTCATTTTGATTTCATCCTCTTCTTTCTGCGGGAACTGGATACTTGTTTTGATCTCTTGAAGCTCTCTGGAAAGCGCGTCAAGGCTCGTGTTTGAAGAATCCATAATAAGTTTGACAAAGCATTTAAAGTTGTCATGCTGTTGTTGTAGCAGGGTAGAGAACATTTCTTTCTGCTGAAGCAGTAGCTCATTTACCTGTGTGAAGGACACAAACTCCTCTTCTGGTTTCATGTCATGTTTCTGTTTTGGTGGCATTGTTTGTCCTGAGGTGTGGGAGTGGGGGGGTGAGCAGTAGATCCAGCTGCTAGGCGCGGTTAGCCGTCAACATGGCCGCGCTGGTGGTGGTGGAAGCCCGCTAGTTCAGCTGCTAGGTCCGGTTAGCCTTTAGCACTAGCCCGCCGATGATGGTGAAGGCCCGCGGTCCAGCTGCTAGGACACAGCCCCACTGGTAATGGTGGAAGCCCACCCAACTCCAAATGAGGCGTTTGGTCTCTTGACATCAGTTTTTCGGATCCAGTTTTTGACCTTCAATGTTTCTCCTCTGTTTCCCCTCGAGTTAATATTCATGTGTCTGAATTACCACTCCAAAAACAATATTTTTTGTTTGCGAGTTGTCTAGCTAGTTCCGTGCCGTTTCTTCCCCCTCGAGGGTGTGTCATCACTTAATGACTACTGGTATTCCGAACCATTAGCCCATATGAAGTGAAAGTTGTAGTTCTGAACAGCTTTATCTAATTATTTCGATTTTGACTGAATATAATGAAGCCCACGAATGGGCTTTAATGTGTAGCTTTGCTAGCCACATGCATTCACGCAGGCACAAAGTGATTTGGAGAAAAAGTAATACATTGTAATTAACTTTAGTATTGTTTACTTGACCGAAGAACCGCCAGAAGTTATGAAATGTTTTTACTGATAATCTTGAGATAGCTATTGGTTAACTGTTTAAGGTTAAGATGATGTGCTGAAACAAATAAACCGATAAATAGCCTATGTTTTGGTCAATATTTTTGAGAGGCTTTTCTATATAGATGGATAGATTTAGAATTCATTCTGGGGTGCATCTCCCAGAAGCGTAGTCATTTATATTTAATAGTTTGTCCATATAGTCAGTGGTTCCAAATCATCTGTGCTTTTAGGAAAAGCACTCCTGAGGGCAGGAAACCATAAGACCAAACTGGCAACACAGCGTAAGAAATTAGGATGTTAAGGTGGAATTTGTTTGAACTTCTGACGTACGTATAAATATCAATTATACAGTTGGATTGTATGAAAATTC
Organism: Gymnothorax reevesii; assembly: GCA_029721435.1. Lineage (NCBI taxonomy): Eukaryota > Metazoa > Chordata > Actinopteri > Anguilliformes > Muraenidae > Gymnothorax > Gymnothorax reevesii. Next base: position 93,963,866 of record CM056583.1, read on the forward strand.
ATTGACAATCGTGAAATTTTCACTTGCTAGCCAGGTGAAGAGTCTGACCTTATCTGGTTGCCTGAGTGAATTTCTGATCGCCGCGGATCTCTGGCGAGTGCGAAGATCAAGCCCTGCAGAGGCAACATCTCTCTGATGCCTCTCAAAAATGTTAAAAGACCAGTGTGAGGGTGACATGTTCAGTATAGGCATTGGGCTGTGTTGCACTAATCAGCCACACGCCCATTCTGGAGTGGAGTCCCTGCTGTGCCCACACCTAATGTGGGAAGCCGCTCCGTAGAGTGATGGGTATTACGGCCTCTAGGCAAAGGTCTTTCTGTGACGCCACTGTGCAACCACAGGCTTTGATATCAGGAGTCAGATGGTTATGTCTCAGAGGGGAACCTTAGATCTCCACTGCCCATTCATGAGAGTGTGCAATTTGCACATTAGGCTACCTTAGAGAGGAAATTCCAAATTGGGGTCAGACTTTAACAGGCTCTGAGGCATGTTGAGAAGCCCATATGAAGAGCATGAAGAGCAAGCCCATATGGTACAAAAGCCTAACAACTAGGTTGTTACGAAGGTGCTAATGGTGCCCCCTCTTCCCTCCATTCGATACAGAGTGCCCCCCCTTAGGCATGGAGTCCCACCGGGTGGAGAATGACCAGCTCCTGGCGTCCTCCATGTCTCATCATGGATCCAGCCCGCAAAGAGGCCGCCTCAACATGCAGGTGACCAGGTCCTCCCATTCACTCAGCCCACATGCACAGCCAAGCCCACTTATGAAACCACCGGCACACATGCACAGCCATATCCACATTTATCACAAAACGGAAGTAGTTTTCATTCATCCCAGCTCATTACATAATTTTGATATCACCCTAGGCACATATCACATTTATGTTGGTTGAAAGCGTGGGGAAAAAATTGCTCCGCATTACGTCACACTGTTAATATTTAGCCAGGCTGAATGTCAAGTGTCATGTTGGTTAAATCGATATGGCTTTGCGCTGTAGCGAGCTAGTTAAGTGCCGCACTCATAACTTAATGTTGCTTGGCTAACTGGCAGGCACACAGTACCTCTCCATAATCATTATGTTACATTAGTTTAATAGCTAGTGAGCTAACATTAGTCAGCTATTGAGTTGACTATGAATTTGGAAACCTTTGCCAGTTCAGACGCAAATGGCTGTGACTCACTGACTGAGAGGAGACTGATGGAGTAAGCTCAATACTGACATATAATGGGAATTACCATTAAGACGCAACGGAAATTTAGTTTGTTTTCTATTAAATAATGCAATGCAGTTGTGCGATAAATAGAATCATATACTCTTAGTCTTCTTGTATAAAACTTATGAAACTTGCAGATTAACTTTAATGTGAGATGTATTAAGGATACAGGATACATCATGTAAGATCCTCTATGGAAAACACACCCAGATACATAGTATATAGCCATCACCATACGCTCAGCCCGCATTTAGAGCAAAGCCAAAGTACATAGCCACACTCTACGCACCCACACCCACCACATGCGAGCAAGATCACATACTTCACTATATCCACTTAAACAACTTAAGATCCATGCACGTAACTCCCAGATACAGAGCTAAGCCAGCACACTGCGCTCAACTTTTTTTCTTTCCATTCTTCATCATTTCACCCCGAATTTCTGGCCCCTTGAATTTTTATGCTTCAAGCCATGTTTGAAATTGCTCGCTTCTTACTTTCTGGATACTGACATCTACACTGCACACAACTATGGATTGTAGCATGTAGTATCCAGTATATAAAGTGTGTAGGACACAGTATGAGTTCGAACACGGCTTAAGGCTCTCTCAAGAGTCGGGCTGAGAGCAGAATGTCCCGCAGGCCTCTGACGATGAGGAGGATGTGTACGGTGGAGCATGGTGCGCGGACACAGAGGAGCGGGAACACTGGTTTGAGATTGACGGACGGCGGGAGGTCCTGTACACCGGGGTCATTACGCAGGGCCGGGACTCCCAAATACAGTAAGGACCAGAACCCTACCATAGTCCATATGGTATGGTACTATGTCCCTCATGTTCTGATGGAATTGACTATACACTTTCATTGTTTAAGTTTCCTACACTGTTTCTGTAATATTAAAAATGAACCAAGATTCACTGCTAAAATATTTTGCCCCTTTCCCCTGATTATATTGAATCCCAGTGTACAATCACTGAGGTGTAATCCGGTGCATTTTTAAAGGGTTTGGCCATGTATCACTATTTTAAATAAATTAAATATTTTGTGCTTCGTATTTTAAATGTGCAACACCTATGTAACGTCTGACTGAGTGAAACGATGGAGGACCTAAATGCAGAGGATGTGGTTTTATTTGAATAAGCAAAGTGCAGAAAACAAATAAATAGAAATATAATCTGTACAAGGAAAAAGAACAGAAAGAAACCAAAACAAAGTGGTGTTAAACTAAAAGGAGTTATAATCCAAAGCTACCTGCCTGTGAAGAGTGAAACAGAGGAGTTACAATCCAAGGCTACTTGCCTGTGAAGGGTAAAACAGAGGAGCTATAATCCAAGGCTACTTGCCTGTGAAGGGTAAAACAGAGGAGCTATAATCCAAGGCTACCTGCCTGTGAAGAGTGAAACAGAGGTTAAAATAGAGAAGGGGAATGTTAATTAACAAAACACTAATCAGGTGAGAACAATAAGCAGTTAACAGGAGGATAATGGGATAACTGAATTGGGCAGCTAGCCGAAGGGAACAGAAGAGAACAGGAGGGAGGTACAACCTGAAGAAATGTATATTTCCTTCATTTGACAAGAGAAAAATCTAAATTATTTAGGCATTATGTTACTATTCATTCAGAATAGTGACATAAATCATCATTATGTTGTTGGGAAACTAGTGTTTAGTTTTGGTGGTTTTGACTAAACCTTAGATAAGCAAAATGAATGAATGAATGAATGACTTTATTTCAAACCAAAATTTAAAACAATGTTATAACAAAAGATACAAAAAATAAAATGAAAAAAAACATAAATGTTCGAAAAGGAGTAGGAGGAAGTTAAACTTATTTGTTCCTACCCCTTTAAATTTAAATTCTTTGCACACTTTTCATATATTTCCTACTATTGAGCTTTCTTGAATTATTTGCACAATCTCTTACTCATATATACAGTTACATACACAATTCTCCCATTTTTACAACCCAAATATATATTACATTCCTAAATTATTTTCAATGCCCCCAGTGATACTAAATAAAAACAGATCACCCTACAACAGCTTTTACTCTTCCCAGTACCTGTCGAGGGTTTGTTTTTTGAACAGTTTTTTAAAACTGTTTACCTTTATACTTTCTTTAAGCTTATCTGCCAACCCGTTCCACAGATCCACCCCACACACTGAAATACAGTCTTTTTTTGTCGTACGAACACACCGTTTTTTAAAGTCAAGTTTTCCTCTCGAGCTGTAACCCCCCTCCCTGTCACAAAACATTTTTGTATGTAACCCGGAAGTGAATTATTTCTTGCTTTGAACATGATTATTGCAGTTTTAATTTTGGCCAGATCCATAATAATTTGAATTTGATTTGAATGATTTGATTGTTCATGACTTGTGCTTTCCCGTAGAACATGGTAGCGGGTACTTGCCCCCCTTAACCACAGGGGTTTTATTTGGTCCACCTCTGCTCTGAAAACACTGCTGCAGGCATTCCAGAGTCCAGAGAATGCCCTTTCAGGACCATCAGAGCCAAGCAAAGGGTCATAAACTATGAGTGTACCCTAACCCTAACCCAATTACGCAGACGACAGAGAACACCTAGTTACAGCCTTATGACGACCAGCAAGACAGTAACATGTCCCCTTTTTATAAATTTTGTTTATTTAGATTTTTTTTAAATGTTTGGTTTAGTACCCCTGAATACCTCCCAGGATTTCCCCATACCATTTATATTTTGAGGAGCAGCAGTTAGACTTTTCAGATGTATTTGATAACTGAGCTTCATTACTGCCAACCATATTCATGTTTGATCTCATTAGAAAGAGACTAAATCCTTGCATGTCTTAAAATTACTTAGATCTCAGGACTTTTCAAATCAGTCCTGACTGTCCATTGGTTTTAACTTCACCCAACGATGAATGTCCATCTGTTTTAGTTTAACTCAGTGATTGCATAAACCTCCTGTCTCTGTTCAACTCAGTGCTGACAGTCTGTCTTTGTTTAACTCAATTATGATTTACCTTCTATTTCTCTATACTGACTGATGACTCTGTTCTTGTGTCTGTGTAGCTCAGTGTTGTCCTTTGATCTCTGCTTAGCTCAGCGATTACTTGTCCTTCTGTTTAACAAATTGTTGACTTTGTCCCTCTTTCTTTGTTCAACCGAATGGTTTTGTCTTTCTTTAGCTTGATGATGATGATTTGGTCCATCTGTCACTATTTACCTGAGCCATGACTCTGTCCCGCTGTCTCTGCTCAACCCACTAATGACTGTCCCTCTGCTCCTGTTTAATTCAGTGGTGATTTGATTTGTTTCCATTCAACCCAGTTGTCTAATAGCCATCTGTCCTTTCTATTTAAGTCAGTGATGACGGTGGCCTTCTGTCTCTACTCAACCCAATGATGATTGTCTTTCTGTTTCTGTTAGACTTGGTAATGACTTTTTCCTTCAGTCTCTGAAGGCAATGATAACGGTCCTTTTGTCTCTGCTTAACTCAATGATGACAGCCCATCTATTTCTGTCTAACTCAACTAGTGTCTAGTTGCTTTAGATCTAGTAGTGATTCTTGGTCACTCGTTTACTTAGCTATACAGGCAGTGACTGCCATGTAGAACTAGGCTTATGCCGTCGAAGGCGACGGCTTCGGGTATACCCCAGAACGCCCCCAATCCTCCAATTCCCCAGTCCTTGAATAGACCTTGAATAGACTTTCATTTGAACTTAATTTTAGGTCAAACGGACAAACGGTTCTGAAGATATGGCCAAAATGGTCATTTTCCGTCACAAAGCGCCACCTGGTGGCAAAATATTGAACCATACAGGTGTGATGCCATCATGTGACACGTTGTGAGGTCATGACCTTGCAGTTGCACATAGTTTGATGTCAATAGGACAAATGGTTCCAAAGATATGGCAAAAATGGTGAATTTTATGTGACAAAGCTCCACCTTGTGTCAAAATTTTGATTTGAGGTCAATCGGACAAATATTTCCAGAGATATGATAACAACGGTAATTTTTCAGTTTCTGGCCCCTGATGGCCAACCTAGAAATTGTAAATTCTCCAAAATCGAATCAGTTCTTCCTCTTTATGATACTTACTTATGTGCAGAACATGACATTTTTAATTGAAACATTACTGAAGTTATCGCGTAAACACGTAGGGTGGCGCGGTGGCGGTCGGACCAAAAACATAATATCCCGGAAACGCCATTCGGTGTTCAGGGATATAATTACATCATGAAGACCCGCATAATAAGCTTTTAATGTATGCCTTTAAAAAAAGATCTGAAACAGTTGTGAAATTAGTGTATTTTTCATTGGTGATAATCTCACCATAATAATATAATGTGATAATCTCATCTCTAGATAATTACAATTTATGACACAAATATTACAGAAGGCACTTTTATCAACAAACCTACAGAGCTGTATTCTCCTGCCTTTTGCAGCAATATTCATTTGAAGGGCTGTAATAAAACGTTTCAAGCATAAGTTATCGTAGAGACGCAAATTTGTAACTTAATTAGAAAAAAAAATTGGTTTCTTGTGCTAGTTAGCTAATTAGCCGTCCCTCTGACTTGCATAGACCGCTGACTAACAACAAATGCTAGCGATTGAAAATGGTCAGCAGCGAACTACCTTGGTACCGTCGTGGGGACTGCATTGACTTATTAATAAAATTTACACGGTGGCTAACAAGCTAGCTACTTGTAACTGACATTCAACGACAATACTTCTTACCTGCATAATGTTTAAAACAGTGGACAAGTCGCTTTGTCTGTTTATACAGAGCTCCAAAAGACAAGGAGGGGGGAAAGGCTTGGCTGTTAAAAATCAAGAGGAAAAAAAAAACTTCTCTGTCCCCTCGATCTGTGCTGTGCAGTGATTATTTCTGAGAGCTGTGTTTTAACGGGACTGGGGCAGAGATGAAGCTGAGGAAAGGAGTAGCCAGAGTTAACTACTGCCTCCTTTTATCAATGTTGGTATTAGGCTTATGATTCAATATAAACAATTTGTTTGATGGCAAATATGCTCAACCAGGGTACAATGAATCTTGGAAACCAGGGAGTAATTTGATAACGTATACGGACATTCATCGACGTTTCTTATAATGGCGAAAACGTCCAAGCAATTATCTTATCAGAGGCTCATTAGCCTCGGTCAAGTTAACACAGAAATTATTCGATCAACGCGTGCTGAAGTAGTTCACTCTCTGTTAACATTCTGCTTACACTTTAGTGTTGACACCGAGTCACATTTCGATCTTCCCATTAGAAGTGTGCCATTTTCCATCCTCCAAAAAGCACGTCGCTCTGCACAGCAGTACCAAAATAACACCGCCTCCATCTGTAGTGGTGGAGAACTACTTGCTTGAGGTTGAATTGCGTCACTGTGGGAACACTTGTGCACAGAAAAAGTTGCCGGAATAACAGTGGTGGTGGGGTGGCCGAAGTTTAATTTATGGTGGCCTCGGCCACCCCCTGGCTCCGCCCCTGTAACTCAATGATGGTCCTCGTCTTCGTCATACCCCATCATTCTGTCTCTGCCTCCACCTCACAATTATTGCCCTTCTGTTCCTGTTTAACCAGGTCATGACTTTTCGCTTCTGTGTCTGTTTAACATAGTTAAAATGAGACAGGATAAGTTATGACTAAGTGGCAATTCTTCTTTTTTCTCTGTCTAACTTCGCAGGGACTCTTCTTTCATCTCTTAACTTAGTGGTGACTCTTCTTTTGTCTCTGTTTAACCAAATGACTGTCCCTCTGTTTCTGCTTGACCCAGTGATGAGGACTTCATGCTTCTTCCTTTATTTAACCCATTTATGACATCATCCGTCTGCCTTTATTTAACCCATTTATGTCCTTCTGCTTTTATTTAACCCATTTATGACTTCGTTCTTCTGCCTTTATTTAACCCATTTATGGCTTCGTCCTTCTGTTTATTTTTCATACAGTGATGACTTTGTCAGCTCCTACTTTGTGGCCTTCAGCAATGACAGTCGTGATTGGACAGTTCTGCATGATGGATATGCTGAGTGGGTGAGTCAACTGATTTACCACTCTGATTAGAAGTGCCCACATTCAATTAGTTTTCATAAAAAAAATGAGTACTGTTACCCTTTTAATTTCACCCTGCTTACTTGTTCCCTGTTCACCTTGTTTCAACACACCCACTTTCAAAAGTTAGTTTTTTCTTTCTTTGTGTTTGATCTTCCGTCAGCCACTTGGCTGTCCAGCCAGCTTGCTAGTTAACGAAATTAACAGCAACAGCAACAACCACAATATCAACAAACAAATTTTACAAAGTGACTCAGGAGGCCAAAGTTTGAGTTGTAAGGAGCTCTCATGGGAAAACATTACCTCATCTGAGGTCAGTGTGTGGATGAGATTAACTGCTGGGTTGGAGTCCAGAGCTTAATTTTTTTGAGCAGAATTTTTTATTATTTTGAACTCATTCAGTGTCAACAGCTCAGTAAGGTAAAGCGTATAGCAATGTTACAAGCACATATCAGTACCTCAATAGTGGCAGGTTTGGCCGTCAGCCCTCAAACGAAGAGGGTGAATTTATATTCCTTGAAGCCAATGCAAACTCCAGACAAGCCAGGTTCCCAAGTCACTCGTCATGGGTGCTCGGTCACAGCAATGGGCCAGGCGTTACAGTTGTGAATAGCCTGGCAGCCAGCTAACATTTGCAATTCGCGCAAATCTGCAGTTTTGTGACCATTTCAAGTTCGGGGTACTGAGTAATAAAGTAAATAAAGTATTTTTTTAACTGATAAAAACTTCCACTCACCACACTGCTGACCTGCATATTTAGATTCAGTGAGCTGTCTCGCCAGAGCCCCAGGTTTTTGACCACTGGATGATGGTTTGCAGCCAGGGGGCCAGGACTACTGCTCAGCCCAGAGATGGAGCTCAGTGGACCAAAGAGTATTACCTCCTTCTTGTTATCATTTAGCTGCAGGAAGTTGTTTGCCATCCAAGATTTAACATCGTCAAGGCAGGCAAACAACATACTAAAATTAGTGGTTTTCTTGGGAGTAATTTGGGAAATAAAGCTGGGTATCATCTGCATAGCAATGGGTTTGAATTTTGCACTTCTCTAAGATAGAGCTGAGGGGTAACATATAGAGTGAAAATAACAGGGGCCCTAAGTTGGACCCTTGAGGGACCCCACTACTAATGACAGCACTAGAGTAGGAACAGGTACCCAGGGAGACAGAAAAGGTTCTTTGTGAGATAAGGAAAAAACCAACTCAACACAGAGCCATGTAGTCCAACAGTCTCTCTCGGCCGTTCTAGCAAGATTTCATGATCAGTCGTGTCGAAAGCGCCACTGAGATCCAGGAGTGCGTGGATAGTACAGGATCCAGAGTCGAGGCATAGGAGGATGTCGTTTTGGACTTACAGCTGGGCGGATTCTGTGCTATGTTGCTCGATAACCAGACTGGAACTTATCAAAGATACAATGTGTGGTCAAGTAGTCCATGACCTGTGAAAGCACTACTTTTTCCAAGATCTTAGAGATAAATGGCAATTTAGAAATTAGCCTATAGTTCATGAGATCAAAGGGATCTAGTGTGGGCTTTTTCGGCAGTGGCTACACAGGCCGGCTTGAAGCAGGAGGGGACTAAACCATACATCAGAGAACAAGTTATTATAGCTAAGAAAATGGGGCAGACTGTGTCAGAATCCTCTTTAAAAAGGCGAGGGGGGATGACATCGAGGAGGCAATAGGAGGCCTTCAGGTTAGAGACAGCCTTGGATAACTGAGAAGGGGACACGGGTGAAATGTTGAAGCTTGCTCACTGGGGAATGAGAGATTTCTGGAAAAGGTGATACTGAAGGAAAAATGTTGGCTCCTGTCAATTTTTTCAGTAAAAAAGTGTAAGAATCTCTCACAGGTCTTGACTTTGGGAGCAAGAGTTACTGAAGCAGAGGGGGGGGTTTAGTATGGAGTTTATCGGACTGAATGGCATTTTTGGTCTGTGTGCATTAGTCTGAATAAGCTCAGAGTAATAGACAGCTTTGGCTTGTTTAACAGCCTGCTGGTAGTTTTTTAACTGTTCACGTAACAATTCATAAGTAATTTGAAGTTATTCTTTCTTCCATTAGCGCTCGGTCCTCCTGCAGGCATGAGTGGTCTCATTTAACCAGGTGGCAGTGTTTCTTCCAGATTTCTTACATTTCAGCGGAGCTACTATGTCAAGGGCTCATTTTGTATTTACTTGCGTTATCTTTGTCTAATATTCAAAGTTGTTTGATGATCTGAAACATTTAAGTGTGACGAATATTAAAAAAATAAAAAATAAATCAGCGAGGGGGCAAATACTTTTTCACAGCATTGTCAGTTGTATGGTGTGATCATGTGGTATTGTGTTTATAGCACTGTTGTTCAAGTGAAATACGCTACTTGCAATTATTGTGAGTCCCTCAAACCGTATACTGTATTATGCAACTCATCATTACTGAGCCCTTATCTGCATCAAGAAGCTGTTGCACCGAATGTTCCAATACACTGTAAGGAAAGATGGCCGCTCCCTGGTAGTCATGGAAGATGAGATGAATATAGCAGAATCTTTGGGGTCCTTGTCATTAATCTGCCTTTTGTACTTCTGTTATGCAGTTTACCTATTATTAACTTAGCTTAACTGTAATCACACCTCATATCTGTTTGTCCAGTGGCACCATACAATTAACCCCCACCCCAGTGATGTTGGTGGTTACTACACTGTCATTGATGGTGGACCACAGTGACTTGTTTTTTAGTTTTGTCTTACTTAATTTTACGTTATAATGTGCACATACCATGAGTTTAAAATACATTTTAAGAAAGGTTAGGAGAAAGATGTCCTTGGATGTTTGTTGGGAAGTGGTTTGTGCTTGTAAATTGCACTGCCATGGGGTCTGGTGACCCCGCCCCTGCCTGCTTCCTCCAGCTGTTTTACGGGAACGTGGATAAGGACACACCCGTGATGACGCAGTTCGCCGAGCCTGTGGTGGCGCGCTACATGCGCATCATGCCACAGAGCTGGAACGGGAGCCTGTGCATGCGGCTGGAATTCATGGCCTGCCAGCTACCCGGTAAGCCCCGCCCACCATCACAACCAAACCCACATCTGAACAGCGGCCACTTCTTCTGCCCCGCCCTCTGCATCCCTGCCCACAACCATGCCGAACGTCCCACGCCGAGCCCAACATACACTGATGAGCCCAGTTTGTCAAATCCACGCTGGCACAGCCATAATCTTTGACATTCCCTCCAAGTATGATAAATACAGATCAGTCCCCACTGCCCTCACCAGGCAGCATTTACAAACGGTGCTTAGATGAGCTACTTTTCTTGGGAATTTTGGATATAAGCTGGACTTTAAAATGGCTCAAAATTAATTGAACTATGCACATATACAAAATTCCTAATGATCGAGTTTTAAATGAGTTGAAATTGCTAGCAGTTTTACTTACCCATGGTTGCATAAAATAGAATATAATACTGTATTTTACCAAATATGCAAATTTTTATAAATTAGGCCCCAGGACACACATTGTACCTGCTGTAGCTTCTATTAATGACATAATTTAATCCATACAGGAGCCTGTTATATATTAAGTTAAGGGAGTGTTGATTGATATTTTTTTCTACTCCATGTTCTATGTATGAAATATTTTTGTGAATTGTGGTAAATTTGAGATAAATTGATTTTGTTTGTGTTTACATTGAGTAGCTCAGAATGTACAAAAGGTATGAAGAGAAACTAAGGTTTATTGAGTCCATAAATATTTGGACAGTGATGCAATTTTGTTTGTCTCGGCATCACCACAAATTATTTGTAAGCAAAATTCAAGACATGGTTTCATGAAAGGGTTTCATCAAAAATGTTCTCTGAACGGGGAAGGAATTGCAAGAATATTATTTGCAGACCCCTCAGTTAGCCCCTCCGCTCAGATTTAGACACCAGCAGACATGGAACTGCTCTTTTTATGCACGCAGTTACACCATCCTATCACTAGATGGCCCACCCAGATCAGTCATTGAATATTCACTGGCAAGCCGAGCTTTAACCCAGTTTAGAATATGGACGAATTAAGTCCTATCTCCGTTTTTCCGGGAGTTGCATGAATTAAACTCCTCAGTTGAGCCTGATATGCAAACTGCTCGATATAATTGCCCATAGAATCTATCAGCAGTTAAAAATGTGATCTCTTAATGACAGAAAAAAATTGTTGTCCTTTGTAGCAACCACTTCAGCTGAGTGAGTCAATGGTATCCCAATTACGTAATTTAAAAAAAAATGAGTTTTTTGAAGCAAAAATTCACCATGGCATTGATACTATGTTATAGTACTATCAAGTACAGTAATCACATATTAAAAATGTGTAATTTCCTACTGTGGATTTATGCGTAGATCCGTCTTTCAAGGAATTCAGCTGCATTATACAGCCTCATACAATCTCTCACGGAAATACAATCACTTCACTGGTTACTCAGGCTTATCTGCGTAAATCACAGATATAGTTCATGCCCACCTGAAACTCTCCTCTTAATTACCCATTGGCAGACACTTTTTTTATTCAATTCCAGAGAGTATAAGCTTCCCTCTGCAAATGAAAGATATTGATTGAACCCTCAGAAAAGTATTTTAACACTTGAGTAATAGCAGTTAACTTGTATTCTCTCAACTTTGCGCAGCTGAGAATGACATGGTTGCATAGAGAAAAAGACTTCCAGAACCAACTTTTGAGAGCTGAGCTTATATTTGTGGGATGGAAATGCGATTCAAAGATGGAAAATGGCAGTTATTCTGAATGGAACAGACTGGAGGGCTGACAGCATAGATTCTTTGGAGGAGAAATTCAATGAGAGTTTTTCCTCTTGCAGTGTGAGTGGAAAAGTCTTTGTATGGAGTAGCTTATCTTACTTTTAGCCAGCTAGCTTACTAGTCAGCTATTTCTTATTTCCGATTTACCACTGTGATCGCAGCTAGTTTGCCACATTGGTTGACAGGAGTAGCTGATAGTCTTTGCCAATAATAATGCATGTGCTGGCATTTCACTTAATGTGGCGATTTGTTTTAGAATTTATAAATGCATTCAACAAAATAGAATGCCTTGGATATTCACAGATTTAAAATGCAAACAGCTCAAAGATTTTGGTAAATCCTCTGCTTTCTTCATTGCACCGACGACTCTGTTCAATCTAGGGTAGCATATTGCCCGGCTTTTTCCGGATGGTTAAATGTCTGTTTTGTTAAAATAAGGTATATTTCAGATATTACTGTCTTAGTGAGTTGTACTTGCTCCCTATAGGGGGTGAAATGTGTTTATATAAGCTTGCATTTCAGGTGGATGATAAAATTGCAAACAGCAAGCTTTCCGTCTCAGAATGAACGTTCTGACAGTAAAATAAGCAGTTCCTTTATCTAGTACATGTGCTTACTGATGCGGCTTTGCACAAAAATGGACAAAATTTCATCATGGAGAAAAGGCATGTTTTTGGTTTGGAGAGGTTACTGGTGACTATTGATGTCCATCCAGGCCTGTATTGATAAAATACTAAATTCCACTAGAAAATCACTGATTTATATTGAACTTCATGAGTAGAAAGTTGATTTTTGTGAAACATACGATTATTTTATGATCTGACAATGTGCTATTTTGAGGGCTCTGACAGCATGGAGTGCCACTTGGAGAGCTGTCATATTCGGCTCACAGAGAGCAGATAATTTTGAAAAGCACTGTCTCACGAAGTAGATTTGTGGTCAAGGAGTTTATGATCGCAAAAATGAATTGTTTTTACTCCCAGACTTTTTTCAATTCTCAGTATTTTTTTTTTTTTTTTATGAGTTCATTGCTGAATTTTTATGAAGATTTTTTTGTGGTTGTGGCCCTCACTCTGAACTAAAATAATGAAAGGAAAGTGAAATAAGATGGACTTCTAAATGCTACAAGTATCTTGAATCATTTTAGACATTTTTGCCCTCTCTGTGAAGTTCAGATCTTGAATTATAAAGCCTCCTATTGGGTAACGCATAAATAGCCATATTTTGCTGCTGAGCAAAGGGGTTAGACTGACTTTATTTTAAATAAATTGTCATCTTCAATACTCAGTGGAAAACAATTTGTGGTCAGTGACTGCCTTTAGTCTGGATCTCATAGACATCACCAGATGCTGGGCTTTGTCTCTGGTGATGCACAGCCAGTCCTTCACTGCAGCTGCCCAATGGATTTTATTTAGAAAGTTTATTGCTTCAAATTCCAAATGCAAATGCAACACTTGAAATCAGCAGTAGACCTTTTATGTGCTCATTTTTAGATGAAATGGTTAGGGAATAAACAAATCTGGTCATAGAACAGCTTATTTGCCAAAAAAATCCCTAAAAAGGGGGGGGGTGATGTTATTTGCGCACTGCCCAGCCAATTTCAATTTGTATACTGTCAAACTGAAGCAGAATGTCAGCGCTTATAACTTATATTCATTAAGCAATTTCAACCCCAATATTCTATGCTTAACAGCCAAAATATTAAGGTGTTCAATATCCAAATATTTATTGACCAAACTGCATACTTCACTCTGACATGACCCATTCTGGACTGTTTTATCCGTTGGCAGCATGTTGGCAGGTTGACTGGGCTGCAGCTGTGACTCTTCCACTCTTAATCGCGCCTTCATGCCCCACAGGCCATTATCAGAAAGAAAATGAAGTTACTCCCATTGATGACTTGGACTTCAGGCACCACAACTACAAAGAGATGAGGCAGGTGAGTCCAGTCAGTCTGTCGTGAGCCGGGAGCCTGTTGTGGGGGGCAGAGAACGAGGCCAGCAGGGGCTGCTGGGTCACATCTCTTACGGAGCACTGCTGCCGCACATTTGAGCAGCACGCGTCACCAGAATTCTTTTTGTAAACTCTGTGGGATCTGGAAAGCAATTGGAAAGACAAGACTCAGCATACCAAAAATCTGAATCAAACTGCCATTGGCACCTTCTAGAGGGGAACTCCTAGTTTTCATCTGCATACTGACGGAAGATGCAGGCAGGATGCTCAACTGAGCGCCCGTGTCGTACAGGAACTTCTGGCCAGAAAGGGCATCAGTGATGAAGAGAAGGCTGTTCGATCCTTCAGCACTAATTGCAGTCACGGAATATCACCTCCGTTGATGTGCTGATTTGCTGAAATTGCAAGGTGTGCAGCATTTTTTTTACTTCCTGGCCAAACTGCGCCTAATAAAAACACAATCCTGAAGCCACTTGGCACTGGGCTGTCGGCGCTGGGTGAGTTGCAACGGTGTTGACTGGTTTTGCTGACTCGGTGAACGGCTTGGTGAAAGAACACCTACGTGCAGTAGCGTGAATCACATCTGATGCCTTTGCCAGTTCACGGTAATTTTTACTGAGTGTATTAGCCAGGGGTAACCTAACCTGGGGCAGATGGGTCAAAAACAGCTCCCTGAAAATAAAACAAGGCATATGGTTGCCCAAGAGTGCCAGCATGTAGTCCATCAGTTTGGCTGGCTTTGACTCACCCAGACTAGGAGGTGTGAGGAGCTGTTTGGCGCTCCGACTCTGTTATCCCATAAGTGTCCAAGAGGCGAGCCTTTAATGCACCATACTTATCGTTTTCTGGTGGATCTTGGAGTAGATTCACGATTCTGGTGGCTGTGGAGCTGCTAAGAGCAGAGACGACGTGGAAAGGTCCACGAGGGCGTCGAGGCGAAGGCGTGGCCTTTGCGTGGAGTCGACGCAGAACCATAAAACCAGCTTAAAAGCGTCAAGGTAGTGAGTGCGATAAAAAACCACACTGGCTTTGGGAGAAAGCTGAGTGGTTTATTTACTTCTCTCATACAGAACTAACTCCCTTTTCCAACACCGGAAAAAACTGTTAAAGGTTTTGCACAAAAAACAAATGTCACGCACTGCAACTCTTAAAGGAACAGTGGTCTTAGCTATTGTGAACTATCCTGTTCTTAAATGGTGTGCTTACTCGCCGCATTGATATCCATTCCCTGTTTGCTCAGGCTTATTTGCGCAATGCACAGTTATAGTTCATGCCCACATGAAACTTCCCCAATAATTGCCTATTGATCAAGATGTTTTTATCCAATTCCAGACAGTATTAACTTTCTTCAGTAATTGAAAGACATTGACTGGACCCTCAGAAAAGTAAATAAAAAAAAAAACTCTCAACTTAGTGCAGCTGAGAAGGATGTGGTTGCATAGAAAAAAAGACTCCCAGAACCAACTCTGAAGTGCTAAAGTTATATTTGCGGAATGGAAATGTGATTCGGAAATGGAAAATGGCAGTTAATCTGAATTGAACAGACTTGAGGGATGACAGCATTGATTCTTTGGTGGAGAAATTCAATGATGGAGAGTTTTTCGTCTTGCAGTTCAAGTTAACCCTTTGACAGGCACACTAAGAAATACATTTTCAGAAAATGATTTATTCATAAAATTATGTTCCTGACTCCACATTAAGCAACTTTTCATTTTTTTCCAAATGATCCAATCAGATGGCAGATACGCTAATCATCCAGCCATGTTGAGGGCACTCAAAAATGATGCAATGAGCAGCAGATGCTTTGGTAGGGTATTTATTCTTTGACGCAATCATGCTTGACTGGTAACTAAAAATGAGGGAACACATTATGGCCTTGTAAGTAAAAAAGGTAAGTAGTAATTGAATTTAACAAAATATCTCTGCTTCAATAAGTTTATACAAAGAGACGGTTGAAATATAGAATTATTCACTACATAACTATAACATAATACATCTTTGACATAACACATTATAGACAAACTAAACCACAATGGTCTGTCTTTACAGAAAAAATCTAATACAACTGATTTGTGGGGGGCTCGAGGCGGCGGCCACATGGGAAATCAAGGGGGAAGAGCATTAGTAATAACCTGAAATGTTTTTATTTAAATGCAAGAAGCATAAAAAATAAATTTCCAGAACTTGAGGCTGTAGTGATCAGTGAGGGCTATGACATAGTTGGGATTACAGAGACATGGCTATGTGAAGAGGATGGAGATGAATTTAATATAGAAGGTTATAAGCTCTTTAGGAAGGGTAGATGTAATAGGGGAGGAGGGGGCGTAGCACTCTATGTGAATGAAAACATTAATGTACAGGAAATTCCCGAAATTGAACATTCCTTGTCCTGTGAAGATATCTGGGTCAGGCTCATTGGCAAACACGAGACAGGTTTCAACATCAGAGTATGCTATCGACCACCAGCTTTGGACAGTACAATCAATGAAATGCTTTTTAGGAGG
This sequence comes from Gymnothorax reevesii, assembly GCA_029721435.1. Lineage (NCBI taxonomy): Eukaryota > Metazoa > Chordata > Actinopteri > Anguilliformes > Muraenidae > Gymnothorax > Gymnothorax reevesii. The sequence goes on from CM056583.1 coordinate 93,980,341, forward strand.
ATTACACAAGCTTGTAGTGGGGGTGGGACTATTATCATGGGAGGCTTAAATTATCCTTGTATCAATTGGGAAATTGTGAAAGGACAGGGTCGGGGGGAGGAAGAATTTCTAGATGTTATGAATGATAATTTTTTTGGTGCAGTATGTTAATAAACCTACCAGAGAGAAGGCAATTTTAGACTAAGTGCTCTGTAATGACCCTGATAGAATTAGCAATGTTGAGGTACTGGAGCCACTTGGGACAAGTGATCACTCTGCTGTTAATTTTGATGTTTCATGGGAAGTTAAAAAGGTGTATTCTAAAACAAAAATTTTCAATTTTAACCGAGCAAATTTTGACAGGATGCGCTCATATCTAGCTGAAATGAAATGTGAGACACTCCTGGACTGTAAATCCTTAAATGAGATGTGGGAAAGATTTAAGGGGGTTTTACTGGAATCACAATGCAGATTCATTCCGAAGGTGCCCAAAAGTAATCTGAAAAAGCAGAATCCTCAGTGGATGACCAAAAGTATTCGTAGGATGTTGAGGGAAAAGAGGAATCTTTATAAGATGTACATAAAGGATGACAATGAGAATACTATGGCTGAATACTGTAAAATGCGGGCTGTGGTCAAAAAAAAAGCTGAGGAATGCTAGAAGACTGTAAATTGCATTGGGGGCAAAAACTAGCCCTAAGCGCTTCTTTCAGTACTGTAGCAGAAAAAGGAAAATTAAAGAGCAGGTTAAGCGCATAAAGAATAAAAATGAATCGCTGCTACATGATGACAAGGATATAGTGGATTCCTTAAACAGTTACTTTGTTGAGAATTTTACCTCAGAGGGGGTCTATCTGGCCAGAGGGCATGTCAAATGCTCAAGATTATTTAGCGGAAATTGAGGTTCGGGATAACGAAGTATTAGACAAGTTGTATAAACTAAAAGCAGATAAGGTGGCGGGTCCTGATGGCTTATATCCTAGAGTGCTCAGGGAAGCTGGTGAGTTCATCTTTAAGCCGCTATCCGCCATCTTCAGACGGTCTTTAGAAACTGGAGAAATACCAAATGATTGGAAACAGGGCAATATAATACCAATATATAAGAAAGGAGACCGTACCGAGCCAGGAAACTACAGGCCGGTGAGTTTAACTTGCATTTCGTGCAAAGTGTTGGAATCTGTCATAAAAGATGAGCTGGACTTATTTCTTGAACGTAACAGTATCCTGAGGGATAGCCAACATGGTTTTCGGAAGGGAAGGTCATGCCTAACAAACCTTCTGGAATTTTTTGAAGAGGCCACCAGGACTTACGACCAGAGCAGGGCTTATGACATCATATACTTGGATTTTCAGAAAGCATTCGATACAGTACCGCATAAGAGACTAATTTTTAAAATGAGCTCCATTGGTGTTACAGGAGGTATTCTGAAGTGGATTCAAAACTGGTTACAGGACAGCACACAAAGAGTAGTAGTCAGTGATATCTCATCTGAGCTGAGTATGGTGGGGAGTGGCGTCCCCCAGGGATCGGTGTTGGGACCCCTGCTGTTCCTCATTTATATTAATGACCTTGATAGGAATATTGAGAGCAGATTAGTTAAACTTGCAGATGATAGTGATTCAGGAGAAAAGAAACTGGCGAGCTTAGTTGGGCTGAAAGGCCTTTTCTTGCCATTCATGTTATGTTATGATTTAAACATACAATAATAACTACACACCTGATATACTCACAAGAAATGTTTGGAGTTTCCACCCATCTCAAAGCTCTGAAGCTCAGGAATACTGCCATCAATTACAGCAAGCTAAAAACAATTTGTGCATGTTCATTCCCCTAAACATTACATACATCACTTATTGCATGCAACTTGGACAAAAGCAATTTAATTCATATAAGCTTGAGAAAGAGGAAACACATACTTTAACTGACACCAATTATAACATGACAAACGGTTAGCACTCCATCTCAACACAACTTTAATCTTTGTCCAAAGCACCTCATTACATTTCCAGGACAAAATGTCTAAACTCCTTAAAAGAAACTCACTGTTCTTAAAATAGTCAAGAAGCCTAAACATGTGTGCGGCTGATATGTTGCAGAAAACCATCGATGGACGCAGATATAAAAAAATAACAGATCCTTCACTCACCTTCTCAAATAGATCACAAACAGGAAGGTGTATACCCAGAAAGTCCTACACACAGGAATTTTCTCACACGCCCTGTAGGGGCCTACAGGAGAAACTGCCCTCTGATGGAAACTTCAGAAACCAATATAGATACCATGGTGCAGCATATTGCTTTATTCTACCAATAGGTAATCCATGTGACTGTCGATAACAAGCCGGTTGACTTGCCCAGTTAGGGTAACTTCAGGCTTGAACTAACAAGTATTAGGCATCAATGGAATTTTTCAATTTGTGCAACTAAAGTTGAAGTTTTTTCATTAAAATAAAATTATAGACAGCAGAGTATGTTCATAAAATAAAATTTATTGAAAAAACATTTTTCTGATAACACGTGCCGTAAAAAAAGATCATATATACATGACACCACAATAGAAAAACAGTCACAATCCAAATTTAGCATTTTTGCATATTATAGATATTTTATATTACTATAATTTATAATAATAATAATAATAATAATATGTATTATTATAATGTGCATTCAACCATTCTTGCATTCAACCACTAAAACTCATTTTTATTTTCAGGAATGCAAGAAAATAACTTATTTGGCATCTGAATAAGAAATAATAATGTTCTTTTTCCATTTTTCTTTCAGCTTTTTTGTAAAACTAAATAAAAAAAATTCATGGATAGCAACAATAATTATATTCTTGCATTAAAAATACTATTTCAGCTTGCGCATACTGGTGGATTAACTATTACAGAATCATAAAAATGGCTTTGGTAATTACCAACACTCTTCATTTAAGGCCGCTGTGGCATAAACCTAGACCAGATGATGCAATAGATAATAGACAGACATCAAGTTACAAGCGCAAATACATGGTTATCTGGATGCATCCCATCAATTCAAACTGACATAGAAAACAACAGACTGAGACTCATGTTTACTGTGCTAAATAATGACCATCCCTTCAATTAAAGCCTCATATATATTTGCCATTGTAAAATTTTATATTTAGATAGCGGTAACTATGACTATTCCATGCATAGTAGTGTTCAATATGGCTCAGCTATCATGGTTATGATAAAATAAATGAGCACTATCTTGTAATTAGCATTAGCTTATTATTTCTCTTATTATGTAAAGATCTCATTATCATTATTATTTTATTATGTAAAAATGGCTTTATAGATATGCCAATCTGAAGGTAAAATACAAACAATGCAGTCTAGCAAGGAAATTGACGACTACATTTTTTATCTCTGTGTTTATATGGTTCATTAGCATCAGCTTCAGTTTACTCTGAATGGGCAACTCAACCGAGCGGTCGAACACTTTTTCCAGGGTATCGCACCGATTCATTTTATTGTCACGTTTCTGCCATTAAAGAAAATAATCATTACGGTGTCAGGAACATAAAATGCTATGATTTTTTTCTTACTTCAATTTTCACCGTCTCCTGAAGCAAAAATGTGGGGTGACCGTCGTCTCTGATGAACTTTCGCTTTTTACAATACTTTCAGCCAAGGATGTCTTTTTACAACACCCAATGGATGCCACCCAATGGATGTAATTAGCATTACACACTCTAGTCAACTAGGGGGATGAGGGAAAACAGCCAAAGAAGGATTTTGTCAAGGTTTTATTATGGAAATTTGACCACGAACATAGCCCGACTGTGCGGTTACAATGCCCGTTAAAGGGTTAAATTCACTTTACATGGAGTAGCTCTATCTTACTTTAGCCAGCTAGGTAACTAGCCAGCTACTTTTTATTTTTAGTTTACCACCATGATCACTGAGCTTTATTTGCCACATTGGCTAACAAGGGTAGTCGTTAATCTTTGCTAATAATTCTGCATGTGCTGGCATTTTGCTTAATGCGATGAACGGTTTTAGAATTTACACTGCATTCACCAAAATAGAATGCCTTGGATTTCCGCTTGTTTAAAATGCGAACAGCTGAAAGTCAGAAACTTTTGTAAATCCCCTTCATTCATTGCACTGATTACTCTGTTCAATCTCCATTAGCTATTGCCTGCTTTTTTCTGATGGTGGAATGTCTATTTTGTTAGAATGAGGTATATTTCAGATAACTCTGTGTTAGTGAGCTATACTTGGTTCTTATAGGGCGTGAAAAGCATTTATACAAACTTGTGTTTCGCTTGCATGATCAGAATTGTAAACAGCAAGCTTTCCGTCTCAGAGTGAACGTTCTGACCGTTAAATAAGCAGTTCCCGTAATGAGTAAGTATGATGTGGCTTTGTTGAAAAATGAACAAAACTCTGAACTTTATCATGGTGAAAAGGCATGTTTTTGGTTTGGAGAGGTTAGTGGTGAGACTTTTGATGCTTCCAAAAAAGGGAGGAGATCTTGCAATACAGTCCAGCGGCTGTCTGTCCGTCTGTCTGCCCATCTGTCTGTCTGCCGAAACAGTAACTCCTCCTAGGCAGTTTGACCAATCAACCTGAAACCAGAGGGGTGCACAACATGTTTAGAATTTAAATTTATTTCCTCTTCTGGCCACCAGGGGCCTTTCTGTGATAATTGAAAAATGGCCACAAGTTCCTTATGCAGTGATCTAGGACGCTCAAATTTTTATGGGAGGTGCATGGGATGACCCTTCATCACCTATTAGATGGGTTTTTGATTTTGACTGTTTAATTTTGACCGTTTATTAGGTCAAATGGCGTCAGGTGTGCCAATCGTTGATAACGTTTTGTTATCACTCAACAAAGAAGGCTGTCAATTGGTATGGGTATGTATCTTGGTGATAGCAAACTGCATGCCAAAAATTGCTGTCCTATGGTTCATATTTTGGCCACTAGGGGGCTTTTTGTGAAAAAAGAAAAATGGCCATATCTACCTTATGCATTGAGCTAGGACGCTCAAATTCTTATGGAAGGTGTGTATGTGTATATTTATATATATTTTTTTTTAACCATTTCCATACTTAATTTTCATTAAGATTTTTTGTGTTTGTGGCCCTTACTCTGAACTACAGTTATGAAAAGAAATTGAAATATGATGGAATTCTGAATGCTTCGAGTACTTTGTTTCATTTCAGCCATTTCCCCCTTCGCTATGAAGCTCAGGGCCCCGTTTCAGAAAACGGGGTTAGTGATAACTCTGAGTTTGTTAGCTCAGAGCTGCTGGAAATTCTGAGTTTTGTGGTTCACAATGCAAGTTCAGCCCAACTCTGAGTCAGTTACCGTGCCAACATACTCTGTGAAGCTAACCTGCTCGCTGGCAGGTTTTCTTCAAGTTACTCTGAGTTTATCCTCCTCCTGAGACTGCAGACTTAGGAGATGTTAGACATGGCGTGTCCATTCCTTGAAGAGACAGTGGACATTGAAGCGAAAATACTGAGAGTATTTGTTTGAGCGTTCTGTGTCTCTGTGGAATTTGTAATTTATTTCAACATAATTTCCAGCCCGCAAATTGCTCGTGTGACACACCGAGGACACGCTCACAGTTCAGAACAAATTGCATTCGTCTTTTTTTTTTTTTTGCAAATGGCAGTTTTCATGATTGTTTTGTTTTATTACGGAAAGAAACAACCACAACTTCATTCATTAAAGGCACAGTCAGTTTATACCAGGAGTAGGCTCTTCAAATTATACAAAGGAGTTCCCGATAACGTAGGTTAATAAACAGGGCCACTCCCAATGCACCTTCCTGCTTGTCCACACGCCTATATACCTCCTATATACGCCTATATACCTCCTACATTCCCACAATCCACGCTCATCTCGATTTTACGTCGGTCACTCACTAACCAGACAGCCAGTGCACAGCAAGGGTTTGCTTACCTGAAGCACGAAACCCAAAATCTTACTGAGTCCCTAAGAATAATTCATAACCACGCTTCTCCCCAAGAACCATTATTCACGATCGACACCGGGGCCGTAGCCACTCACCACTGGTTCCTGTACCATTCCCATCACGTTTCGAACAGATGCCACATTCCACTTAAAACCATTCTTGGACTCTCTTTCCGCATTGGCTCCATCACCACAGCATCTAAGCGAGGAGTGCTGTACCACCTGATTTAACACCTGGTCTAACTTCGGTAGACACCGAGAAGTTAAATCAGATACAGCACCTGAGTCTGTAGCCTCCGTTGCAGACGTCTGGTGTTCGGTTAATTTCCCTCACCCTATAACGTCTGCGCACTCGAGCGAGGTTTTGTGTTCCGTGAAGTAATGTGATTGTGCTTGATGAGCCAATCAGAATGCTAATTATATATTATGATCTCTGTCATTACTATGGCTTTTCCCTGCGGCTTGTCAAAAATGGTGAAATGGCGAATAAAGAAACTCCTAAAAAAACTTGTTGAAAACGACATTTGTTTTGTGTGTAAAACAAAAATCCTCTCAAATAAAGACAAGATACGAGTGCATGGAAAAAGCAAGCTTGATATCGCTGCAGTAATAAGCTCTGTCATCTCTGTTAACACAGCGGTATACACAAACGAGTTATTTGTCTGCTGAACGGGCTGCTATCGCTTACTTGAAAAAATTTGAAAATAGAGAAAGAACTTGATGATTTATTATGTGAGCTTCATCGACAGCAACAGCATAAATATTGTTTGAATATGCGGCATTCAGCAGCATCTTCCTCCACCGTTCACTTAGCCGAAACTCTGGAGAACCCTATACTATTGAAAACAATCCTCTTTCCACACTTATCTTCTCCATTTCGGTATCGACCGGACTTAAACTCGTTGCTTTCACTCCTATGTTATTCAAATAATTGACTTGATCATTCATAAGGTTAACAAGAGGAGAAACAACAACAATAGGCAATTATTAGAAAACGCTTCCCCGAGGATTGGAAGAGCATGGTATATGAGCGATTTGCCAAATCCTGTAGGCAAATTTACGTAGACATCTTTCTTCTGGATAACTAAGTTGTTCATTACTTGTTCTTGTAAGCTATTCATACTTTCAATATTGAAGGCTTTGCAGATTTTCTCCAAAGCTCGAGAAAAAACATGTTCGCCACCGTCCGCCAATTTGGCTTTATCTGTTTCTGCATATATAATTAGCTCCTGGATTTTAGGAGCTAGTTTCTGATTGGTGGAACACAAAACCTTGCTCGAGTGCGCAGACATTGTAGGGTGAGGGAAATTAACCGAACACCAGACGTCTGCAACGGAGGTTTCTGAGTCCGAACATAAGAGTCCGAACTCTTATGCAAGCTATATTCACAACAATGTTGATGAAGTACGTCGAGCCCACCTCTCCTTGATCCATAACCACTTTTGGGGCTTAGGTGCCAAACGGACTCCGACAAGAGATGTGAGCCCCACCCTATGTCTCGCCACCCGAGGATGTGCAACGTTTGCACAATCACAAACCAAGCCCTACATCACACTCACCCCAATCTCCCATCCGCAGTTTCACACAATACTCTTCTCCTCTTTGGCAGTGGTCCAGAATTAATTAAATAATGAATAACTCTCAGGAGAGTTTTTATTTCTTCACAATACATGTTGGAAAGTCTGCTAATTTGTTGTAATGAATGATCAGCAGTTCATATGTTCATTCTAAGTCAAAAGACCTCAAGACAGGACAACTAATGTTTTAAAATGTGAAAATTAAAGTCTGTGGAATTACCATGAAATATGTTATTTAAATCAGCTTGGAATGAGAAAAGAGATTCCATTTGTATAATCTTAAATAAAATAAGGACAACTTAAACTTGTATTTTTAAAATTTCTTTGCTTCCTGCAAGAACAAATGCAGTAGTTAATATTTTGTATGTTGTTCAAACAAGTAAAATCATCCACCTGTTATCCCCTCATCCTCCTATAACTGATGCTCCAGGATTTGAATTTCTAATTTAGTTTTCTGCATTCGTAATTTATCCTTCATTTTTTGTTTTTTAATGCTCTCGCATTGACTCAGTCAGCGATTTTCTGATACACAAACTCGCGCTCTATTGCAGCGCCAACTGTACTTTAAAAAAATATTTTTTTAATAAGTGTTCATACTCAGCGTACTCGTTTATTAATTTGTCCATCTCTGCTGGAGAAAAGTAAGACGCGCGACTTTTTTTCTCCACCGTTGCCATGGTGAATCATCTTATCTATATTCCATTGATGAGGGCTTTTAATATCCTCATGCTCACGCCTGACTTTGGCGTAAGTTAACTCAGAGTTAATTGAACCAAGTATTATCAACGGTTTTGAACAAGAAACTCTGAGTTGCTGACTGCAGAGTTAAGTCAACTCACAGTTACAGACCAAAGTCTGTTTACCCTGCTTTCTGAAATGGGGCCCAGGTCTTGAATTATAAAGCCTTCAATTGGGTAACACATAAATGGTCATATTTGGCTTCTGCGCAAGGGGTTGAAGCATTTAGCAGCTGAAGTGTGAGGCTGGCAATTTGTTTATCAGCAAGTATTCAAAGAAAACATAAGCTGCAAATAGACAAATTTGTCATTTGGAAATGACTAAACCCAAACAATTCACAATTAAATCCATCTGCGGTCCACAATGGGGCGATTAAGGCTGAACTGTGCTGCTGAAAGAGAACATGGATTAATCGCTGAGGAATTCATCAAGCACTCAGCTGTGAGAAAAAACACCGCCACTTTTCTAGAATGTAAGAAGTTAATTAGGGGATTTTGAAGGGCTATAACTTGAAATTTATTTGAGATGCTGGGCTAATTTTTGGCTTTCTTTGTGCGTGAATATTTACTTATAAGAATTTTTTCAAAAACTTTTGAGGAGGTGACCTGGAAAATTTTCTCAAAATCTGGATGATTTGACATGGAATGACCCCACAGATGATTCTGCACTAACCTACCCCACCCTCCATGTCTCATCCTTCCCTTTTTCCAGATGATGAAAGTGGTGAATGAGGAGTGTCCCAACATCACCCGTATTTACAATATCGGCAAGAGCTTCCAGGGACTGAAGATCTACGCCATGGAGGTCTCTGACAACCCTGGAGAGCATGAGACAGGTAGATGTGTGCGCAACGAACTAGCACATATCTGTGCTTTCTGTTAGCTTGTTTTAGTTCATCAGAAATGGTTTCATGAAAATGGTCTAGACAGGAAGTGACTCCAGGCAAAATCCATGGGGAATTCAGGACAAAAGGCTGCTAGCACTGGCATTAGTTCAGCCCAGACTTTGCTATCTGGATTATTTCCTAATAAAACAGGAATGTCCTTCCCCATGACTACCATTTTAATTTAGAGTGGAAAGCATCACGATTTCGTCTTATTTCTGCGCTGATTTGGGTCAGGAAACAAGTTTTTCATGGCACCAGATTCTGCGAAGGAACTTATTCTCTTTGACCCTGGATTCTGAGCAGGAATATATATTCAATGGCACTGAGTGGGAACTTATTTTAAATTCCATTCCACGACATTGAGTATTGAGGGTGATTGTATTTCTCATGGCAATGGTTTCTGATGGGAAATTTATTTTTCATGAACCTGGCAGGTGAGCCAGAGTTCCGCTATACAGCGGGTCTCCATGGAAACGAGGCATTGGGGCGAGAGTTGCTGCTGCTGCTGATGCAGTTCCTGTGTAAGGAGTACAATGACGGAAACCCACGAGTGCGTCGCTTAGTGACCGGAGTGCGAATACATCTGGTGCCCTCACTGAACCCCGACGCCTATGAGCTGGCTTATGAGATGGTCAGTCATGTGTTTGTGTGTGTTCTGCGTATTTCACTATACCTTAGGGAGTTAAAAGGAAAAACTGAATTTAGGGGACATTTTTTGGGTCAATATAAGGAAAGGGGACAATTCTGAGATAAGTGCAAGTCTAAGGCCTTGGGTTACAATTGGGATTATGGTTAGTACTGGGTATAGATTTAAGCTTAGGTATTAGCATTAGGCTTGAGGATTAACTCTTTTCCCCATAATGACTACTTATGTCCCCTAAGTGTATGTATACTTTTAATTTCAATAGTACTATTGTGTTATTTCAGTTCTGCTTGAACTGCAGCTTTAACTCCTTTCCCCATAATGACATACATATGAAGCCCGTATGTACAAACCCCAATTCCCATGAAGTTGGGACGTTGAGTAAAACGTGAATAAAAACAGAATACGATTTGCAAATCATTCTCTACCTATATTCAATTGAGTACACTACAAAGACAAGATATTTAATGTTAAAACTGATAAACTTTATTTTTTTATTGGAAATATTCACTCTTTTTGAATTTGATGCCTGCAACATGTTCCAAAAAAGCTGGGACGGGGCAATAAACTGGGAATATTGAGGAATGCTCAAAAATCACCTTTTGGAACATTCTACAGGTGAGCAGGTTAATTGGAAATGGGTGGGTGTCCTGATTAGGTATAAAAGGAGCATCTCCAAAAGGCTCAGTCGTTCACAAGCAAGGATGGGGCAAGGTTCACCACTTTGTGAACTACTGCGTGAGCAAATAGTCCAATACTTAAAGAACAAAGTTTCTCAATGTGCAATTGCAAGGAATTTAGGGATTTCATCATCTACAGTCCATAATTTCATCAAAAGATTCAGAGAATCTGGAGAAATCTCGCAAGCGGCTAGGCCGAAAAACCAACATTGCATGTGATGGTGCGTTCAGGAACCACACGCGAGAGAGGGAAATCCAAAAAACGTATGCCTTTAATGAGGTCAAAGCCAAAAAACAGAAGAATTGCCAAGCCACAATACAAAATCCAAAAAGTGTCGATTAGACAGGCAGGGGTCAGAACCAGAAAGACAGATGAGCAAAGGTACATAAACGATAGGAAAAAGTCGTAGTAAATGAAAAAAGCAAAGGGTCATACACAGGGCATCCAAACACATAAATTGTGGTCATACAAAAATTGGTCAAATCCAAAAAGACAAAACAATACAAGAAGGGCAATGGCAAGAATCGAAGTCGGACAAACCAGTCGAAGGAAAACAATACACAGTGGTATACGAGGCGCTCTGCACAAAGAAATATTGATCAACGTCGTGACAAAGTCAGCACAGCAGTGAGGACTCTTAAATAGATGGGAGGGAAGTCACATGCTACACAGGGAACAGGTGAGCTGGATCAGACTAATTACAATGGCAGAATCAAGAGAGAAATCCTAACTACGAAAATTGACAAAAGCCAAGACACGGGCGGGAATCACCCGAGTTCTAAGTGCACAGATAACGAGCGCAGGAAAGTAATTAAGCACGTGCGAGAGATCTCGCTGAAACTCAGGGGGAGACAGGTAAAGCTGAGCAAGAGGCGGAGACTAGAACAGGGCGATTGCTGAAAGGGAATTAGTAGGTGCAACTTTACAGATTAAACTAGAGTGCTCGTTAGTAAGTTTGTAATCTGTGTACATGGATTAGTTGTGTTTGAAGACTATGATACAAAATGCAAATGTTAGAAATTCATTTAAATCACCCAAAATAAGTGCGCTCACAGACTGGGAAGACGGACTGAACCAACTAGATCACAAGACAGGAGAGACGAGAGCAATGGAACTGAGAAATGGAATGAACTAAAACCTGAGAATTATACGGAGCCCGAGCAGTGCAATGACACAAAAAAAATATAAGACAAAATATAATGGCCACAAGATGTAAGTTGTTCCCTCGATTTAATTATCTCGTTCCCACAACTTAGTTATTCCGTGACCACGAAATACAAGTTGTTCCCACAAAGTAGCTATTTTGAACCCACTTGAATGAGCACCTCTTTTCAAATTTTTTTCAAATCATCCTTTACACTTGAAAACCACTTATTCAACATTTTTCTTAGATACTTAACACCATACCTTTAAAACTGCTCCTTGTGATCTCAGATTGTCATAATCAAATATCATTTCTACCAGCGTGGATAATAATTTAGGAGAACTTGCGTTTGCCCACAGGAAGTTATTTCAGATTTGCCATATCAGTCATGCGAGCGCTAGGAATGCGGTTCACTGTGGTAGCTGGTTTAACATTTCTAACTATGGAATCCCCGATAATTAGTGACTTTTTCGGTACCAGTTCATTTGCCTGCAATTCTTTAAGGGGGATAAATGAGAGGGACTGGATGGCTGTACGTTTATCTCAAACTGGTACAAACACATCACGCTGTGAAGAAGCTGCTGCAGCAGGTAAGGAGCGGCAAACGGAAAGAGAACTAACATTTACACTAGTTTCAGGCTGGATGGAGAAAGAATCAATGATTCGACCTAAGAATCAAGAATCAATCGTTCGACCTACTGTTCTGCAGCGTTTCAATGCAAGATTCCAGCTTTAAAAGCTTTTCAGCTAAGCTAGCATATGAGATACATTTCTCCCAAGTAAAAGTGCCGCTGAGAGGAGAGGACTCATAACAAAACATATTACATTCAGAGCACAAGACAGGAAAGGAGGTCGGCGAACAAGGAGAAGAAAATATGGTTGGTTACTTATGTTAGCAAGATGCCACGTAGTCCAAGTCAAAGGTTCACCTCACAGGCATCTTGCAGAAGTGCAACCCGTCTAAAAGTGCAAAATTCGAAATTGTATTCCATCGAAAGCAAAAAAACTCAGATTTGTTTTAAAAGTTTTGAAAACCTAACTTAATATTAACAGGGAAATTTAAAGGATAGAAACACTCAGCACTACAGGTGCTATTGTAGACGAATAGGACATATGCCAACATGAAGACTGGAACCTGTATTGGCTATAAGCCTGCTCCCTCCATGTTGGTGGACAGGACAGGAAAAGCGCTGACTTGACGTGTAACAAAACTAGCACCCCTGGTTGCATGCAGCTAATGTACCCCCGCCATAAATCTGGCAGAAGTAGTCACCCACAAATTTATTTCTGGGAATTGTGCAAAGCTAGAATGCAACTGTTGAAAAGAGATATAACGATAACATTACACATGCTTTAGTTGCTAGGTACCAGAACGGCGGAATATAACCTATAGTCAGAGTTGGGAAAAGTAATGATAAAAAGTAACTGGTAACAGTTAGCTACTTTTCTGAGAAAAAGTAATTTAGTTTTAAGTTACTGCAGCATAAAAGTAATTACTTTGTAACGTGTTACTCTCATCATTGTCTAACGTTATTTTGGATGTCCAACGAAAATTGATCGTAGAAAGGTCTTTGCAGTGAACATAGCACCATGTACTGTTAGCAGTGGTGCTACTGCTGAAAAATACAACCAGTTATTTAGCTAGCAAACTATTTAGTTTAGCAAAATTCTACCATAGACTGCAACAGAAGTTGATTGTTTAAATCTCTTTTCTCTGAACATAGCGTAATCTTGTCTTGACTGAAAGTTGAGGTTACCTTGGGCATTTATTTCTGCCCATTAGCCGCTACTGACTGGATAACAGCAACACGTGTGACCAGATAAGTTACTGGCTTGACATTTAGATGATTCATTATCATCCTTCAAACCTCAGCAGCTACCATAGCATCATTTGCTAGCAGTGTGAGCTGGCTATGCTTTATTTCAACTTTGCCAGCGATGGCAAATAAAACTTCGCTCATAACTGAATTTTTTTACTTAACAAAGATGACATACCTCTATATTGGGGTGTATTGTCTTCTTCCTCGTTCCTCTGTTTTCTACGGTGCACACCTAAAGGCTTGGGCCATTTCATTACATATAAGTGAGAAGTACATATAGTTATAATCTCTCTTGACATCTGGAACTCAGTCCTATCTCTCTCTCTGGTCTGAGATGTGCATCAGTCACCCATCCCCCACTTTCATCACACAGCACAGTCAGCGCTCATGTGACATGTGTAATGTGAAAAAATGCCACTAGATGGTAGTATTGACCTTTTTTTTTTGTTGTTAAGTCTGGAGCTAAGTTTTGGCATGTCCGGGGCATGTCTGAGAGGGGAAAGTCCCAGAGGAAAAAAAGTCTAAATGTGGGAGGGGGCTGCAAAAGAGTATATAAGGAGAGAAATTGAGAGAGTAAAGTAGTAGGAGAAATTGCAAGGAGAAGGATACATTTGACCAGACCTGTCACAGATTTTTGCCTGTGTTGGAGCATTTTCCTCACCCGAAACATCACCAAGCAACCCCATCTCAAGGGACTGTACATATTTTTTTTTCTTGTATATTATCAATCTTGGTCAGTAGTGTAAATTGTAGCTTACTGTTGGTCTTTGTTTAATTAAATCTGTTTTAGTTTAAAAATTGTCTGCCATCCCTTGCTGTCTTGTATCTCATAACAAATTGGAGCCATAACAAATGGCTTCATTTTTTTTGCCAGATGTTGTAAAAAAAAGTTTATTTTGGAAGTTGATCTGAAAATACATTGACCTATGGGACTACGGCAAGCAATTCAAGAGGTAATATTAAGTTGAATAATGCAGAATAATGCTTAAATTTGTTGAGCATGGGACGTTAGAACAATCAACAATATAAATTTAACATACCGTTGTAATATAAATTCTTGTGTCAAGCTCAACATCTGTCTACCAGAAATGCTGTCCTGCAACGCAATAGCTCGGCTCATTTGTGTGCTGTTTCTTTTATATCTCTGCCTCCCCTTGTCCATCACAGTTAGAGGCAAAGACAGGTCTCTCATTCAGATAGCACTTAGGCCTGGATTTAGAAAGGATCTGATCTGAGCGAGGGGTGGATCTACATGTGGATCTGACCGTATCTGACGAGGATTAGAGGATAGCCACGCCCAATATAGCATATCGGGCTTTATCCTTTATTCTAGTCTACTTGGGACCATAATTTACAAACATGAACATCATGATATATCGAAGGAGACTTGAAACTAGCGATAGATAACTTGGAAAATCATTATTGAAATAATCAGTCAGGTGGGAGAGTCTTTTTCTTATAGACTTCTATAGCATCGAACTTCTTTCTGCAACCACCGACATTGCCATCTGCTGGCAATTAAATAGAATGCAATTTTCAGAGACTTCCACATGGGCTTCATTTTTCAGTCCCGGGTGCTGCGTCTATCTTTTTATACAGCCTATTTCATACCAGAAGACTCGAAATGACTCAGAGAGGAAGTGACTGACTTGAACAGTACTTAGCAGACTGGCCGCACACAGTTCCGCTCAGGTTTTTTTTTTTCAATTTAATGAAATTTAAATTTAAAAAAATGTAAAAAAGAATCATATTCTTGTACCAGATGCCTGTAACTTATGAAGCAGAAGGTTTTCAATATGACCAAACTGGCCACGCTAATATAAGTGAGAAGTACATTTAAACTAGAGCAGGTGCTGGTATTTTCAGTTGTGCAACCGGACAACGTTGTCAGTTGGCTAGGTTGTCCAAATCTATTTCAGGTTGTCCAGACTGCTTACTACGGACACTGGTACGAGTGTGTTTATTTATGCTCTGTGTATGTGTGTGTGCTTGTTTATGTTGTGTGTGAATGTGTCTCTTTCTGTTAAAGCTGTCTGTGCGTTCATGCTATGTTTGTGTGTGTTTATGTTTTCTGCCTTTGTGTGTTATCCTGTGAGCGTGTGTGTGTTATCCTGTGAGCGTGTGTGTGTTATCCTGTGAGCGTGTGTGTGTTATCCTGTGAGCGCATGTGTGTTATCCTGTGAGCGCGTGTGTGTTATCCTGTGAGCGTGTGTGTGTTATCCTCTGAGCGTATATGTGTTATCCTGTGAGCGTGTGTGTGTTATCCTGTGAGCGCATGTGTGTTATCCTGTGAGCGTGTGTGTGTTATCCTGTGAGCGCATGTGTGTTATCCTGTGAGCGTGTGTGTGTTATCCTGTGAGCGTATGTGTGTTATCCTGTGAGCGTGTGTGTGTTATCCTGTGAGTGTGTGTGTGTTATCCTGTGAGTGTGTGTGTGTGTGGTTTGGTTAATTCATTTCGTCGGCCTGCTGATAAAACCCTGTGTTTTCAAAATGATGAATGCTACAGGAGAGCATTAAAAATTTTTAATATTTTAATGCAGTTGAGCTGTGGTCAGGTAGGATGACTATTTTTCTTCCAAGAATGTATCCAATTAATAAAATTTTGTATTTTGCAATGTCATGGACATACAAGTTTTTGTTTCTTATCGAATTGGAGATACAAGGTTTTATCAGCAGGCCGATGATTTATTCCTGTGTTTATGCTTTTGTGTCGTGCGAGTGTGTGTGTATGCGCGCGCGCGCGTGTGTGTGTGTGTGTGTGTGTGTATGTGTCTGTGTGCTCTCTCATGCTGTGTGCGTATGTGTTTTTGCCTTGTGCATGTTATGCTGCATGTTGTGGGTCATTCTCTATCCTCTCTTGTTCACAAGGGCTCTGAGTTGGGCAGCTGGGCTCTTGGCCACTGGACTGAGGAAGGGTACGACATATTCCAGAACTTTCCGGACCTGAACAGCATCCTGTGGGGAGCGGAGGATCGTGGCTGGGTCCCACGCATCGTGCCCAATCACCACATTCCCATCCCCGAGAACTTCCTGTCGCCGAACAGCTCAGTGAGTCGTCCGCACTAAAGCGGGAAAGTGTGCGCACACATTTTGGGTTCCGGCACTAAACTTGTGTGGTCAGGTACACTGCCCTCCATAATTATTGGCACCCCTGGTTAAGATGTGTTCTTTAGCTTCTAATAAATTCAGTTGTTTTTTTTATGATATAGGACCACAATGAAAAAAAGAGGAAAATCCAACCTTTCATTCAAGTGCATTTATTCAGTGGGAAAAAAATCCCACATCAAGAAATAATTCTTTTACTTCAAATCATGTGTGCCACAATTATTAGCACCTCTGATGTTAATACTGTGTACAAGACAGAATCAACAGAAATGTTATGCGATATCCCTTTATATAAGGCAGTTCAAGGGGTGGTGTGTCAACTTACGTCCACACCAGTCTACAATTCTGTGTTAGAGAAGATCTGGCTCATGAATTGAAAAACATTGACGTTGAAGCCCTCTTCATAGAAATGACCTTTTGTTCATTTTTCGGTGGTAGAAATGTCATCATTGGATGTGTTTACAGGCTTCCTGACACAGATTCAGTTAGTTTTAATGATAAGTTTGGATCAACATTAGAAATGATTAATATGGAAAGGAAACTGTGTTTTCTACTAGGGGACTTCAACCCCTTAAGCACTGAGCCTCTTTTTTGAAACTGGCAAGCCCAAAATGAAATGAGTATAAATGAGTATATCTCTGCGACTGCTTGGTCCATTTGAATAATCTTGGTATCGTAATAAAGGTAAAACCATTTGGGATTTCATACCTGGCGTAAAAATCACTATATGGGCTCTAATATCGTAGATCAGGCGCAGCGAACGGGGGGTGCGCCGCGCCAACGGGGTGTGTCCAGGCGTATGTTGCAATTTCGTGCCCGGCGTATCCTGGCGCAAGTACTCCTCTGTCCCGCCTCTGTCCCTCCTTCCAGCGCAAGTTGGCAAAGAAGGCGACACAGCCGAGTCAAATTCTGCTAATTGGCAAGAGAAACGATGGATGGCGTGTTCCTATTATTACAAACTGTTGCTGTTTTAATTTTGGGACATGCATAACATGCATGGACAACAATGCAAGATACGTTACACATTTATTCTCAATATGATCTTAACTCAGTACAAGATCGTAGCAATCAGGCTGTATTCCTTTCCCCCACTAAAGACGATAAAACCTAAGTGACAATAATAGTAGCCTAGTATTAAGCCGCTTGCACACTGGACGCGAAACGAATTTTTCGCTCGACAGATTGCGTTGAACGCAGTGTCTTGTGTCTGACAGGGTTTTAATATATCTCCGTGTCCAACAGTCTATTATTGTTTTTAATTTCTTCAAATCTACTGACTCTTTTAGATATTAAAAGTGGCGCGAGACAATGTACAATGCCTCCGTGTCTGACAGCCAAAAAAAAAAGAAAAAAAAGAGGACGATTTGAACAGATTGATAACGAAATAAAGAATAAAAATAAACATTTTATCAGCAGAACACCCAATGAACACTGCGATTTATTTATTTGCGGGTCATCTTTTTGGATGTTCCGTGTGTTGGTGATATATTTTATTCTTTATTTTGTTATAAATGTGTTCTTATATAAATACTTTTCCTTTTTGCTGGCTGCTGGACATGGAGTATTTTGCAATTTGCGTCAGACAGTCTTGATCCTGCATGCGATGATTTATTCACACTGTCAATGGTCATGGAATTGATTTGCTCACTGACTACAAGTCCTATTTTATCTCTGGTGTGGAAATAAAGTGTGAATCGTTCGATCCATCTCACTTATTTTCAAAAGAAAGACCGAATAAAGACTTCTGTCTATCTTCAACGGATGAAAACAGATCAATAGGCTAAAAAGACCAAGAAAAGTCGATAGCTATCAATTTGCATTCTGTGAAGGTCGAACACAAACATGGCCAAGTTTGCACGTCTAATAATTCCTGGAATACTCGGAAAATTAGAACTATTTATGACTTTCGGAAACGGAGCTATATTAATACCCTGTCCGAGTATCGCATCTTTGCATTGACTTTGTCTGTAATCAGTCGTGCGAAAAAATTAGTTTCGTGTCCAGTGTGCAAGCGGCTTTACTGAGCACAGAACGCAAGCATGCTCTCTCTCTCATACATATATATATATATATATATATATATATATATATATATAAATGTGTTTGTGGTTGGCTGGGAAAGATGTGAAGTCGTTAGTTTGCATCACAGATTCAGCTGCGTTGATTAAGCCAGGTCAAGTTTCCACTACGCGTGCCAACCGCCTTTAATCTGACATCAGGACAATCGATGTGGATACTGTAATTTATGCCCTTATTCAGATAGTTACATTAAATATTTCTTCCTGTAATTATTTATTGCATTGAAATGTGCCTGACATTCTGGAAACCTGCCTGTGAGATTTCAGTGACGTGTGCGCACTGCGCGCAGTCAGCCAAATTACCACTGCACAGAAATTAAAGCAGGTTGGAGCTGGCGAGTTTCCTTCGCAACTCCAGCGGAGACTTTTTCTACGAAATTGTCACTGCGTCTTAATGAATATGTGACACCTCCCCCTACTACGCCGCCACACCCATCTCGGCGCAAGTTCGTCTACCAAAGGCTGCGCACCTCACGAAATTACCACTGCTTGGGCTGCGCCGGACGAAATTACCACCGCGCCACGCTACGCCACCTGCACTGCGCCAAGAAATTAGAGTCGAATATGTCACCGAGTCAGAGTAAATGGAGATGGAACACAGTGTAAATGAAAGATCTCATTTTGCACTTAACAAAGTTTTACTTCGATCCCTTGTAAATTTGTTGGGAAAAAAAATTAGAGCACAGAATGTCATTATTATCTGTGCCAAAGTTTATTGTGATCAGTTCAATCAGAGCAAAATTAGAGAGGAATGTCTAGGTGGCCCCTCCATTTTGGCAATTAAGGTACCTTGTGTTCCATTTCAGATTTCTTACATACCAAGCTGTAAAACCCATAAAATTTCACTTATATATCACTACAGGCATCCATTCCAACCAAATACAACATTTTTTAATTTTTAGAATAAAAAAAATTATTATTTCTGCCAGTTTTGTTGCCTATACAATTTCCTATTCAAAGATAATACAAACAATGAAAATTAAGTTTGACTCCACTGGAGCATATTTATTAAAAAACAAAACAAATAAGTAAAATGATAAATACAAAGGCAATGTGAAAATAAGTTAAAGAAAAGTAAGAATAACAAAAACCCCAGCGATTATTTGTAGAAGGCAACTACGATTATTTCCAAAAATAAATAAATAAATAAATAAATAAAAGGTACCCCGATCAGGAATCGTACCTTCACAATTTCCTTTCAGCAGCGCAGCATTTTATCCAATAGGCTGCGCCAATCGACAACAGTCTATGGTGAAATTGCCCATTCAACGAATGGGTAAGGAAAATACGTAGGCTACTGTACTGTTGTAGGCTCAGTATTTGTGCAGAATAGTGCAAAGATTCTGTCAGAAAACGACTTTGAAAATGAATGTTGAATATTTAGCGGATAATTATTCTGACAATACCTCAAAAAAAACTAGTTATGAGTTTATATTGTCGCGCTATTCAAGAATATTCATTATGTCCCATGGACTCAGTTTGACGCACTCGGAACGCAAGGCTGTAGCTCCAGCAAGGTTTCTGCCATTAAGGTGATTTAGAGTTCGTTAGAATCATCAGGACTCATACAATCAAATTCCTACCGGCATAGTCTTACTGACAGCATCGCAAGCCGAAAGCAGATTGGAAAGTACATTGCAAGGAGGCGGAATGCTACGGAGCTGAGATATTTGAAGCAACGCCCTGGGAAAGAACATGCTAGGATCCCGGCAGATCTAGTTTCGTTATAACACGAACACATTGGGCTAACAATAGCAAGCGCAGATTTACCCTCGAGCAGTTATTTTTATTGCAAAATATCAATGGTGAGAGTTTTTTTCTGCTCATCACTGTAGACTGTAAAGTGTATGCCTGCTGTTCTTTCAATGTGGTGTCGGTTTAAAATGACAGGGCTCATATCGTTGCATTCTGTGGACTTTCCTCTTTTATTTGAGGTATTGTTTTTATGCATAGCACGAATTCAGCAGAAATCCTGGCGATTCAGCACTGATATGATTTTATCCTATGTTCTGCTGCATGCTTATTTACTTGCCAACAAAACGGCACCGAATATTCTCCTATAATGTTTCCCAAGATGGGAGAATACAGAAAGAGGGATCTTCGACCATTCGTCTTTGCACAATCTCTCTAAATCATCCAGCCATGGGAGGAACTTGATTCTGTGTCTGGTGAACCATTTCTGTGTAGATTTGGCCACATGTTTAGGGTCATTATCTTGCTGAAAGACCCAGTGACGACCCATCTTCAGCTTTCAGGCAGAGGCCACCAGATTCTGATTTAAAATGTCCTGGTATTTCAAAGCGTTCATAATGCCACGCACCCTAACAAGGTTCTCAGGGCCTCTGGAAGAGAAACAGGCCCACAGCATCACCGATCCTGCCCCATACTTCACAGTGGGCATGAGGTGCTTTTCTGCATACTCATCTTTTGTGTTCCGCCAGACCCACTTAGAGTGTTTGTTGCCAAAAAGCTCTATCTTGGTCTCATCTGACCAAAGCACCTGGTCCCAGTTCAAGTCCCAGTACCGCTTAGCGAACTCCAGACGTTTGCGTTTATGATTGTGAGTGAGAAAAAGTTTTTTTCTGTACATGCCTCCCAAACAGCTTATTGGCATGTATATAGCGCCTGATGGTTGTTTTGGAGACTTTGTGACCCCAAGATGCTACTGTTTGTTGCAATTCTTTAACAGTGAGCTTTGGAGAACTTTTTATTTCTCTTACCATCCTCCTCACTGTGCGTGGTGGCAAAATAACCTTGCGTCCTTGTCTAGGCTTGTTTACCACTGTTCTAGTTGTTTTAAACTTCTTAATGATTCCTCTGACAGTAGATATGGGCAGGTGCAGGCGAGTGGCTATTTTCTTGTAGGCATTGCCTGACTTGTGAAGGTGGACACACATCTGCCTTCCTTAAATGGTGTGTTCTTTTGTCTTTCCCATGTTGAAGAATGGATAAGAGAAATGGCCTCTGTCACGTCATATTTATACCCTAGGGAAACAAGTGATGAATTACTAATTAAATGTTCCTTGATAATCTGATCAACTTTGTAAACTACTTTAGAAATGACAGAAATACGTCAATGACATTTATTTCCTAGGAATTATTAGGTGTGCCAATAATTGTGGAACAGGTGATTTTATGAACAGTAATTATTTCTTAGTCAGGGATTTTTTTCCCTGGTTACATTTTGTTGAATGTTAAATTTTTCTAAAATTTTCAGTGTGAGTATACTTCTGCAATAAAAATTGAATTTATTTTAAGGCTTTTAACACATCTTAACCAGGGGTGCCAATAATTATGGAGGGCGTTGTATTTAGTTGTGTCAGCAAGCACTGGGTCAACATTCGGGAAGCTCTGCCCACATCTGCTGGAAATGGAACACTGTGTCTATGTCACGTGGAAGAAATTTCTTTAGATTAAACTGAAAACTACAAAACCCAAAACCAGTGAAGTTGGCTCGTTATGTAAATTGTAAATAAAAACAGAATACAATGATTTGCAAATCCTTTTCAACCTATATTCAATTGAATACACTGCAAAGACAAGATACTTAATGTTCCAACAGGTAAACTTTGTAATTTTTTGCAAATATTAGCTCATTTGGAATTTGATGCCTGCAACATGTTTCAATAAAGCTGGCACAAGTGGCAAAAAAGACAGAGAGTTGAGGAATGCTCATTAAACACTTACTTGTAACATCCCACAAGTGAACGGGCTAATTGGGAACAGGTGGGTGCCATGATTGGGTATAAAAGCAGCTTCCCTGAAATGCTCAGTCATTCACAAACAAGGATGGGGCGAGGGTCACCACTTAGTGAACAAATACGTGAGCTGATTGTCGAACAGTTTAAGAACAACATTCCTCAACGGGCTGTTGCAAGAAATTTAGGGATTTCATCATCTACGGTCCGTAATATCGTCAAAAGGTTCAGAGAATCTGGAGTAATCACTGCACGTAAGCGACAAGGCCGAAAACCAACATTGAATGCCCGTGACCTTCGATCCCTCAGGCGGTACTGCATCAAAAACTGACATCAGTGTGTAAAGGACATCACCACATGGGCTCAGGAACACTTCAGAAAACCACTGTCAGTAATCACAGTTCGTGGCTACATCTGCAAGTGCAAGTTAAAACTCTACAATGCAAAGCGAAAGCCATTTATCAACAGCACCCAGAAACGCCGCCGGCTTCGCTGGGCCCTAGCTCATCTAAGATGGACTGATGCAAAGTGGAAAAGTGTTCTGTGGTCTGACGAGTCCATATTTCAAATTGTTTTTGGAAACTGTGGACGTCGTGTCCTCCGGACCAAAGAGGAAAAGAACCATCCGGACTGTTGTAGGCGCAAAGTTCAAAAGCCAGCATCTGTGATGGTATGGGGGTGTATTAGTGCCCAAGGCATGGGCAACTTACTCATATGTAAAGGCACCATTAATGCTGAAAGGTACATACAGGTTTTGGAGCAACAAATGTTGCCATTCAAGCAACGTCTTTTTCATGGACTCCCCTGCTTATTTCAGCAAGACAATGCCAAGCCACATTCTGCACGTGTTACAACAGCATGGCTCCGTAGTAAAAGAGTGCGGGTACTAGACTGGTCTGCCTGTAGTCCAAACCTGTCTCCCATTGAAAATGTGTGGCGCATTATGAAGCGTAAAATACGACAACGGAAACCCCCGGACTGTCGAACAACTTAAGCTGTAGATCAAGCAAGAATGGGAGAGTTCCACCTAAAAAGCTTCAAAAATTGGTCTCCTCAGTTCCCAAACGTTTACTGAGTGTCGTTAAGAGGAAAGGCGATGTAACACAGTGGTAAAAAGGCCCCTGTGCCAACTTTTTTGCAATGTGTTGCTGCCTTTAAATTCTAAGTTAATGATTATTTGCAAAAAAAAAAAAAAAGTTTCTCAGTTTGAACATAAAACATCTTGTCTTTGCTGTCTATTCAATTGAATATAAGTTGAAAAGGATTTGCAAATCATTGTATTCTGTTTTTATCTTCGATTTACATAACGTGCCAACTTCACTAGTTTTGGGTTTTGTACATCCAATGACCATGCTGTGCTGCATCGCATTAAATTTCATTATCTGGTGACTTTCCTCAATGATATGAATTAACAGACCCAGGGACATGCAGAGGATGTTTCAGGGGCTCATAGAAGATGATTTTTGCGAATAATTAAAGGTGCTATGTATAACTGTTTTCACGTATTAATCACTTTCAAATGCTGATATACTGTAAAAGAGATCTTTCCCTTGTTTCTCGGTTGCCTGTGACAGCTTGTTAACTGATTTATTTGTGGAGGTATCAACGTTTACGAATGACCAGCAACTGCAACTGTGAAGTTAACAATTATAAGCTGCAACTAGAGGCACTCAGAGTGCAAATCTTCGCCAATCCTGCGCAGTCCAAATCTGCATGAGTGGGAGCAAAGTTGAGTTATCTCGTGTCATAGGATTTCAAGATGGCTGCCGTGGTGGCCATATTGTTTCACTGATCGCGGTGAAAATCAATAGGGGCCATCCTTGATGTAATAATGACCCACCCACACAATTTCAGCCAAATCTGTGCAGTACTTTTTGAGTTATGTTTTTCACAAACAGACAAACAACTTCGTTTGCGGAGGTAATGATACACCAAAATATATAACAGTAATACATGTTAGGAAGAATACAAGGGCCATGTTCCATTTTAATGTCAAAAATGTCTGATCTTTAGAATCTGTAATGATATGTAGTTGAGCACATTTTATTACATGTCTCTAGTCTAAGGTTGCTCATCCCACTTACTTACAGCTGACAGTTTACAATCCAATTTCCAAACAAGCTGGGATGCTTTGTAAAATGTACAGAAAAACAATCTAAGAATTGTTTCAGCACTATTTTTAATTAAAAAAAGGTCAAAGACAACATATCATGTGTTGAAACAGAAAAAATGTTACATTCAGAGTATCTGCTCAAAAAGTCAGGATGAGAGCTTATTTATCACTGTTTTGAATTACCTCATCTTTGAATAACAGTCTGTCAGTGTTTGGGAGGAGAGGACACCAACTGCTGCAGTGATGAAAGCAAAATGCTTTCCCATTCTTGCTTTTTGTAGGAGTTCAGCTGCTCAACACTTTGTGGCTTCCTTTGTCATATTTTTTTTTCATAATTATTAAATACACCATTTTTTTTCAGCGGAAGACCCGTCTGGATTGCAGGCGAGCCAGTTTAACATGCAAACTCTTTTACTATGGAGTCATGTTGTAATGCATAAAGAGTATGGTGCGTGGCTTGTCTTGCTGAAATAAGCAAATCTTCTGTTGGGTCCCATTTTGTAATACCGACCGACCCATTTTGTAATAAAAAATGTACCCATTTTGTAATATGTGCCCAACGAGTAATAACAGTAGGCCCATTTTGTAATAATGTTAGAGGTTCCCATTTTGTAATAGCAAGAGGCCTATTTTGCAACAACTGCAGATACATTAACACACATACCAAAGGTGCCTATGATGTGGTGTATGATGGCAAACGGGGTCTGATGTGTAAATGTATAAATACTGGCATGTGTGGTACTGAAAATCCATACATATATATATAAATAGACGAAAATTGGCCTGCCTTAATTTTAATTAACCTTAATTAATTTGCTTATTGATATTTCATTATTTTGGCAAGTGCATTTGTTTTACGTTGTTTTACAGCTTGGCTTTGTACTAGAAGAGTCCGTGTGCTGAACTGGCCCGCCTGCAGTCCTGATCTTTGCGCCAAATGTTCTCAATCGGTGATTATTAAACAAAAAGTCCGTCAAAGGAGACCTAAAACTCTCCAACAGCTGGAAGCCTGTATTAAACAAGAGTGGGATCAAATTCCAATGACTAAACTCAAGAAACTTGTCTCCCCAATGTCCAGACGCCTCCACTCTGTGTTAAAAAGAAAAGGGGATGCTGTACCATGGTAAACAGGCCCCTGTCCCAACTTTTTTGAGACCTGTAGCAGCCATCAAATATGAAATGAGCTCATTTTGCAGATTAAATTCAAAAATTTCTCAGTTTCAACATTTGCTATGTTATCTCTGTTCTATTGTGAATAAAATACTGGCTGGTGTGATTTGAAAGTTATTGCGTTTTAATTTTATTCACAATTTACACTTTGTCCCAACTATTTCGGAATTGGGGCAGTATAATCCAGTCTATCGGAATATAGTCACACCTTCATGTGAACTGCACATCCATGGCTGAACTGGAGGGGACATACTATTAAATCAGATCCAGTGAATAAAAATCTACACTGAATTTAAATGAAATTTATTCTCTTTCTCTCTGTGTGCGTGTTGAAGATTGCTGTAGAGACCAGAGCCATCATATCCTGGATGGAGAGGAACCCATTTGTTCTCGGGGCAAACCTGCAAGGGGGGCACCGGCTCGTGGCGTACCCCTTTGACATGCAGCGGCCTGCTCGGACCGCGCCAGACCCAGAGATCAGGGAGGGCAGGCGGCGAGGCCGGCAGGAGGAGGAGGAGCTGAACCAAGAAACGTGGGCGCGCATGCACTGGCAGACTCAGAGCGAGCTCCGCGAGACACCGGACGACGCCATGTTCCGCTGGCTGGCCACGTCCTACGCCTTCAGTCACCTGACCATGACTGAGACATTCCATGGCTCTTGTCACACCGATGACATCACGGGCGGACAGGGCATCATTAACCGTGCCGGCTGGAAACCTGTTACTGGCAGTAAGTTCAGGCAGCCTGCACAGCAGCTAGCCCAGCTAATGAGCCCTCCTCATGCACTGATTTGTGTGGTTAGGACTGCTTGCATTTACACTCCTGATATGCTGATAGGCTGGCAGGCAACATGCTGACATGGTTAGTTAACAGTACTGATGTGACTTAGGTGATACTGTTAACTTGCTGATTTGGGCAGTTATCATTGCTCATATGCAGATATGAATCAAAAGAACTGGCGGTAAGCATTGCTAATACATCGATTTGAGTGGTAACTAAAACGCTGATCTAGTTGTATAATGCTAGCCCAATGAATGGACTGATGTGACAATTAGTGATTGTCGATCATTTACCCATACTCAAGAAGGTTTCACTGGATTCTACGTTTCATTGGAAGATCGGATACTCTTCCTCAAGTGCATGACTGCAGAGGCTAACTGAGCCTTTGTGTCCTTCTCATGCTGCAGGTATGAATGACTTCAGTTACCTGCACACTAACTGCTTTGAGCTGTCCATCTTCCTGGGCTGCGACAAGTTCCCCCACGAGAGCGAGCTTGCGCTGGAGTGGGAAAACAACCGGGAGGCCCTGCTGGGGTTTATCGAACAGGTGACAGGCTCTTGGGACGCCTCAGCTTCAGCTTTCAATGAGTGGTTACAGCACTTTACCCTTTGAAGAGCCGTAGTGGATTTTTCTTTTAAAATTCAGTATTCTAAGTCATTGTTGTTCTCCTCCTCCATTTTGTCACCAGTGGTGATTATTACAACTGCAATCGAATTTTCAGGTATAAATAATCGCGTTCCTGCTCCCACACGTTAAAGGGTGGAGTTAAATTCAGTCACAGTAACCATGGCATTTCCAACAGAAGAAAACAGGCAGCTGCTCATTTAATTTTAGTTTTGTCCAGAGCAGTCGCATAGCCATTTCTGGAAACTTGGTTTGCACAGATCAACCCTTTATGACAATTATTAATCCTGATTAGTACTTGATTAACAGTTCTCAATTATAAGAATTATTAACTTGCAATTAAAGACACAGCTTCTCTCTTAATGTGATCTAAGGGCACTCAGGTAATAAGCTAAATTCAGCTTAGAAAAACTATTTACTCATAAGTACACTGTAAACCAGAGGTGGGCAGCGAGGGCCGTATCTGTCCCTGGTTTTCACACCAACGTCTGGTCTTTAATTAGTTGATTGTCTCAATTAGCCAAACCATTTATGAAATCTGATGTTTCATGCGCATTTCTTTAAATTATCATGAAAGTACAAAGACTAGTCTTGTCTCCCTTCATAAAACATTTTCCTTTGATCTAATCATTGTGAAAATCTATATTTGTGCATGCAATCAATTAACTCAATTAGTCAGGGTAATTGATAGGAATAAAAACCTGCATACACACCGGCCCTCCAGGGCTGAGATTGCCCACCCCTGCTGTAAACCCTGATCGTGTGGTGAATCAAGTGTTTTGTGAAAAATGATTACCTCAAAAAATTGTGAAGGCCAACTTAATTGCATTCTGTGGAAGGAACCTAAAGAAAATTAGGTAAAGTTATTTATTAATTAATTTTTTCCCATGTTTTTAAGTGCTTGAGTACAAGATCATTAAATTGGCATCAATTTTGAGGTAAATTCAGTTTCCACAAAGCATCTGAGTTCACCACACTTACCAGGGTTTACGGCACAGGCTGGTGCTTTATGGAAGGACTCACTGAGCTGCACTACCTTTTCAGCACATCTGGAGATCTAACCTGCACTTCATGATATTTTCAATTGTTTAAATAAAAGACCCATATTTGAAACACTGACACAATTTTAATCCAGCAAATTAAAATGCACCAAATTGCGCGTCCAAATAATAGTTTTTGTACCTTCACCCCTTTGTGCGGAAGCCAAATATGGCCATTTAATCATTATCCTATAATTCTGTGAAATTCAAGATTAAAGCTTCATAGAGAGGGGGAATATGGCTCAACTAAGACAAGACACTTGCAGCATTAAGAATTTCATCATACTTCCGTTTATTTTCATGATTTTGGTAGAGAAAAGGGGCTGCAGACATAAAAAATCATTGTGAAAATGCATTGAAATTGTAAAAATAATACTGAGGATCGAAAAATGGCTGGGGGTTAAAAGAATACATTTCTGGGATCATAAACTCCTTGACCACAAGTATTCTTCATCTTACTGTGAATTTCTAAATTATCTACTCTTTTAAAAGCCAAATAAGACAGCT
The DNA here is from genome assembly GCA_029721435.1 of Gymnothorax reevesii. Classification (NCBI taxonomy): domain Eukaryota; kingdom Metazoa; phylum Chordata; class Actinopteri; order Anguilliformes; family Muraenidae; genus Gymnothorax; species Gymnothorax reevesii. The sequence continues at coordinate 94,008,883 of CM056583.1, forward strand.
TTCCAGGTGGTTGCCCAAACTCCCAGAGCCTTCAAAATGGCACATTGTCAAATTATAGAATAATCATATTTAATGATTTTTTGGTTGAATTTAGCATGATTTCAATATAGGCGCAGCTGGACATTATACAATGTAATTATTTAAATGTCTTACCTTCAGAAAGTGCATCAAGATGGAGTCTACTCCGCTTCAATGCAGCAGTAAAGAAAAAAAAAAAAAGTCAATTGGAGTCAATAAAGTTGACGCATCACTCTCTCTATGGCTCTGAGAAATTAGCTTTATGCAAACATGGCAGGCCACACACATCCACCAATATAATGTAATCAGTGCTTTTTTGGCTTACCCTAATGTTTGGGTACCCAGAGAAACAAGCTAGCCAAACATGTCAAGGCATGATAACTGTACTGGACTGCTAGCTGGCTAACTTGGCTTCCTGGGAAGTAGAGAAAAAGATGAGGATAATTCTTGGGGGGTAGACTACTAGCCGTCTGACTAGCTAGCCAAATCTTGTGTTCAGACCATTCCAGCAAAAGAAATGCAGGAAGCTAACATTAGCTAGGTCAGGAAAACACTTGTGGACCAAGTGTTCTCTTAACCCTTGTAAATCTATCATCAAGGAATGGACACATTCTCCAGAGTCTGATGTAATCAGGTTTATTGTAAGTCACTCAAAGTGAAATACAAAACCCCAGGCTGGTCTGCGCAAACCATGAGGCATTCATTTTTCATCAATTACTTGATGCAGACTGTCCACCAATTGTCCGAACCCTCGTTTTTATTAGCCTTTTGCGACATCCTTTTAGGTGGAATTAAATGTGACTTTTCCACCTTATCAAACATTATTACTTTCTGATTGGTTCATTGTCATATAGCAACACTCCACCCTTAGTGCAAGCTTGCCATTATATACTGAGTACAAATGAAAACGCACCACTCACGAAATCTGGAATAGCTCCACGGATTGATATGTGAAGTATATACGTATGACGCATTTGAGATAATGAATGATTTAAGAAGACATGTAAACATCATTCAATTTCATACACCATAATGTTAATGCGCGAGAGAGGTTTAACTGGTGTAGGGGTCAAACAGGAAAGTCGATAACGGGTGTGACCGCCATTTGCATTGACACATGCGGTGCATCGTCGTCGCATGGAGTTGATCAGTCTCTGGATAGTGTTCTGAGGGATAGCATTCCACTCCTGAACAAGGGCAACCTCAAGTTCTTGGATGTTGTCCATCTGGCGTCGACGTGGAAGACGTCATCCAATTTCATCCCATAAGTGCTCGATAGGGGAGAGGTCGGGTGACAGAGCTGGCCACTGAAGCACGGGGATGTTCTGCCTTGCAAGGTACTGCATGGACACCCTTGCAGTGTGTGCCCTAGCGTTGTCCTGTTGGAACGTGTGGACATCGTGGTGTTGGTTGAAGAACGGCACAACATGGTTCTGCAGCACCTGGTCCTGGTAGTAGACGCCGTTCACCCTTCCTCTGCGGATATGGAGAGGGGTTCTGTGACGGTAGCTTATTCCACCCCACACCATAACGCTGCCACCACCCCAACGGTCCGTTTGAACAACACAATCGGCGTTATAACGTTCACCACGTCTCCGCCAAACACGTATACAGCCATCTGCTTTCCTTAAGTGAAATCGTGACTCGTCAGAAAAGATGACACTGTGTCATTGTCGTAGTCGCCAATTCTGGTGCCTGTTTGCCCACTGTAGACGCTGGTTTCGGTGACGATCCGTCAATATGGGGCCGAAATAAGGACGTCGTGCACGCAGGCCTGCAGCTCGCAGACGGTTCCGTACGGTGTTGGGGTGAATGAATCCACGTCGTCCTTGGACTTGAGTAGCCGTTCTTGTCGCTGGTAGTGTTCGGTCTCGGACATGATCCTGTACGATCTGACGGTCCTGACGTGCCGTTGTCACACGTTGTTGACCCGGTCGAGGACGGTCCCGAGTGCTCCCCGTTTGCAGAAACCTTTGATGGAGTCTTGTTCTCGTTGTGTGCACAGTGTAGTCATCTGGCAATTTCCCTGGTGCTGGCGCCAATTTGAAGCATGCCTATGGCACGTTCCCGTTCAGGGGCTGTAAATCGCAGCATAGTGTCGATGTTCACTGACAAGTGTCAGTGAAGAAGTGAAATTTTATTCGGATTCACATGCTTTTAAAGGCAATGTGTACTCAAATTCAGAGTGAAATTCATTTTTCCCGTGGTGTGCGTGCAAGATGTTGCGTTTTTGCAAAAAATTGCCTAGCATTAAAGTTAACTTGAAATTCTCGCATTTCTTGCACCTGGCATGTCGGGTGACGTCACTGTAGTGTTGTTGTTGTATAAAAATTACATCAAGTTCATTTGAACGTAAATATTGACTTTTTTCAAGTGGTGCATTTTCATTTGTACTCAGTATATAATCGTGTAAATTCATTTTAGGCCTACAGGGACGCTCAAAGACAGTATCTGATCCTCCTAAACCTGGGGTTCAACCTGGATATTTCCAGAATAAACTGGAGTAAGCTGGCTCATATAATGAAGCTGCTTATCAGTTGAATACCAGTATGGTCATGCCGGAAGATTAGGCCATCTAGCCAGCCTTGGTCAGCCTGCTAAGGGCCGTCTTATCTTGGTTTTTTGGGAAATTTATGAGTTTGTGTTTCTTCACAGCTCCACAGTTCCACACTTACAGCGGTTTTAAGGGGCCAGAAGAACCTGGCTGAGTTCTCTGTGTTGCACCGTGATTAGAGTAATACTCTGAATTTAGAATATTTGGGGATATTTTTCCCACCACACAAGCTAGTAACTTGTTGTGACCAAAGATGGTGTCACTCACAGCTCAGGGTATGTACGCCTATGAAATTTAATTCTGATTGGCGGTATTTAAATGCGGTGCCCAGAACTCCAGTGGAGAAAAGAATTTTGCATCCGGGGTGATCTGTCTGTTCAGAATAGCTATAGCCTGGCCTGCAAAGTCCACCCCCCCCCCCCCCACCCCCCACTCCAGTTCTGAGCTCAAATACAAATGACACATGGCCATTCATTTCTCATGTGAGAGCCGCATATATAAAAACTTGCGAAATAACAAATAATAAATAACGAGACTTGCACTTGGAAGCCTTTTTGATGTTTGGGCTGTATCGCAAGAATCTGCGTTTTGTAGCTCACCTCGCAATTTCAAAACACCATTAACATGATTAAAATAACTTGTTGGGAATCGCCATCTACGTGATCAAGAGACAAGCAGTTTCGACTTGGCAGAATTGTTAGCTTTCACATGTAGATTTTATCAGCTGCAGTAGGAGGAATAGCATCTCGCCTTAAGATTGTCATTTCTAATAAATTATTAATGGGAATATTCACCCAATTCTACCATTTGTATGAAATGGGTCTCCATTAAAATTGAATTTTATGTCCCGTGGGCTTTGATTTCAAGAGAGAGCCAAGAGAGAAATGATGTCTTGCGCCACATCAAGGGGGTCAACTAGGGATCAAATCTGGCGACTGTTGAACTTCTAAGACTGGAAATCTGGCGATATGATTCTAAAATAAATAAGTGGAGCCACAATTATCGTAATATATGTACATGTATTTCTTTCAGGCTACATTTACAAGTACTCAAATTCCCAATTTCTGATACAAGAGTTTCTATTGCCTGCACTCACACACCGATACGAATGAAAACTACTTGAAGGGGCATTGAAAGAGGCCACAAATCAGAGCCCGAGCATTTTGAATCACATAACAGTGAATTAAATGCTCTTGGACATTTATTTTTCAATACAATTGCTGTCCTACCACTAAAAGAGCTTCATTCAACTCGTCCAAATCGACTCTGCCCAGTTACCCATTAACGCTACGAAATTTGGTTATGGCACCATTGTATTGTGCATAAATAGTTGGACAGAAGTGCGCAGATTGATCGCCCTTTTTATTTCTGTGCTATTATTAGCTTGTTAGCTAGTGAACACACAGTGCACAGAATGTGTGCGAAACGGGTCGAACTTGAGCGTTGAAATTTCCATCACAGCTGATGACATAAGGAATAGCAAGCTAACGTTAACTACTAAGCTGCTCAATGAATATGGAAAAGTTATGTCTGCTGGCTTAGCAAGGACGGCAATAACAGTCTTAAAAATTTGATCCGCAGCTAGCACGGGCATTGTAGCAACCGTTAGGGAACATTCAATTTATTGGTAATGGCTGCTCTAATCTCCCAAACTGAACTAAATTTTTCCTTACAACTTTAATCTTTCATTGACTCTGGCAAAAGAAGACTTGGCAGGTCAAAGCGTAACATTAGCTAGTATATGGCTTGACTGCTAATATTATTGTGATGCTAATTTCTCCCATTATGCACTGGCATTGCTGCTCACTTATTCATGTTTGAACGAGATTCAAGGTCAGTTGAGTCACTAGCTTACTAAAAACACTAGACATGATCTGCAAACCCTTCAAGACACAGTTACGAAGGATATTTCTTCAATAAATTAACCGTGCTTGAAAACTGATTAGTCCAACTATAACCACGAGCTGGCATTTAGCTGTTAGCCTAACAGCTAACCAGCTCGCGTCATGATAGCAGACTGATTGTCCGGCTAACTCTGCTTGCCGTCATGGTAGCAGAGTGATTGACCTACCCTAATGCTACAATATTAACAGACGTCAACCCTTCCAAACAATGGTAACAGGCACATGATGGACCACACAGCTTAAGAAAACACCAACAAACGCTAGCCGGCATTAGCAACTGGCTATTGTTAACATTATTAACCTTACATCAGCCAACCTTAAAATTAGCCTTTGACAGCTTTTTAAGTAGGTCAAACACTTCTAAATAATGCCAACTGGGATGTGTAGGGGGAAACCTGTAATATCCCAGGAAAAGTTTCAGCGTAAGTGTAATGATTAAAAAGTCTTAATTAGTGAAGGCATTCTGCTGCCCCCCTGTGCTGAATCGACTGAATCAGCACAAAAATGGGTTGATTTATTCGGACTACGAGAAATGAAATTTAAATATTTCAAAAAATAATGAAAAATTCAAAAATCTGTTCAGATGTAACTTAATTCAGATTAAGCTGCATTTTTATAAAGTTTGAACGTTATCAATAGCTTAAACGGTGTAGTAGGAGTTTATGGGCCTCGCCGCCGACGTTGCCGTGATTGTGAATTGCTCTTGACTACTGTGAACAGCCTGCTTCGTAGTACCTGACTGGGTAGCGTAGCCTCGCATGCATCTTTTCCACTACGGTGGTGTGTCCGCGCTGGTTAGTAAACCTCCGTTTACTTGTCCAGCGGGACTTTTAGTTGAAGCTCAGATGCGCGGTTTGTGTTGAAACTCGCAGCTTGTGGTGGATGGTTGTTTGCTAGGACGACTGCTACATGGTCGGTGTTTGTTTCGTTGCTGGATTCATTTGAGGGAAAGAGCGTGGTGCTTCCACTAAAGAGGAGAGTGCGTCTCGATTTCTGTGTCGGCTGGGTTTGGCGTGACGAAAGCTTATTGAACAATTCAAGGTTATACAAAACTAGCGTGTCAGCTTTTAACTTTACCGTCCTTTTTGTAAAATTGCTTTACCATGCCACCCAAGCAAGCAGCAAAGCCTAGTGAAGATTACTTCATGTCCACAGTCCAGGCTAAGGACTTATTACAACAGCAAAAAGACCATTTTATGGACCTGCTCCAACAACAAGACACCTTCAAATCCTTTGTTCAAATAATAATGGACTCTTCGAATAAACGCCTTGACGAAATGTCGAAAGAAATTAAGAACTTAAACACAGCATCCAATTTACCCAAAATGACGTGGATGACATTAAAAGTAAAATACATGTGCAATCCAATCAATGCGATGCAATGCAACAAGACATTTACAAAGTCTGTGAGGGTCTGCTCTCTGTCACTACCTCTACGGATTATTTAGAAAATCAATCGAGAAGAAATAATCTAATCATTGAGGGGATCAAAGAAACCGAACACGAAGGATGGATAGAGACAGAGAGCAAAGTGCGAAGTTTGATTTCCGAAAAATTAAACTTGAATCAGAAATCTATAGAAATAGGACAGGGAAACCAGATGCAGACCGCAACTTTAAACTTTTAAAATACAAGGACAAGATGTCAGTCATGGCGAATGCAAAGAAATTGAAAGGAAGCGGAATCTACATAAACGAAGACTTCTCTGATGCTGTGCGACGAAAAAGAAAGGAACTTCTTCCAGCAATGCGAGATGCCCGTGAGCGCGGCGACATCGCTTACCTCCGATATGACCGTCTAATTCTCCACCCACCAGGCAAACAAAAATCAGAACGAGCCTCAGAATAATTCCCCATTCATCACTACGTCCACCCCTGAGCAAAATGCGCCTAGAGGTAGACGGCCCGAAACAAACCGGATTCAAAACAGGACTTAGAATTTGAAATGATGTCACTCATACTAACTGTCAAAGAAAACCAGAACACTCCTTCGCGGAGCCGGAACACTCTTATAAACAGCTGAAGAACACTCTGATGGCTACACTAACCCCTAAAGACAAAAATGTCTGTCGTAAATGTAAAATTAAAAATTAAAATCACAAAATGTAAACTTTGGTTTATGTAAACTTAACTTCCATTCAAAATGTTCTCCTGTTCCCAGTCCTAACTCTAATCAATGGGTATCATAGATTTGTGATGAATGCATATCTTTGTTTCCATTTTTTAAGCTGGATGATAATATTTGTTCTCTTTCTTCAGAAACATACAATATTACTTGTTTTGAAAATATGCTTTTCAATCCATTTGATATCAGCCTGTCTGCAAATGCTAGTCTTAGTAATGTAGATCCCGATACAAACAGCATGATCTTTGATCAGCCTGATGCAAATGAAGTTATAAGCATTATTGAGAAACTCAAATCAACCAGTTCAGGACACGATGAAGTCAGCAATTCTCTTGTAAAAGAGGTCAAATATTCAATAGCAGACCCCCGAACGTTTATTTTTTCCCTGTCATTGGAGACTGGTGAAATTCCAAGTGATCTCAAAATTGCAAAAATCATCCCCATATTCAAATCAGATGATCCAAGTTCCTTTACAAATTATCACCCAATTTCATTATTACCCTGTTTTTCAAAGATTCTTGAAAAATTAGTTTACAAGAGAATTCTACTACATATTAATTCAAATAATATACTATACAACCTTCAATATGGCTTCCGCAAGAATCATTCTGCTTACATGGCATTGTTAGATCTTTTTGAAAAAATCTCTACTGCTCTTGACAATAATGAATATACTATAGCAATTTTCTTGGACCTTTCAAAAGCATTTGATACAGTGAACCATGAAATATTACTATCAAAACTACATAGATATGTTTTCCAAGGTAATGTTTTTCAATGGTTAAAAAGCTATATTACTGATAGGCAACAATACGTTCATTTTAATAACTGTAAGTCTAACACGGTAACATTGTCATGCGGTGTGGCTCAAGGCTCAATTCTGGGTCCGTTATTATTTTTAATTTATATCAATGATTTTGCCACAGTTCCAAGTACAATTTTACCTCTTTTATTTGCAGATTATTAGAAATAAGATGATTTGTATCAACACTTAAAAACTCTTTTTAATGAGGCCAACTTGGGCCTACAAGCTTATTCAAAATGGTTCAAATTGAATAAACTGTCTCTTAACGTAAATAAAACCAATTTTATACTATTTTCGGGTAGGAAAAAGTATAACCCGGATGAAGTTAAGATCTTTATTGTAGGTTCCGAAATTAAAAAGGTATCCTCTGCTCTTGGTGTCATGGTTGATGAAATTTGTACTTGGAAAGAACATATTGCTTTTGTGGTTAAAAAAAGTGTCCAAGTCTCTGGGTATCATCAGAAAGATCAGTTCATTTCTTAATAGATCCAGTTTACTGGTTTTGTATTATAGCTTAATATATCCACACCTAATTTATTGTAACATAGTGTGGGCCAATACCAGCCCAACCAAACTCAATAAGCTTCACTTACTGCAAAAACAATTTGTTAGAGCTGCCACAAACTCAAACTCCAGAGCTCCATCCTCTCCACTATTTTATAAACTAAGGATCCTAACCATATTTGATATCAATATCATACAGATATGCACTTTTGCTTACAAACTAATTCATCAAAATCAAGAACTGCCCAATCACTTTCAACAATATTTTTGCAGAAATTTCAGTTTTCACTCATATAGGACAAGACAAGCAGAACACTTGCATCTTCCCCTCTGCCACACTAGCAGAGAGCAGTACTCGGTCAAATACAAAGGGAGTACATTGTGGGATGAACATCACAATCTTGCTGACAATGCCCCCTCCTTGCGAATATTTAAAAAGAGACTATTCTTGAAATTACTAGAACACTATGTATAGCGGTCTCTTAGGACCAGTTCATCTTGTGGTGCAATCTATGTTTGATGTTACTTCTTTTAATTAGTTTGTTCTTGTTTTCCTTTATTTATTATGATTATTTTTCTCTTTTTTGTTGTCTTTTTCTGCCGTCCTGTATTTTATCATTCTCATCTTATTTTCAATTACTTATCCTTTATTTTTCCAATAGGATGTACATTAATTCTTTTCTTGAATAAGCATTCATAAGGTCGGGGTAAGGCCGCTCTATAAGCCCTTTCGGGCTTCAGACCTCACCTGCACATTTTTTTCCTTCTTTTTAACTCACTCCTCTTGAGTGATCTCTTTTGTAATGTGTCTCTCACATGTGCAAATAAGTAAATAAATGGGCCAAATTTAGGCAGAAGTTGTTGTTCCGTAATATTGAAATAAGAGAATAGTGTGCGCTGCACACAACTAGTAGCACGTAATATTCTGGAGTGTTTTGAGAGAAAATATATTGTTCGAAAAGAAAAATTATATTTTGTCATAAATAAAATTGATACCACAGGTATTTCTGGTGAATTCATGAACCCCATGGGGTGGTTTATCAATGCTGAAAATTATTTTGAATTCGGTGGTTTGGGCCAGAAAACGCCCTGTTACGACTCGGCTCAAAAGCCGTAACAAGGAGGAGATGCACACTGATGCGTTTAAAAAGCAAGAATCAATTTATTTCGCAAAATTGAACTTAATAAAAAGACTATGCAAATATGGGGTGTGAAAGTCAGTATCATCAGTAATGTAAGCGAGTGGATGTGTGCAAAGAGTAGTGAAGCAGTGTTGCATGTAATCCAACCAAAAAACAAAGTCAAAAGGGAGAGAGAGCCCCAAACATGGCAAATGGGCTTTTTTTATTTGCTCAGCAAACGAGCCACAATAGAGTGCTCTCTATTGTACCAATGAGCCCGGGCTCCGCCCATCAGGCACCTGCAAATTGGCCTCAACTGCAAGCAAAGTCGGGGCCGTAACAGCCCTTAATGGGACTACCTTTTTATTTTATTTTATTTTTTTTTGATGATGCATTTTGGTGCATTCTACTGCACATTAGCTAGCTTAATGCATGTAATTTCGGCATTTTCTGGTCAAGTTTCACTCTTTTTTTTTTTTTAATGTCCTTACTTAAGCAACATGCTACTGTTTCAACCACAATACCAAGTACCAATGGCTGTTGAAGGAAGTGCATCACTGGTACTCATTTGTTGCGGTATTTGAGTTTTTATTGGGTAGTTTTGTCGACGTTGATCCTTAACAATTATTGTTTTTTCCAACTTTTCCAACCTCTACTGCATACTCAATTTGCATAATACATTTTTTCAGTTATTACCATATTTCTTTACACTATCCTTGCCGTATTTGTCAGTTTAGTTTAGTTTAATTTCGTTTATTTACATGTCTTGCACCAAAAGTGCCCAATCCTCATGGGTTTATAAAACACCAGAGCAGATAGTTGCAGCATACACAATCACATTGTGGATGAATCGTCACAATTCAATTCATTCCCAAGGAACAGAAAAATAAAAAAGAAACATACTATTTCCTGAATAAAATACTCTGTCTTCTCTCCCAGGCATTGCAAGCAAAGTCTGCAACAGCAAACATTCCTCTCCTGAAGCACAGTTCAAGTTTTTCATAATCATCCAACTCAAAGAAATAAACATAAATGGAGGACATTCTACGTAATAATACCTCCCTCTTAACATCATAAGCAGGACAATAAAACAAAAAATGAATTTCTTTCTCAATTTCTCTCGTCACACAGTACGCAAAGTCTGTCCTCTTCTGGACAGTCACCAAACCTACCTGTCTTGAGGGCTGAATGGAATGTTCCTGAATGTTGTTGTGCACAAAGAGATCTTTGTCTGTTGTTTAAATTATATTTCACATAAGATTCCGTGTTGTAGCCGTTTTTTTATGAGACCATAAGTTCGTAACTTTGGTGTATACCATATATTAACTGACAGTTTTTCCTTATACGAAAAGAACATTTTACTCTTAATCTCCTGAACATCACAGGTTAACCTATTCTGAAAGATAAATGACATATCATTAAAATAAAATATAGATTTCAACTCTTTAACCCAGCAATGAAAATGTGAAATGTGTGAAATGCACCTATTAAAAATCTCTTTAGTCTTTGGTCAGACATCTTCTCAAGTCAATTACAAAGCCGAATCATCTCACATCTGTCTGATGTTTGGAGGCACCCATCCCACATCTCCACAAATAGCCAAAAATGAAGTGAGTTTATGAACTCCAAGAAAGGATCGAATAGCTTAGTGATACACAATGTTACAGTTTTTATATTCAAGGACCCCCAAACGCCAGAAGCATAGTCTGACTGGACACACACGTGAATTATAAAGCTGTGTGCAAGTATGAAATCCCAAACCACCACATTGCTTTACTTAGTTGAGTACGGATCCTAGTGCTCTACCGGCAGACTGAGCTAAGACACTGACTGCTTCTTTAAATGACATATGCTCATGCAGTGGCGTAGCGTAGAGGCGCTGGGCCCCGGTGCGATAATGGCGCTAGCCCCCCCCCCCCAGGCCTATTTTCGAAGCAGAGGTGTATACCAACGAAATACATGTAAATCGTAACAGAGCTTAAGTTTTTTGAGGATTTGTACTTTACCTGAGTTCTTTTTTAAACCTGGACTTTTACTCTACAACATTTTAAACTTAAAAATTATCATTTTACTTCGTTACTTTGACACTAGCCACTTCGTTACAAATTAAAATATGAACGCAATTCATCGTTTAAGGTTTATCTGGATTTGCCGTCTTCGAGAAGAACAACGGTGCTCGACAGCAGGGTATGTTAGTGCGGGAACACGGAGCTGCAAATTTATGCACGTAGTTACAATATTCTATCACTAGATGGCCCACCCGCATCAGTTATTGGATACTCACAGAAACAATCGTCCTCTGTAGCCAACCACTTCAGCTACAGTGAGGTATCCAAATCAGTAATTAAGAAAAATCAGTTTTCTGAAAAACGGAGACACTCATAATTATTAGGGCTATTAGAACCATGGACAATGAATATTTGCACTGCATCTCTACATCACACAACACGTTAGGCTATTTGAACCATGAACGACAGCGACAATACATTGCCAATCAAAATGCACAAAAGATCCATACGGCTGAACAGTCAACCATATTTCCCTAACAGCACAACAGTGGCCGAATCAAAAAGTAAACAGATAGATAGACACACATCCTGGCACAGGAGCCATTTAACCACAACCGGCAAGCTGATCACTTACAGTAGAAACTGCACTCACCCATTCAGAAGTTAACTCTGGGTGCCTTCTGCTCTGCAAAGTCGTTGAGCAAGAGGCCAATGAGGTGGTAGCATTAGCCTCCAAGTCTGACTGCTACGTGTCGCCGCTATCATTCACAACGCTAGCAGGAACTGGATCTGGACAAGATGACTGTTTAAAAAATGCTTTAAATTTCGCCAATTTGGAGTTCCGTACATCGCACTCTTTTTTCTTTTCTTTTTTGAGCACCGCTTTTGTGCTGCTCAACATGGTGCTCAAGACTTTTCACCTCTAATACTAAGCTAATGCGTTAGCAGCTGATCTCTCAAAAAAGAACACTTCACGAGCAAGCGCGTAACCTACGAAGCTACGATCAGAAAGGATTAAGTAAATGTCAACCAATTGGACAAACACATTTCCCAAGAGGCCATGTTCTTTAGAAAAATGTTGAATAAAACAATCAAATATATGATAAGTAATTATGATTATAACGGACAAAGTATCATTACTGAAATACAAAATACATATATCAAAGAAAAGAGGAAAATGGCCAGTGTGTGTGTTTGTGTGGGGAGGAGGGGGGGGAGGGGGGGTTGTTACCATGACTGTGTTGTATAAAACAGTAGAGCAATATATATACTCATCAACTCGCAGACAATTGTATAAAACTAATGGGTTTAACGAAACTGTGGGTGCAGGCAGTGTGATAGTTGTATTTTCTTTATGTGCTGTGACAAGAGGAAGAGTGGCCTGGCTAATCACCGTGGGCCCTCAGAGCTCATCGGGGCCCCGGTTCCACGCACCGGCGGCACCGGCAATACCTACGCCACTGTGCTCATGCAATGTCAAGCCAAGATATCTGTACTGTATTGTAAGGATGGTTGTTTAACCTCTTAACTGTCACCTGCATTTTCTCACATTTGGATTGGTATAACCACATTTCGAATGCTCACTGCTCCCACATACAATGGTTCTATAACACATGCATGGTCTGGTTGGAAATATAAGACATAGAGATTTGCAATGAAATGCATCATAAAATGTTGTGACTTACTATCAGAGAGTAATTGAGACTAGAATAAGGAGATATACTGTATTTCCGCTTGCATCATATACTTCTGAACAGGACTTTTCCTATTAATTTGGGTGTGTGGGGTAGATTTTCAGAGGCTTCCAGGCCATGGCCACAGGCCTCATGCATCTGTGGTCAAAAGTTGATCCCAAGGAATGAAAAATGAATATTTTACAGATTTATTTGTAAATGTATGTCCATGCGTTTGCCTGGATTGGTTGAGGATTTAAGTCATAGTTTACAAATGAAGGACTCAAAATTTGTTTGAAAATTCTGTAGGGCCCTAATTAGGGCCCCATGACAGTTAACAGGTTAAAAAAATTACAACTTAAAGTTTCCTGAAAAAACCCATCCTGTCCAGCCCTCACCCACAACCACTGCTCCCCGGAACCAAGTTAGCACCAACGCCCTCTGAACACCTGCTGGGGAAAACCCTGAAAACCTGAGTTGGAAACATAATCATACAGACAAAGGTATGCAGGTGAAGGATGTACAAGCACCAGGTTGAGTTCTATATGACGTGTGCATCATGGATGTCTGTCCTTGTTCCAGGTGCATCGTGGCATTAAAGGCGTAGTGCAAGACATCGATGGGAACCCCATCGCTAACGCCACCGTAGCTGTGGAGGGGATTGCGCATGACGTCAAAACAGGTACATGCTCGCAAAGTTGGTGTCTGCAATCTGGCTCTTTATATCAGAAGCTCCATGTTTGATCAGTAAGCTCATTCTTCCAATTGAATTAATCACATAACATGGAGCAGTTGCAAAACCAAACTGAAATTGTAACTAGAGTTCAGGCATGACAGTCTTTGCCAATTTGGGAACGTATAGCCATTCGTCGATCTCTTTCAAAACGTGGCTTTAGAATGTAGCGCTCATCTACTCGATCGAGCAGCAGGGGTCAGCAGAGAGTAAAGAATGCAGATGTCTGGCTGGGTAAATCTTGCCGGGTCCTCATGGAGTGTCACACAACAAAGCCACTAATCCAAGCGAGCCTCAAGGCAAATTTACAGATGAGATGGCCAGAGTTCTGGCCATGCTTGGTCAGGGCGATGGAGAGCCCTTGAAATCTGAAAGGTCTTAGTTAGGAGGGATGGGACGGGGTGATTGGTTTTGGGTGGTACTGGTAACTTGTGTTTCTGTACCGCAGCGCCCGGGGGGGATTACTGGCGGCTGCTCAACCCCGGAGAATACCGAGTCACGGTACGGGCGGACGGGTTTACGCCTCAGACACGCCTCTGCATGGTGGGGTATGAGGTGGGGGCCACACCGTGCAGCTTTACCCTAAGCAAGTCCAACTGGGACCGTATTCGCCAGATCATGGCCCAGAATGGGAACAGGCCGATCCGGCTCGTGAATCGGCCCAGCGGCACCGGAAAAACTGGCGAGGGAAATGCCAACATGAACATCGATGTAAGCAGGGTCAGGACAGGTGTGAGAACTGGGGTTGCGCTCACTCCTCGCCAGGCCAGACTTCGTCGCCTCCGGCTGATGCGTCTTCGACAGCAACGACTGCGCGCCAACCTCACCACAACCTCACTAACTCCCACAGTAACCGTAAGGAGGACCACCACGACAACTGTCCCGACCACCACTGAAACCTTCCTCGAAACCACCACCTCCTGGTACGATGCCTGGTTCCCTGTGGAGGACCCCTTCTCCCCAGCTGGCGACCCCCTGCCCCCCGACACAGAACCCACACAGGACTACAACTTTGAAATCCATGAGGGCGATTACAGTTAACTCCTCCTGCAAAATAACTGTGCCCATTCACCACAAGTTTCAAAATGGCTGCATGTATTATTTCATTAACTGTCCTGCCTCCACAACGTTGAGCTAAAAGCAACACTTTTTATGTCTGTCGGAACAGTTAGCAAAAAATTACCTTTAAGACCTCACAGATACACCTGTTTCTTTCTTTTCTGCTGCGCAGAATAGTGATAATGCACTTCCTACAGGTTTAGACAGTGCCGGATGTCCACCTCTGAAGGATGTATGGGGAGTGGATGGTTTTGAAAGGAGTTGAACAGAGACTAAACTTTTGAATTTCACTTTTATATGTACCCGCAGCTGAGCTGATCATGGAAGATTTGCAGGGGAACAGGAAAAGGGAAACTCATTTCAAAACTCCATTTGACGTGGTGTGCATTGCATTGCTTGGAGAAAGTATTGCACAAAAAAAATCTCAAAAATCTATTATTTTAGTGTAAATGCATCGCTCATATATTTTTTCTTCCAATTCTCCACTGTGTTCCTTTCAATAAGAAATGCATCAATGACCAAATATGACAATAGACATGCTATTTTATTTCATTTATTTTCATTACAATTTTTTCTTTTTGTATTGTTAAAAAGAACTAACAAGGACAGAAATCATAAGAAATAAGAAACAATACTCTTAAATTTGTTTCTCCACAGTCACAGAAAAAGATTGATTTCAATAAAATAATCTTAAAGAACTGAGAAATGTTGTAATTCATGTAGGACGGGCTTGTTTTAAGTGTGCTGGCTATTAGTTAAGTCTGAAATGTGCATGATTAAGATATTGCTGTCCTGCCTAGGAGGGCCTTGGTGTCTGGATGATTTTGAAGTTTCCCATCAATGTACAATCTGCTTCAGCCTTGGAAAGAAGATGCTTGAACTCTTCAGCCAATCAATTACTCGAGCCGCGGAACACAATAATCCAGCAGACGCTGCGACCGTGCCAAATCTGACTGCGTGCTTCTGGTGTTGCATATTTACTGTAGATGATCTCACTGGGACAGACTTCAGATCGAAAGTAACCAAAACCTCCCTTGATTTGAAAGCCAGTTTAATGGCTGCCGCAGGTTATGGACTTAAATAGCATAACAATACAGTTTTTTTTTAAAAATACCAAAATGATTTTTGAAAAAATCTGGGACCCCATTAAAGAAGGTGCATAAGCTGGTTCCTCCATAAGAGCCCAGTGGACACATTATTACTCCTTTATCCTAGAGTAATTTTCACATCACGAATGAAGCAGACCTGACCTTGTGATTTGCAGGTTAGGGGAATACCACTGTAAGAACTGACTTTGGGTCGCAGGAATGAGAACCAGGGTAGCCTTTAGCTTTGTAGTTGACTCGTTTGCGCAGAAGCCAAATCTGGCTATTTATGTTACCTTATTTAAAGCTTTATAATTCAAGATTGCAGCTTCACGTTGTATTTCTGTTTATTTTCATGATTTTGGTTGAGAAAAAGGGCAGCAAACATAAATCTTCATGAAAATTCAGCACTGAAGTTGTCAAAAAAATAATACTGAGAATCAGTGGTGGCTGGTGGCAAAAATTTGTGGGGGGGGGGGGGGGGGGGAGATTGACCTTGGTGCAGCTCACCTGACAGCTGCCTTCATGTCGACACAGTCAGTTATTAAGAAGGAAAATGTAGCCTATAGATATTATCAGGGTTTGTACCCTTTTTTATTATGAATTGACAAAGTATCTAAATCTAAAAACACAACACTGTAATGGGTCTACAGGCTTCGTACACCTTTTACAAAGTGAAATTCAAGCACTTTTCAAGGATTTAAGCCAGGGGTCCCAAATCTTTCCCAGAAAGGGCCGGTGTGGGTACAGGCTTTCATTGCAACCAAGCAATTACACACCTGATGCTACTAATGAACCCCTGGACTCTTTGCTAATAATCTTGATTAGTAGCATCAGGTATGTAGCTGCTTGGTTGCAATGAAAGCTGCACCCACACCAGCCCTTTCTGGGAAAGTGTGTGGACCCCTGATTTAAGCTGTATTTTCATGTCTTTCCAGCACCTTACAGCTGTGGTAAATTACATATTTACATACATTAATGAGATTTCACAGAAAGTGTGACCAACAGGTCCCGCTGTACTTAACAGGATGAAATTATTAATTAATGGTATATATGTGGTTTATTTAATTGATGACATAAAAACAAATGTTTACAGGAAGTTTTAGACCTGGATCACTGCAATTTTAGTTAAAAAATTAACGCTGAAAGCAGCGTTGAATGGGCCCTCGCCCCCATGCGCACGTTGGGGTTTGTGGTGAGATCCTGACAGGTGCAGCTGTGCACTCATGACCATTGGACAGGTCAAGTGCCGGCCCCAACCTGAGAGAAAGTGTCGAGCGAATCGGACAAAGCTGAGGGAATTATGATAAGTTGATACTTCATCCACCAGAAGTCGCTCAAAGTGTAACCAAATTTGGGCAGGTGCATTCAGGGGCAGGTCCTAAGCACAAATGTGAAGTTTTGAGCAAATCGGCCAATTTCAACGTAAAATATGGCATTTTCGGTTTCCATAAGGGGGCATGATGAGGTAGATTGTTTAGCAGCACATCAAGGCGTTCAGGGTGGGGCTTTTACCATGTACAGGAATTTTGAATCCATTCGGATGAAGTATGAGGGAGAGGGAGCAGCTCGAATGTGTTTGGCGAGGCATCTGAAATGGGGACACCATGGCGGCCAGGCCCATTTAGCGACAGACGTGCAGAGCGCTACGTTTGATCAGCATGGTCTCTTAATGATCTGAAATAAATATTAGGTTGATTGGACGGAATCGCTAGGATGAGTTCGTTAAAATGCAATATGTGGAAATCGGGCCAAAATGACACATTAAAATCAAAATGGCTGACTTCCTGTTTGGAATTGACCGAAGGTGCCAGAGACTTTTTTTGTTCGAATTGGCAATATACACGTGTACCAATTTTCATTTTCCTATTCCAAAAAAACCTTTATGGGGAGGGGTTTTTCAAAATTTCAAGGGGGCGCTATCAAGGCATTTTGCTGCCCTCATGGGCACTGCCCCAATCAATTGTTGGAGCTCACCATCCTTGACCGGCAGATCAATTTGCATGATGATACGAATTCATTAAGAACATCAAAAACACAAATGTATTTTCATCGCGAGGGATCCATTGTCACTGCATCGCCACGCGGACGCCATTACTCGAAGCATCACAGCATTCGTAAAGTAGTTTAAGCAACTTCTTCTGCATGATGTACAGGGGGACTGAAGTTGATGGGTTCAACTATGTGTCATCAGTACAAATGAAAGTCACTACTGGTCACTTCCTGTTAGCAGCAACGCCCACTGACCTACAGACCTGCATAGCACAAGTTTTGATCAGCATGGTCTTTCAATGTTTCATAATAAATCTGGTTTTGAATGGATGAAATCTCTGGGAGGAGTGCGTTGAAGTACAATATGTGGAAATCAGGCAAGAATGGCACGTTAAAATCAAAATGGCCGACTTCCTGTTTGGAGTAGACGGGTTATTCTGTTATGAAATAACGTAGTTTTTCGCGGATCCACTAGAAGCTGCCATTTTGAACCTCTATCAGACAGAGAATGAGCGTGTTTGATATTTGCGCATGAGTAAATCACATCTGCTGCGGTGACGTATTGATATGATTGGCAGCTGTCGTTGTCCAGTCACATGAGGAGAATCACAGAAACTGATACTAATTCGCTGCCAATCAAAATGGGAGTGTCCAGGGCGCATTTCTCTGCGCCCTGCAGGCAAAGTTGAAGCGGCCAATCAGAAAGAAGCCTCAGGTTACATGCCGGGCAAAAGTTGAAGGACTTGCATTGACTCCCATTAGACCTGCGCCCCTGCGTTAATAAATTATGTATTCACAACATATCTGTTGATTAATAAATTATGTGAAACTCCTTTTATTTAATGGTGACTCGTGCAGACAGGCTATCATTGTGTGGAAAAAATAAATCATTTTATTGGTTATTTTTTATAATTTAATGACAAATTTTGGTATGTTTAAGTAGACTTCCTCTGTCGAATTTTGGATGGGACAGCAGAGGTGGTGGCGCCCCTGCGCCCCCTATTGACAAACCGCCACTGCTGAGAATTGAAAACTGGCTGGGGTTAAAACTGTGCATTTCTGGGATCATAAACTCTTTGACCACAAATACAAGTCATCTGAGCATTACACTCTAAATTACCTACTCTCTAGGCAACCCAATAAGACCGCTATCCAGGTGGCTCCCTGAACTCCAAGATCCCTCAAAATAGCGCACCTTCAAATCATAAGATAATCATATATTTAACACTAATTCACTTTTGATGCATGAAATTCAATATGAATCATTGATTTTTCTTGTTGAATTTAGTATGCGTTAATCAATATAGGTGTAGTTGGACATCAGTGGTCACCAGTAACCTCTCCAATCGCAAAACATGCCTTTTCTCTGTGATAAGGTTTAGAATTCTGTCCATATATCTTCAGAGTCCCGCAATCAGCACAAACACTCATTAAAGGAACTGCTTATTTAATGGTCAGAACATTCACCCTGCAATGAAAATCTAGCAGTTCCTGCTTTCCGCAGCATTATATGAACACTTTCGACACCTTATCAAGAACAAGGATAACTCACCAACACAGTAATATCTGAAATATGGCTCGTTCCATACTAAACTGTACAAATGTGTTACAATGGTGATGAAAATTCAAGTACACCTTTTCCAATTCTGCAACTACTGATGTCGCCCTCTGCTGGCCATGAAATGGAATGCAATTTCTGCATTGGCCTCACTTTTCAGACCCGGGTGCTGCATCCATCTTTTTATACTGTCTATGGTGAAAACATTATGTTTTTATTGTCATAACACAATATTAGGACATAATGAAAATTTTCATTATTTTAAAGCATTGTATATGATGGTCTGACGCCTTGTGAAATTTTGATGCAGGAAGTGAGTACTTTATTTTGCAAATATTATCGCTATTACGCCATTTTTATACATTATGATTTGATTTATTTATTTGTCTCGAACATAAAACAAAAAACATTTTTATAATAAAAAAAAAAGGTAAATAGTCTAAGACCATTTCCATAGTTCAATAACCGTTCGAGAAGGGACAGGGAGAAGTAAAAAAACTTATCAAGCCCTGCCCCTTCCTTACCATATGTTACATGTTCTAATTAAAGAAAAACAATATAACTGATAATAAAAAAAATAAAGGTACAGTTTCTTATATATGCATTCATATACATACATACATATATATCTATCTATATGTAGAACTCACACAGCTCGACCAACGGCGGAGGAGCCAGGAGCGAAGGCTTACACGTGTAGACTCCAGCTGTTATGAGGCAATGGAACATGTCAGTTAAATCTTTTAAGCCTGTGTCCCGCCTTGGACCCAGCCTGAGACTTACCTGAGGTATTCTCAATAGTTCTCCGTTCGAAAACGGGGCTATGCCGAAATCACGGAATCATCTAACTTAATGTCGTGCTGTGAATAATCCCAGGTGCGCGGTGGAATACACGCAGCCACTGAAAACGTTGGATATATCAGTGATTCAAGCAAACTAAGCATAATGATTACGACGTTTACTCGTTTCAAATCTGACTCCATAATACATTTAGAATACCAAATTTAGTTATATCCTCGTTAAATATCTGACTCCAAATTAGAATTAGAATTTGTTTGGGGACAGCATGCGTGAGTCTCAGGGCAGTTACGCAAACAGACTCGGTCTGTGAAAACCATTGTCACTCAGCAATACGTCCCCAAGGGTTAAAAGGTGTCACTGCTGGATCTTAAGTTCGGTGGAAGTTTCAGAAGATGGAGGAAATTACCATGATCGCAGCATCTAGGCATGAACAAAGTAGCACTGAGCATAAACACATCACGAACCCAGGTTTATGTACACCAAGGGGCCCCTTAAGGGGATCGCCCAGGTACCAGCTTAAGCCCATGGGTACCTTTGAGGGCCAAATCCTCAGGACCTGTAATACACTAACCCTTAAGGGGTAAAACGTAATTTGCAATCCATTCTTAAAACTAACCGCCACCTACACATCCGCTAGTCTGGGATGGTAAGGAATCGCCCCCTTAAGTACCGGTTGTAACAAGGCTAGGAACAATAAAAAGATTACGAGTCACAGAGATCATTGAAGCTCAAAGAAATAGCAATAATTCATTCACCAGGTAGGCAAAAGCTTAGGTCAAATAGATCAAGTTACACACATAAAAAATGAGAGAAAGGTCATACCTGGCGAAAAGGCTATACACTAGGCCGTCGTGCAAAGTCCGAATTGCAAAACTTCACTATGCTAGAGATGCGCACGGTCGGAAATATGGGAAGTCGAATGCGAACTTCCCAGACTAGGTCGTCTCTCCCAGATTTCAGGTTAGAGCTGCCTTGATCAGGCCGCACAGATGGCCCAAATCGGAATTAGACTCCCCCCTCCGGAGGAAATAAGAAAACATTTATTATTCAAAGGAGATAATAAAAGTTCTTAGATCAGTGCCAGGACCCTTGGAGACAGACCTCGGAGGGGTCGCAAAGCACTTCCTGCAAAAGGGGGAGAGATGATTCTAAATACACCTGAAGAGATAACTCTGGCTCAGGACAAATTATTGCTGGGGAACAGAAACTATGTTTTCTTGAAATATAGTAGATATGAAATGCATCTCATTCAACTCCTTGAATTTAGCTGAAGAGATACAAACCAAACACGGTTACATAGAGAATTATGATGATGTATTTATCATGAATTTCCTTCCCAACAGACCTATTCCCCACGAAATTCACATCACTATTACCCCAGATATAATACAGTAATTCAGTGATGACATGAGAGTAGTGAAAACAGTGTAATAGTGGGTTTTGTTTAAATTAAAACTTTTAACTCAGAACAGTCACAGTGATGAAAAGGTGCGGTGACATTGTGTCCAGAGGAGGTCACTATGGCACTAATTGGGCAGAGAGCACAGGTCACACCCTGCTGTGAGAGAAATTCCTTGCAGCAACCAAGCCATGCGCTCCCTTTCCCATCTTTGATGCGCTCAATCACCCATGCTGAAGTGTCCAGTTCCAGGCCCCGTTATCTCAGTGGTAGAATTGGGGGTGCAGCTGTAGAGGATGTCTGGACCCTCATGACTTTACCACCCCACTGTTCCCAGCCATGCCTGACTGGAGACAAGGCCAGCTGTGGAGGAGGTATAGGTTCTTATGCCTTTATTACCCCACTATGTTAAGAACAGAGGGTAATAGGCAATTTTGATTGCATGTCCATGTTGTCTCCTGGCTTCCCTCTTACAGTCTTAATATCATCCTTAACACAGTTCTTGAATTCTTCAACTAACACCATCTCTTTTAGTAAGTTGAAATCATCCTTGACTTCCATAGAAGTACACCAGCGCTCAAAGTAAACCTTATTCCCGTTAGCAAATTCCATATAAATCTGATTGTCAGATTTCTTCAGACCTCTGAATTTCTGTCGGTAAGCCTCTGGAACCAACTCATAAGCTGTCAAAATAACCTTTTTAACAACCTCATAATCAGAGGAATCATCTGCAGACAAAGCCTAATAGGCTTGTTGAGCTTTACCCTTGAGGACAGTTTGCAACATCAGAGGCCAGTTTTCCTTTGGCCACTGACAACTCTTAGCTACCTTCTCGAAGCACTGGAACTACTTATCAACCTCCGAGAATGGAGCCACCAGCTTTACCTCCTGGCTAGCATGAAATTTGTTCTCAGCTTCCATTTTGATTTTTATTTGCTCCTTTTGGAGCCTTTCTTGTCTAACTTCTGTAAATCAAAATCTCTCTCTCTCTCTCTGCTCTTTTTTCTTTCTCTCTCTTGTTAATTTTTCTGAATCTCCGCGGATGTTACAGACACTCATCTGTAGTGCTAATTCCCAATGAGACTGCGCGCGAGTATTAAAATGTAGCTGTGATGTTAGGCTGCAGTGTAGCTATGTTGCTACATAGTCATCGCAATGGACATAACCACAGCGGTTCGTAAGCATGTTTTTTGGTGGAAAAATTACATTTTGGAATATTGGATTTTTCGAGTTCGACAATCGACAAGTGTGGACTTCATCGGAAAACAGGAAGTAAACAGAGGTACGTGCACTGAGTAAATTAGCACAATTTTTATACATTTCTAGTTCAGCTATTGTAGTGAAATTCATTGCAGTCACTTGGAAGGGTTAGGTGAACATGGCTATGGACTTGAAATGACATCACGATCGTGTTAAGACGCTAAAAGCACGTTAAAAGCCTGCCCCATTGGAGCCGCTTAGGTGCGAACTTTAGCAGGAGCATAACTCTGTGTAGGCAAAACCAAATTTCTTCGTTTGTCTCGCTATTGACAGCACTCCTTCACCACAAACAACAAAGATACGTGTTGAAATTGACCGGAGTTCCCCTTTAAGCTGCTTTCAAAACGGACGCGAAACAAATTTTTCGTGCGACAGATTACATTAAAAGTCAATGCAAAGATGTGAATACTCGCGAAATGCATGTATTCACGTCTTTGCATTGATTTTGAACGTAGGCTAATCTGTCCAGCAAAAAATTTGTAACGCATCAAGTGTGAAAGTAGCCTTAGGCGCGCTTTTTTTTTTAGTAATCTCAAATGTAATTTTAAGCGCATACTCGCAAATGTGCGCCTTCCATATGAAGGTTAAGTTGATATCAATGTTGAGCATAATTCATATAAAGTAATAAATGCAACATAACCATGTTAGACACGGCGTGTCCGTTCTTCGAGACAGTGGACATTGAAGCGCAAATACAGAGAAGAATTCTCCGTTAGGAGAGAGAGACCATGTTAGGATGTTTTATGGTTTCCGGATAAATATTTTTTGAGCGTTCCCTTTCTCTGTGATGTATAATTTATTTCAATAAAAATTTCGGCCCGCATTTGTGGGACACACAGAGGACACGCTCTCAGTTCAGAACCAGTTGCGTAGCTCTTCAGTTTTTTTTTTTCTTTTAAATAAGAGTACGAACTCTGGCTACGCCTTTATTTATTTGTACGACTATGCTGTAAGATGCGCAACTTTTTTTTCTCCACCGTTTCTCCAATTGTGATGTGTTCCATTTATGAGAGCTTTTAATATTCTCGTGCACATGCCTGACTGTGGCGTAAGTTAAATCAGAGTTGATTGAACCAAGTGTTTTCACCAGTTCCCGAGAAATCCACAGTCAGCAACTCAACTCTCAGTTGCAGAACAAACTCAGAGTTTGTTTACCCTGCTTTCTGAAACGGGACCCAGGTCTATTGTTTTTGTTAGGCTATCTTGCGGTGATCATGCTGGTCAGAATGAATTTATTTCCTCATGGAGCGAGTTAGCAACTTCTGCTAACTCTCGGTTGGCAAGCTAGTGAGTTTGCTAATTCTGTCTGATCAAACCAGAGTTTGTGTTTGCATAATGACATTTTTCTCTGGTTAGTAATCAGAGCTAAAGTTCTTCAATGAATGTGTAACCATGTGATAAGTTTAGCTAAAAGTGGTGATCTATGTGACGTTGTTAATGCTCATTTTGTAATGCCTAGCCAAGCAACTTTTGACGTTGTTATAGCTAGCACTAATGGTGTTAATTTATCGTCTGGCAATGGTCAGCATTATTGCCACCGGGCGTTTGTTGGCCGCCAGTCAAGATCTGAGTTTGAGTAAAGATGGCCGCCAGTGCAGCCCTTGTGTGTGTGTTTGCTCCCGAGTTCTGTTTAAATTTGTTTTATCAGAGCTGTTATATTGACAATTTTAGCCAAAAAAAGTGGCTTTGTATCCCTATTTTATATGGAGCTCCTCTCATCATTTCTGGATTTTACAATATTTCTTGGATTCCACAACATTTCAAGAGGGAGATACATTTTAAACTCTGTTTCAGGGCTGCTGAATCCATGTGACTCCACTGACTAATACTGAATCAGACTGAGTAAGCCTAACTCCATTGAAATTGTCTTTCTGCTTGCTGAGAAATTGACTTTCTTAACGCAGGAGTCCTTGCTCTCAGTTGACTTTTCAACAAGCCTCTGCTCTTATTGTCAGCCTCTGCTGCTTGCCTTCACAGCCTGCATTAACCTGCTAGCCTCTGCAGCCTGTATTAGCTTGCTAGCCCCCACGGCTAGCCACAGCCTGCCTCTGACTATTGCTCTTGGCCAGCTAGCCTTCGCCTGTCTCAGTTTGCAAGCTGTAGCCTGCTTCCTCTGCTAGCCTGCTTGATTGCAAAAGTCCTGACCCGGCTGATTCGACAGATTGCAAATCCACACTGGATTACAATATGTCACGGTTTTGGAGCTGGTTTTTGCCGGTACACTGCAAGTTATCTCTGACTCTTGCTGTATTTTGCCTGCTCTTTGTGAATAATTTTTGTGGCATTCTCAATAACTATCAAGCACCAGATGCAGCCTTGCCTACACCACTTCTTCCCACCCGGAGTACAGGCTCGATTGAGAACTCATTAGTTGACAAGATGTGGCTCCTACCACCTCCTTTTTCCGCTGGCTCAATGTCCCTACTTCGCATTATCAGTATCATGGTCCTGAAGGATAATTTTTCCATGTCCCTTCATTATAGTAGTTGTGTAGGTAGGGGAGTAAAGAGCCACACCATCAAACTTCTCTTGTGAAAGTCCATTATTACCCTTCTGCTACTGGTTTCAGGGAATATCCACCCCAATCCCGGTCTATCTGACTGCTTATACACTGATAACACAGTTGATGAACACTCATTAACCTTTGATAGTTTCTGCAACCGCAAAAGCCTTGGGATATTACATTTAAATGTTTGCAGTCTGCTCCCGAAAATTACTGAGCTGTCTGCGTATATTTATACCCTGAATCCTGGCTTAAAAAGTCTATCCCCAATTCTGCTGTTTCTGTCCCTGACTACAATATTTTTCATCAGGACTGAATTTCCAAAGGTGTGGGTGTCGCTAGTTATGGCAAAGAAAATCTGCAGTGCTCTGTAATCATCTCAAAATGTGTTCCAAAACAGTTTGAGCTGATTCTTTTAAAAATGAGTTTATCTTAAATCCTTTCTATTTTTGTTGCTGGTTGCTATAGGCCACCCTCTGCTCCTGCTTGTGCTTTGTCTGCTTTAAGTGAACTAACTGCCCCTTATATCTCCGAGTTCATTTTGCTAGGAGACCTGAATTGAGATATGTTCAACCCCCCAGCAGCGCTGCAGTTGTAACTGGATGCATTAAATTCTGTCTCAGATTGTGCAGGCCCCTACCAGATATAACACCAAAGCCTTGGACTCTGGTACTTTAATTGACGTGACCCTCACCAACAGGCCAGACAAGTATACATCAGGAGTATTCTGCCAAAACCTCAGTGACCACTGTAACATGGCTTGTGTTCGAGAGGGCATCACCTTGAGAAACCCTCCTTTGATTGTCGTCAAACGTTTTCTGAAAAATTTCAATGAACAGGCCTTTTGCATGACCTGGCACATGTAGGATGGCATAGAATTGATCATATTCCTGATGTTGAAGATGCCTGGATTTATTTCAAAACTTTGTTCAGTGCTGCCTTAAACAAACATACTCCCTTCAAAAAGTTCAGGGTTGAAAATCACATTAGTCCCTGGTTCAGTCCTGATCCGTCTGAGCTTATTTGCCAAAAACAGACTCTGTGGCATAGAGCCAAGTCCTCTAATAAAACATCTGACTGGCAGTCATAGAGGACATTAACCCCTTTGTGCAGAAGCCAAATTTGGCTATTTTTGGGTTACCCACTTTAATGCTGTATAATTCAAGATTAAGGCTTCATAAAGAGGAAAAATGTGGCTCAATTCTGAAAAGACACTTACAGCATTTAGAATTACATAGTATTTCAGTTAATTTTCATGATTATGATAGAGAAAATGAGCTGCAAACATAAAAAAATCTTCATGAGAATTCACCATTGAAATTGCAAAAAAAATAATTCTGAGGATTGAAAAACTGCTGGGGCTTAAAACTATACATTTCTGGGATCATAAACTCCTTGACCACAAGTACAATTCATCTTCAACATTACATTCTAGATTACCTACATGCTTTTAGCCAAATTATACAGCTATCCAAGTGTCTCCCCGAAGTCTCAAAATGAAGTCCAGTCAAATCATAAAAAAATCATGTATATAACACAAATAAAGTTTTAAGGCATGAAATTTAATATGAACAAATGATTTTCTGGTTGAGTTTAGTATGAATTTATCAATCTCAGTGCAGTTGAATATCAATGGTCACCAGTCACCACTCCAAACACAAAACATGCCTCTTCTCCATAATAAAGTTTAGAGTTTTGGCTATTTTACTTTAAAGTGCCCCAAGCCAGCACAAACACGCATTAAATAAACTTCTTATTAAACGGTTAGAACATTCACCCTGTAATGGAAGCTACCAGTCCCCTCTTCTAAGCTCACAAACTCATTTCAACACTTATAAGGAACAAATGCAACTCACTAACTCAGTAATATCTGAATTCTGAAATATACCTTATTTTAACAGAACAGACACTCCACTTTCAGGGAACAATCCATTGCCTCCCTGGATTCAAAAGAAACATGCAATGAACGTACCAGGGGGTCCACCCAAATGCACGGGCAGTTCGCGTTTTAAACAGGAAAAAAAACCTCGACATTCGACTTTGTTGAGTACGTATACATTCCAAAAACAAAACAACAACAACAACAAAAAAAAAACAAAGTATCAGCCTCACCTTTTTCATGACTCCCTGCTCCAGAGACCGATGTATCCAGTAGCAGGGACCCTCCGGTCCTGTTTCATTCTACATAATTCCAATTGACCATATCCTTATCTCATTTAGATCCTATAAATGTAACTGAACACTTCAAGGCCAGTTTTGCGAACGTGTTTTCTATAAATCGCGTCTATTTTAACCGCGTAATGTGCATAACGTAGACAGGATACAACCGAATATGCTGATACGCATAGGTTTGAATGCTCTGTGTTTGTCCAATCAATGTGTTTCACTTACTCTAAAATGTTTAAACACTCGGGATTTGGATAAGAAACGAGCCAATCAATACATTTTTACCAGGTTAGCTTTGCGAGGGCATGAAGTGCAACTATACAATTACGCAGAAAACCCTGAGTGTATGGGTTGAGTGATTGGCTATCAACGCCAGTACTCGGGTGGATATAAGGAAGCGCTGGATTTGTCAATGAATGGATCTGCGCGTAAATCCACGGTAGGGAACTACGATTTTTTTTTGTACGTGACGACAGTAATTAAAAGTAGAATGTGAGAGAATCAATACCATGTCGATTTTTTTGCCTCAGAAAACTAATTTTTCTGAACCATTACTTGGAATACTGTTGGCTCACTGTGGCTTATCTGGTTGCTACAGAGGATAGCGATTTTTTCTGTGTCAAGATATCGTTTTTTTAAACTGCTGGATCGATACTATAGGCAAGGATACTGACCAGTTTGCACATCAGGCTTAGCTGAGGAGTTTAATTCATGCAGCTCTTGAAAAACAGGGCGTGGAGTGAACTTCCCCATATTCAGAACCGCGTTCGAGGTCTGCTTGCTTGTGAACATTCAATTACTGATCCGGGGGTGCCATTTAGTGATCGAGTACAGTAACAGCGTGCTTCCAATTTGCAGGTCTATAGATGCGGGCGTCTACATCTGCAGAAAGGGGTTAAGAAACAAATGTACCCAGTCTCTTAGAAAGGCAAAGTCAAGGCATTTTAGGGAACAGTTGACAACTAATGGTCCTGACTCACGAAAATTCTGGAGCACTATAAAAACAATGGAAAACAAAAAGATGCCTTCCCATCTGCCTACTGCTATTAAATCTGATGGTATTTTTTTCACTGAAAATTGGTGAAATTTCATTTGGTCAAATTGGTGGACATTTTTAACAGGCATTTTGCCAAAGTTGGCTATCCCAGTGAGATTAATTCCTCCCCTCTTATCCACTCCCCTGTCAACCCAGAGCCTTTCACCCATTTATCCGCCACAGGACATCCTCTCTTCTCCTTTCAGCCGATACAGGAATCTGAGGTACTGCAGGAGTTGCTCAGACTGGACACGCATAAATGTGCTGGACTGGATACTTTGGACCCTTTCTTTTTGAAGATAGCAGCTCAGGTGATCGTAGCACCGATCACTTGTTTGTTTAACCTCTCTCTGCGAACTGGTGCATTCCCACAGGACTGGAAATCTGCTGCAATTACCCTGCTTTTTAAAGGAGGTGACAACACGGACTTTAACTGTTACAGGCCCATTTCTATCCTGCCCTGCCTCTCTTAAGTGTCCGAGAAGCTTGTCAACAAGCAGCTTACACAACATTTGGAGACTCTCAAAATCATTAACCCTGATCAGTCTGGTTTAGATCTGGACATGGTTGCATCACTACCACAGTTAAAGTACTTAATGACATCACCTGCGCCATTGACAATAAAGAGTATTGTGTAGCTGCATTTGTCGACTTGGCAAAGGCCTTTGACTCTGTGGACCACTGCACACTGTTATGGCCCAAATTTGTTATGACATTTATGACAGCAAAGGATGACAGACAAAAATTTTAAAACTAAAACACATTTAATTAAACCAAACACTTTTAACCAAACTATCATCTACACTACTGTACAGACAAAGATTGATTATTTACAAAAACAGAAATATTTACAGTCCCTTCGGTGGGTTGCTCGGTGAAGTCCGGGGTGAGGAAAATGCTCTAACACAGGCTAAAATCCACTAAAAGCTTCACAGGTCTTGAACAGAAATGACAGGTCTGGTCACATGTATCTTTCTCCTACTACTTTACTAGTCCCCCCAGGAATCCGCGATTCCGCGATCGCGGAATTTACCGCAGATTTCAAAGCCCTCTGCGGAAATCAAAGCAGTCCGCGGAATATAGGGCGAGGTGCAGAATTTTATATTTTTCAAGTAATTTTCATCCCGGCCGCTAGATTTTGCGGTCAGATAAACGGGATCTAAGACTCACAGCTGGTGCTGCCGGTTACGGAAATTGATTTTTTTCTGCTGTATGCAGCATAAACGATATAAAAAGATGGACGCAGCACCCTGATTTGAAAAAAGAAGCCCATGTGGAAGTACCGTAGAATGGCGTTCTATTTAATGGCCAGCAGATTCGATATATCATGACGTTCATTTTCGTGAATTATGGTCCAATATAAACTAGAATAAAGTATAAAGCCAGAATATGCTTCTGGGGCGTCGATATCCTCTGGTCCTCGTCCGATACGGTCAGATCCAGAGCCACGTTCCTCCCCAGATCTTCGATTCACTTCTTCATCTTCGAACCAGTGGGTGACATCACGGTAGCTTCATCCATCTTTTTATACAGTCTATGGTATGCAGTAACGTTTGCAATATCCTGAGGATACAGTGAATAGTGTACACCTGGTTTAAATCTTTACTTTGATCTTTGGCACGTGTTCAGTTACTAAGCCTCGTTCACCCATAGTTTGGTGAAATGTTTTGCACTTTATAAGTTATGCAAATAAATCTGCTCAAGAGGGACAAAAAGAATATTGATGCTGCTTATTTTATAACCACAGTGTTTTGGTATTGTAAATAATTTCATAAGAGAATTTTTGCTTCATTATTACATAAATTTGCTTTATAACTGGTCATTTTAGGTTTTTTTTAATGCCCGCGGAAAATCAACTTTCAAGCCGCGGAATCAAGACTTGCTCTCCGCAGAATCAGGAATTTTCTCTGCGGAATCAACACTTTCTCTGCAGATTCCTAGGGGGACTACTTTACTGTCTCAATTCTACTCCTTATATACTCTTTTGCAGACCCCACCCACCTTTTAGGCTTTTTTTTTTTTTTCCTCTGGGACTTGCCCCAGACATGCCCCGAACATGTCCAAACATAGCTCCAGTCTGGGCTTAACAAAAAAAAAAAAAAAAAAGGTAAATACTGCCATCTAGTGGCCTACATTCACATCACAATACTGCTGTACAGACTGGGAGATATGGGAATCTCTGAGAATTGTCTGGAGTGGTTTAAAGGCTACTGCTTTGGTCGCCTACAATGAGTGAGGGCGGAGGGTCTTTTGTCAGATCCCCTACCCCTACTCAAAGGCGTGCCACAGGGATCCATATTAGGTCCAACTTTATTTAATATTTACATCAATAATATTGCTAATGCCGTAAGTAACTCTCACATACACTTACATGCTGATGATACAATCATTTATACATCCAACCCCTCCCTTCATGTTGCATTATCCACATTGCAGGTGGGTCTTAGCAGCGTCGAAAGGGCTTTTCAGGATCTCCACCTAACCCTTAACACAAAAAAAACTAAGTGCATGGTCTTTCACAGACACCTACAGCAGACTGAGTGCCCTCTCACAATCACTTCTTTAGATGGTGTTGAGATCGAATTTGTGAAAAGCTACAAATATTTAGGCATCTGGCTCGATAGCAAGCTTACATTCAAAACACACTACGCCTCATGGTCAAATCCATTATAGATTCTCTTTACCGCAAGAAATCCTCCTTCACATTTTCAGTAAAAAAATTCCTGGTAAAAAGGTCAGTACTCCCAATATTTGATTATGGTGTCATAGTTTATAGATCTGCTTCACAAACCCTCCTTCACAAACTCGATGTTCTGTACCATTCTGCCATCCGTTTTGTAACTGGTTCCCCATTTAACACTCATCACCGTTTCCTCTACTCTCTGGTTAATTGGCCCTCACTCCAATCTCGCAGACAGATCCACTGGTTCACATATATCTACAAAACTCTCATTGGAAAAACCCCATCATATCACTACTCAATATTCACACCTCTAATCATAATTTACCTTCCAATAATCGAATCAATCTCCTTATCCCCAAAGTCCGCACCTCCTTTGGCCACTCCTCTTTCCAGTTCTCAGCCGCAAATGACTGGAATTTTCCGCAACAGACCCTAAAACTTAGTTCATTCATTCCACTCCACTCTTTCAAAAAACTGATATACTCAATAGTCAGAGTTGCACTTGTTTTTAGTAACTTCATTGTAATGATGTCATTGTATCTGTTGATATGTCGGTCATGTTTTTTTTTTTTTGTCCCCCGCCGCGCAGAACGCGCGAAGCGGCGGGACATAGTATTCAAGACCGTCCATACGTCCCGAATCCTTGTCAGCGAGATATCAAGAACGAATTGACAGATTTCCTTCAAATTTCATGTCCACATGTATTAGGGTGATACCCCGGTGCCAGTCGATTTTGGTGACCTTCTCGTCTCTCTCAAGGTCACACCGAGAGATTGCTCATTTAGACATGATTTCACATCTTGGGGACAAAAGACACGTTAGTGGCAAATACTTGTTTTTTAAGTGACTGCTTCTGGTGTTGCCTCTTGCCCAGATCGTCATTGTAAATGAGAATTTGTTCTCAATTGACTCATCTGGTTGAATAAAGGTTATTAATAATAATAATGATAATAAATTATTGTTTATCTCAAAGAGCTGTGCAGGGCCATTTCTAGAACAGCAAGTTACCCAGCTGAGTGACTCATTATTACTCAGATGTGTCACTTTAAGAACTTGTTGTTGCATTTTTATGTTAATATGCGGATATTTGGGAAAAATACTTTGGGACACTGTTGGTTACATCTGGGACAATACAGAGTAGGATTTGGAACATTGCGGGACGCTAAAGAAAAAAGTTTATTTCGAGCCCTGGTGTCTGTACCACTCCAATTCCCCGTTCTAGGACCGCCACTGCTTGGGCCGGTGGGCGACAAATCTAAGTTTCGGCTCAGATTGGCCCAGGCTTAGACCCGGCCCGAGTACAGGCTCTGAGCAGCCTCTTGTTTTTATTTAAATAGGCACACGACGACATTGTGCAGCTTCAGTTTTATTTATTTAGGTAGATAGGCACATTACATTGAATGAAAATCATAGATCACAGTCAATTGTTCACACACACTGCATGATCTCCTGAATAAATTTACTCACAGTAATGTAAGTTTGGTCTTAAAAGCAAAACTCTTCTCACAGAGCTCGTATTTATAGGTCATGCCCATAGAGATAATAGAACCAGAGAGAACGAAGAAGTACCTTTGCTTAAGCCAATTTGCATGTTAGCTTCCTGTTTCAGCGTTTCCCAAGGATGCAAATTTGTGGCCAAAGACGGGCGATCTCCATAGACACCAATTGAAACGAGCACATTTTTCCTTGCCAAATAAAGCGAAAACAGAAGAAAATGTATTCGGTAATCCTTCATTATTTTGCCCTTTGTCTGACCCAAATGTTTGATGTTTTCAAGAGGGCCTGTAAAATAAGAACTGATACTTGGAGCTTGATGACAGCTCATGCACGAGTTTGGTTGTCCAGCTGCAGCAGTTCAGCCAATGAGTGTACAGTGCGTGCGCATCCCGGATACAGCGCTGCTCGTCATTTCCCCTCGAACACATTCGCTAATCCACACAGACGACACATTTTCTTGGCCATTTGTGCTGTGTAATCAGATTGGCAATCTTATGAAATGGTGCCAGAAATAAACACCCATGGAACGCCATTTTATAGATGGCGTCGGTCAATTCCGTACTTCCTGGGCTGAAGTAGCTAGCCTAGCATCTCCCATTGAAAGTAATAGGGGTGGGACTTCCTCGCTCTCTCCAGTTCTATTACCTCCATGGTCATGCCAGAAGCGACAGTGGTAAGGAAGAACTCTAACCCCAGGAAAGAAAAAAATAATAATAATAATAATAATTTCGCAGAAGAAATCGAAGGCCTGTGACTGGAGGCCTAGGGCTTCTCGCCTGCATGAGTTATCATGTGGGATTTCAATTACCATTTCTTTGAGAAACTCTTGCTGCACTGGTCACATTTGTAGGGCTTTTCACCTGTATGAATTCTCTGGTGTAATCTGAAATCAGATTTCCATAAAAAGCTCTTCACACGCTGATCACATTTGTAGAGCTTTTCACTACATTAATTCTCTGGTGGGAATTTAAATTTATGGGAAAAAAAAAAAAAACTTCTCACATTGATCATATTTGTAGAGCTTTTCACAATTAGAAATTCTCTGGTGGGATTTCAAATGGAATTTCTTTGAGAAGATTTTCTCACACTGATCACATTTGTAGAGTTTTTCACTTTTTAAATTTTCCTTATTCTCTTCTTATTTTGAGTAATGGGCCCCTTTCCTGGGGTCCATAGTTTCACCCTAAACATTGTTGGCATTGTATCCAAGGGCTCTTTTCAAGATGGTTGCCGTTCCTTTGATTGCGGATATCTGTACTTCCTTGGTCCTTGGACAACCAGGGATGGCCTCCATGAATTTCTTCAGGTTTTTTCTTCCCAAGTCCCGCTGCACTGGTATTATATCAATTTCCTTCAATGACAAAGTTGTTTTTAGGTCATTTTTTAAGTCATGGTTGGTATTACCAGTGGTTAGCCATTCAGGAGATTCTTCTTCTCCTTTCAGTAGTTTCGTAAAGGTCATGACATAGTGGTAATGTAGAGCAGTCATCATCTTCAGCCAAAAATTTGGGATTTTGTCTATTCCTGGCGTCTTAAGGTTACAATATTTGTTGAGTTTCTTCCTTTTCTTCTTCTGCTAGTACGATTGTGGGCATTTGTTGTTTGTCTCTGTTTTTTTCTTTAGTGATTTCAGCCCACTGGTTCTCCTGATGATGTTTTGGGTCTTCAAATGGTGGCCTCCAGTATCCTTCTATTTGTTCCCTCGTTGGTGGTTCTCGCACTTCTATAGAGTCTTTCGCTATAGTTCTATAGACTGTTCTTGGGTTTTCAGTAAACTGCTTATTGATCTGTTTCGATATTATTTTTCTCTCCTTATTCTTTATTTGTGCAGCTAAGGCTTTAATCAGGGATTGGTGTTCTGCCAGGCGTCCACCAAGCTGGTCGTCGCTTATGTTATATCTTCTTTTTATTGCGTTAATTTTACGGGTGAGATTCTTTGTATGTTTTTGGTCATTTCTAAAAGTCGCAATTTGAGAGATTTAAGCTCTCAGCTTGTGGATTTTCTGATTTAGCTTCTTTTTCCAGGGTGGTTCGGTCTTAATTTTCCTGTTCCCTTTTTCTCTGCTTTCTTTATGTTTTGGGGTTAGCTTAGTCTGTATGAACCATGCAGCACTGTAGTTTACATAATTCTACTCCGTGAGCGTGGCGTCTGCTGGAACCAGTCTTCCACGGCCAGCGTTCACCCTGCATAATAATGCTTTGAACTTTTTGTTTTAATGTAATCAGTTTAGGACGTTCCATCATGCTCATTGTTCGGGTTTCTTCAATTTTGTTGGCTAGTTGTTCTTCCAACTCTAATTGCTCTAACTCTGTGCGCGGCAGCAGCTCTCCAGATTCCTGAGTTGGTATGGGGCTCCTTTGACACTGTCCCTCAGGAGTTTGTGATTGCTCCATTTCTGGTTCAGTATCTGCCAATGGGGAGGCAGGTGGCCCAAGTGAGGTTGCTCTGGGGAATAGTTCTTGAGGATCTTTTGGCTGTCGTTCTGGCACCCCTAGGGGCTCAGCACAGGGACAGATTTTATTGTTGATTTGGTTGATTACTGCCGCTCGCATCCACTCTAATTCTTTTTCTGTGAAGTATTTTTGTAATAGGGTGTTGTGTCTTTGAGTGGTGAGTTTGCTTCTGGGTGTGTCTCGTTTACTAGGGCAGTGGTGATTGAAGATCCGTTGCCATTCCCGACATCTCTCTCTCTGATTGGTGTATTTTGCTTTTGCATACTCTGTCGCCCAGAGCAACACCCATTTCTCCTCCATTGTCCATTGGCTCCGTGCAAATTTCTGCTGGTCTTTCTCTCCTCTGGCTTGGAAATCCGCTTCCGCTTGTTTACGAGCCTCCTCCTTAATCTTTGTCATTTCTTCATTTGTCAGATACCTATGAATTTGGGAAGCGATGGAGGCTAGTTTGGCGGTCGTGGTGGCTTCCTTCTTCTCAGGTGGTAGGTCCGCTTCCTTTATTTGCTCCTCAAATACAAGGTCCTTCCGCCTGCCCCACTTCTCATGCCTAGAGTAGGCAAAGCAGTGGAAAATTTCTCTCTTCTCCTCGATTGACCAGGTTATAATTTCACCTGTATGAATTCTATGGTGGGATTTGAAAGCAGATTTCTCTGAAAAGCTCTTCTCACACTGAACACATTTGTAGGGCTTTTTACCTGTATGAAGTCTCTGGTGAAAATTTAAACGGCTTTTCTGAAAAAAACTCCTCACACACTGATCACATTTGTAAAGTTTTTCACCTGTATGAATTCTCTGGTGGGAATTTAAATGGGTTTTCTGAGAAAAACTCCTCTCACACTGATCACATTTATAGGGCTTTTCACCAGTATGAATTCTCTGGTGGGATTTGAAATCAGATTTCCATAAAAAGCTCTTCTCACACTGATCACATTTGTAGGGTTTCTCACCTGTATGAATTTTCTGGTGGGAAGTTAAATGGCTTTTCTGAGAAAAACTCTTCTCACACTGATCACATTTGAAGGGCTTTTCACCTGTATGAATTCTCTGGTGGCAATTGAAATGGCCTTTCTGAGAGAAGCTCTTCTCACACTGATCACATTTGTAGAGCTTTTCACCTGTATGAAATCTCTTGTGGCAATTTAAATGGCATTTCTGTGAAAAGCTCTTCTCACACTCATCACATTTGTAGGGCTTTCCACCTGTATGAATTCTCTGGTGGGATTTTAAATCAGATTTCTGTGAAAAGCTCTTCTCACACTCATCACATTCGTAGGGCTTTTCACCTGTATGAATTCTCTGGTGGGATTTTAAATCAGATTTCTGAGAGAAACTCTTCCCACACTGATCACATTTGTAGGGCTCTTCATCTGCATGTATTCTTGTTAGGTCATTTAAATGATATTTATTCATAAAACACTTCTCATGCTGAGAGCAGGGCTGGGTTATTTTCATTATATTTATTACCACACTTTGGATTAATTCTGACTGTTTTTTCCCTGATTTTTTATCATTTGTGTTGGGCTCTCCTGCGCACTGCCATGGTTCTCTCTGGCCTTTTCCATCAACACCGGCTACGTTAAGCTCAGTATTCATGAGATCACTCACTGCACCTTCACTGGATTCAAACTTCACTTTATCACATTTAATATCAACACGCTTAACATCTTGCAAGACATTAACGTGTTCAACCTTAATATAGTCTCCATAATCGGTTTCAGTTTTGATCTGGTCAGGATGCAGATGGGTTTTATAGGCCAGCTCTGTAAAGTCTAGGCTCTCGGTCTTTAGATCCCCAGTGTTGCTGGGGCTCAGATCAGCTTCTGTTTTTATCACTGATGCTTGTGTGTGATGTAAATCACTGACCCTGCTGTTTGCAGTAACACACTCTGGCTCCAGTGAGTCTAGTCCTGGTGCAGTGCATTTCGTCTCTGACTCTGCCATGTGGACAGACTCCAGTCCATGTAGGTCCTCTTCTTTCTCTTTGATCCGGTGCCGCGCGGGGAGCTCTGGTAGGGTCGTCTCAGTGTCCTGTCTCAGACGGACTCCTGCCTGCATCATTCTGCTGATCTGATGTGTTCAGAAGTGCAGCTCCTGTGGGGAAATGGAGGAAGGGATTTTAACTTTAAACTGAACAATCGAGATGAAATAAATACTTTTTCCACAAAGTTTGGATGATTCCAGCAATCTAATCTTTTACTTTTTTTTATATTCTTTATTCTTTTTTTTATATTATAGATAGAGGTTCAAAATGGCAGCTTCTAGTGGATCCGCGAAAAACTACATTATTTCATAACAGAATAACCCGTCTACTCCAAACAGGAAGTCGGCCATTTTGATTTTAACGTGCCATTCTTGCCTGATTTCCACATATTGTACTTCAACGCACTCCTCCCAGAGATTTCATCCATTCAAAACCAGATTTATGAAACATTGAAAGACCACGCTGATCAAAACTTGTGCTCTGCAGGTCTGTAGGTCAGTGGGCGTTGCTGCTAACAGGAAGTGACCAGTAGTGACTTTCATTTGTACTGATGACACATAGTTGAACCCATCAACTTCAGTCCCCCTGTACATCATGTAGAAGTTGCTTAAACTACTTTACGAATGCTGTGATGCTTCGAGTAATGGCGTCCGCGTGGCGATGCAGTGACAATGGATCCCTCGCGATGAAAATACATTTGTGTTTTTGATGTTCTTAATGAATTCGTATCATCATGCAAATTGATCTGCCGGTCAAGGATGGTGAGCTCCAACAATTGATTGGGGCAGTGCCCATGAGGGCAGCAAAATGCCTTGATAGCGCCCCCTTGAAATTTTGAAAAACCCCTCCCCATAAAGGTTTTTTTGGAATAGGAAAATGAAAATTGGTACACGTGTATATTGCCAATTCGAACAAAAAAAGTCTCTGGCACCTTCGGTCAATTCCAAACAGGAAGTCAGCCATTTTGATTTTAATGTGTCATTTTGGCCCGATTTCCACATATTGCATTTTAACGAACTCATCCTAGCGATTCCGTCCAATCAACCTAATATTTATTTCAGATCATCAAGAGACCATGCTGATCAAACGTAGCGCTCTGCACGTCTGTCGCTAAATGGGCCTGGCCGCCATGGTGTCCCCATTTCAGATGCCTCGCCAAACACATTCGAGCTGCTACCTCTCCCTCATACTTCCCCGTTCTAGGACCGCCACTGCTTGGGCCGGTGGGCGACAAATCTAAGTTTCGGCTCAGATTGGCCCAGGCTTAGACCCGGCCCGAGTACAGGCTCTGAGCAGCCTCTTGTTTTTATTTAAATAGGCACACGACGACATTGTGCAGCTTCAGTTTTATTTATTTAGGTAGATAAGCACATTACATTGAATGAAAATCATAGATCACAGTCAATTGTTCACACACACTGCATGATCTCCTGAATAAATTTACTCACAGTAATGTAAGTTTGGTCTTACAAGCAAAACTCTTCTCACAGAGCTCGTATTTATAGGTCATGCCCATAGAGATAATAGAACCAGAGAGAACGAAGAAGTACCTTTGCTTAAGCCAATTTGCATGTTAGCTTCCTGCTTCAGCGTTTCCCAAGGATGCAAATTTGTGGCCAAAGACGGGCGATCTCCATAGACACCAATTGAAACGAGCACATTTTTCCTTGCCAAATAAAGCGAAAACAGAAGAAAATGTATTCGGTAATCCTTCATTATTTTGCCCTTTGTCTGACCCAAATGTTTGATGTTTTCAAGAGGGCCTGTAAAATAAGAACTGATACTTGGAGCTTGATGACAGCTCATGCACGAGTTTGGTTGTCCAGCTGCAGCAGTTCAGCCAATGAGTGTACAGTGCGTGCGCATCCCGGATACAGCGCTGCTCGTCATTTCCCCTCGAACACATTCGCTAATCCACACAGACGACACATTTTCTTGGCCATTTGTGCTGTGTAATCAGATTGGCAATCTTATGAAATGGTGCCAGAAATAAACACCCATGGAACGCCATTTTATAGATGGCGTCGGTCAATTCCGTACTTCCTGGGCTGAAGTAGCTAGCCTAGCATCTCCCATTGAAAGTAATAGGGGTGGGACTTCCTCGCTCTCTCCAGTTCTATTACCTCCATGGTCATGCCAGAAGCGACAGTGGTAAGGAAGAACTCTAACCCCAGGAAAGAAAAAAATAATAATAATAATAATAATAATTTCGCAGAAGAAATCGAAGGCCTGTGACTGGAGGCCTAGGGCTTCTCGCCTGCATGAGTTATCATGTGGGATTTCAATTACCATTTCTTTGAGAAACTCTTGCTGCACTGGTCACATTTGTAGGGCTTTTCACCTGTATGAATTCTCTGGTGTAATCTGAAATCAGATTTCCATAAAAAGCTCTTCACACGCTGATCACATTTGTAGAGCTTTTCACTACATTAATTCTCTGGTGGGAATTTAAATTTATGGGAAAAAAAAAAAACTTCTCACATTGATCATATTTGTAGAGCTTTTCACAATTAGAAATTCTCTGGTGGGATTTCAAATGGAATTTCTTTGAGAAGATTTTCTCACACTGATCACATTTGTAGAGTTTTTCACTTTTTAAATTTTCCTTATTCTCTTCTTATTTTGAGTAATGGGCCCCTTTCCTGGGGTCCATAGTTTCACCCTAAACATTGTTGGCATTGTATCCAAGGGCTCTTTTCAAGATGGTTGCCGTTCCTTTGATTGCGGATATCTGTACTTCCTTGGTCCTTGGACAACCAGGGATGGCCTCCATGAATTTCTTCAGGTTTTTTCTTCCCAAGTCCCGCTGCACTGGTATTATATCAATTTCCTTCAATGACAAAGTTGTTTTTAGGTCATTTTTTAAGTCATGGTTGGTATTACCAGTGGTTAGCCATTCAGGAGATTCTTCTTCTCCTTTCAGTAGTTTCGTAAAGGTCATGACATAGTGGTAATGTAGAGCAGTCATCATCTTCAGCCAAAAATTTGGGATTTTGTCTATTCCTGGCGTCTTAAGGTTACAATATTTGTTGAGTTTCTTCCTTTTCTTCTTCTGCTAGTACGATTGTGGGCATTTGTTGTTTGTCTCTGTTTTTTTCTTTAGTGATTTCAGCCCACTGGTTCTCCTGATGATGTTTTGGGTCTTCAAATGGTGGCCTCCAGTATCCTTCTATTTGTTCCCTCGTTGGTGGTTCTCGCACTTCTATAGAGTCTTTCGCTATAGTTCTATAGACTGTTCTTGGGTTTTCAGTAAACTGCTTATTGATCTGTTTCGATATTATTTTTCTCTCCTTATTCTTTATTTGTGCAGCTAAGGCTTTAATCAGGGATTGGTGTTCTGCCAGGCGTCCACCAAGCTGGTCGTCGCTTATGTTATATCTTCTTTTTATTGCGTTAATTTTACGGGTGAGATTCTTTGTATGTTTTTGGTCATTTCTAAAAGTCGCAATTTGAGAGATTTAAGCTCTCAGCTTGTGGATTTTCTGATTTAGCTTCTTTTTCCAGGGTGGTTCGGTCTTAATTTTCCTGTTCCCTTTTTCTCTGCTTTCTTTATGTTTTGGGGTTAGCTTAGTCTGTATGAACCATGCAGCACTGTAGTTTACATAATTCTACTCCGTGAGCGTGGCGTCTGCTGGAACCAGTCTTCCACGGCCAGCGTTCACCCTGCATAATAATGCTTTGAACTTTTTGTTTTGTTTTAATGTAATCAGTTTAGGACGTTCCATCATGCTCATTGTTCGGGTTTCTTCAATTTTGTTGGCTAGTTGTTCTTCCAACTCTAATTGCTCTAACTCTGTGCGCGGCAGCAGCTCTCCAGATTCCTGAGTTGGTATGGGGCTCCTTTGACACTGTCCCTCAGGAGTTTGTGATTGCTCCATTTCTGGTTCAGTATCTGCCAATGGGGAGGCAGGTGGCCCAAGTGAGGTTGCTCTGGGGAATAGTTCTTGAGGATCTTTTGGCTGTCGTTCTGGCACCCCTAGGGGCTCAGCACAGGGACAGATTTTATTGTTGATTTGGTTGATTACTGCCGCTCGCATCCACTCTAATTCTTTTTCTGTGAAGTATTTTTGTAATAGGGTGTTGTGTCTTTGAGTGGTGAGTTTGCTTCTGGGTGTGTCTCGTTTACTAGGGCAGTGGTGATTGAAGATCCGTTGCCATTCCCGACATCTCTCTCTCTGATTGGTGTATTTTGCTTTTGCATACTCTGTCGCCCAGAGCAACACCCATTTCTCCTCCATTGTCCATTGGCTCCGTGCAAATTTCTGCTGGTCTTTCTCTCCTCTGGCTTGGAAATCCGCTTCCGCTTGTTTACGAGCCTCCTCCTTAATCTTTGTCATTTCTTCATTTGTCAGATACCTATGAATTTGGGAAGCGATGGAGGCTAGTTTGGCGGTCGTGGTGGCTTCCTTCTTCTCAGGTGGTAGGTCCGCTTCCTTTATTTGCTCCTCAAATACAAGGTCCTTCCGCCTGCCCCACTTCTCATGCCTAGAGTAGGCAAAGCAGTGGAAAATTTCTCTCTTCTCCTCGATTGACCAGGTTATAATTTCACCTGTATGAATTCTATGGTGGGATTTGAAAGCAGATTTCTCTGAAAAGCTCTTCTCACACTGAACACATTTGTAGGGCTTTTTACCTGTATGAAGTCTCTGGTGAAAATTTAAACGGCTTTTCTGAAAAAAACTCCTCACACACTGATCACATTTGTAAAGTTTTTCACCTGTATGAATTCTCTGGTGGGAATTTAAATGGGTTTTCTGAGAAAAACTCCTCTCACACTGATCACATTTATAGGGCTTTTCACCAGTATGAATTCTCTGGTGGGATTTGAAATCAGATTTCCATAAAAAGCTCTTCTCACACTGATCACATTTGTAGGGTTTCTCACCTGTATGAATTTTCTGGTGGGAAGTTAAATGGCTTTTCTGAGAAAAACTCTTCTCACACTGATCACATTTGAAGGGCTTTTCACCTGTATGAATTCTCTGGTGGCAATTGAAATGGCCTTTCTGAGAGAAGCTCTTCTCACACTGATCACATTTGTAGAGCTTTTCACCTGTATGAAATCTCTTGTGGCAATTTAAATGGCATTTCTGTGAAAAGCTCTTCTCACACTCATCACATTTGTAGGGCTTTCCACCTGTATGAATTCTCTGGTGGGATTTTAAATCAGATTTCTGTGAAAAGCTCTTCTCACACTCATCACATTCGTAGGGCTTTTCACCTGTATGAATTCTCTGGTGGGATTTTAAATCAGATTTCTGAGAGAAACTCTTCCCACACTGATCACATTTGTAGGGCTCTTCATCTGCATGTATTCTTGTTAGGTCATTTAAATGATATTTATTCATAAAACACTTCTCATGCTGAGAGCAGGGCTGGGTTATTTTCATTATATCTATTACCACACTTTGGATTAATTCTGACTGTTTTTTCCCTGATTTTTTATCATTTGTGTTGGGCTCTCCTGCGCACTGCCATGGTTCTCTCTGTCCTTTTCCATCAACACCGGCTACGTTAAGCTCAGTATTCATGAGATCACTCACTGCACCTTCACTGGATTCAAACTTCACTTTATCACATTTAATATCAACACGCTTAACATCTTGCAAGACATTAACGTGTTCAACCTTAATATAGTCTCCATAATCGGTTTCAGTTTTGATCTGGTCAGGATGCAGATGGGTTTTATAGGCCAGCTCTGTAAAGTCTAGGCTCTCGGTCTTTAGATCCCCAGTGTTGCTGGGGCTCAGATCAGCTTCTGTTTTTATCACTGATGCTTGTGTGTGATGTAAATCACTGACCCTGCTGTTTGCAGTAACACACTCTGGCTCCAGTGAGTCTAGTCCTGGTGCAGTGCATTTCGTCTCTGACTCTGCCATGTGGACAGACTCCAGTCCATGTAGGTCCTCTTCTTTCTCTTTGATCCGGTGCCGCGCGGGGAGCTCTGGTAGGGTCGTCTCAGTGTCCTGTCTCAGACGGACTCCTGCCTGCATCATTCTGCTGATCTGATGTGTTCAGAAGTGCAGCTCCTGTGGGGAAATGGAGGAAGGGATTTTAACTTTAAACTGAACAATCGAGATGAAATAAATACTTTTTCCACAAAGTTTGGATGATTCCAGCAATCTAATCTTTTACTTTTTTTTATATTCTCACTCATCTGTCAACCTAAACCTAACTAAATAATTCGTAACAGCTCACTCAATTGCTACACCAGGGTCACAAATGGAAGTTGACCAAAGGTAAATTTAGCACTGATATTCAGAAATATTTCTTCACCCGAAGAGTAATTTCAATGTGGAATAGCTTGCCTGACCATATTGTTGAGGCATAGACCTTGGGGGTTTTCAAGAGCAGGCTTGACTTAAAGCTAGATACCATTGAGTCATTGAGTATCTGAAGGGATATATTCACAATAGTACAAAGAAACTGGCAAGCTTAGTTGGGCTGAAAGGCCTGTTCTTGCCATTCATGTCACGTTATGTTAATTTTCACTTTCGACTGAAGTAGTCAAACATAAATCTGCGTCATTCCACTTACACCCGCAAATAAGTGCTTGGCATAACAATAAGTTACATTACGTTTGAAGCGATGTCAAGCAGTTAATTTTCATAATATAAACAAGAAGAAAT
Organism: Gymnothorax reevesii; assembly: GCA_029721435.1. NCBI lineage: Eukaryota > Metazoa > Chordata > Actinopteri > Anguilliformes > Muraenidae > Gymnothorax > Gymnothorax reevesii. The sequence continues at coordinate 94,052,431 of CM056583.1, forward strand.
AGATGTAGACACCTGCAGACATAAAGCAGCTCTTTTTATAAACACGGTTGCACGACTATATCACTAGATGGCACCCCCGCATCAGTTATTGAACATTCACAAGCAAGCAGAGCTGGAACACAGTCTAAAATATTGGCGAGTTCACTCCTATCCAGTGGCGGTTTGTCAATAGCTGTCCCATCCAAAATTCAACAGAGGAAGTCCACTTAAGCATACCAAAATTTGTCATTAAATTATAAAAAATAACCGATAAAATGATTTATTTTTTTCCGCACAATGATAGCCTGTCAGCACGAGTCACCATTAAATAAAGGAGTTTCACACAATTTATTAATCAATAGATATGTTGTGAATACATAATTTCTTAACGCAGGGGCGCCGGTCTAATGGGAGTCAATGCAAGTCCTTCAACTTTTGCCCAGCATGTGACCTGAGGCTTCTTTCCGATTGGCCGCTTCAACTTTGCCTGCGGGGCGCAGAGAATTGCGCCCCGGACACTCCCATTTTGATTGGCAGCGAATTAGTATTAGTTTCTGTGATTCTCCTCCTCATGTGACTGGACAATGACAGCTGCCAATCAATACGTCACCGCAGCAGATGTGATTTACTCATGCGCAAATATCAAACACGCTCATTCTCTGTCTGATAGAGGTTCAAAATGGCAGCTTCTAGTGGATCCGCGAAAAACTACATTATTTCATAACAGAATAACCCGTCTACTCCAAACAGGAAGTCGGCCATTTTGATTTTAACGTGCCATTCTTGCCTGATTTCCACATATTGTACTTCAACGCACTCCTCCCAGAGATTTCATCCATTCAAAACCAGATTTATGAAACATTGAAAGACCACGCTGATCAAAACTTGTGCTCTGCAGGTCTGTAGGTCAGTGGGCGTTGCTGCTAACAGGAAGTGACCAGTAGTGACTTTCATTTGTACTGATGACACATAGTTGAACCCATCAACTTCAGTCCCCCTGTACATCATGTAGAAGTTGCTTAAACTACTTTACGAATGCTGTGATGCTTCGAGTAATGGCGTCCGCGTGGCGATGCAGTGACAATGGATCCCTCGCGATGAAAATACATTTGTGTTTTTGATGTTCTTAATGAATTCGTATCATCATGCAAATTGATCTGCCGGTCAAGGATGGTGAGCTCCAACAATTGATTGGGGCAGTGCCCATGAGGGCAGCAAAATGCCTTGATAGCGCCCCCTTGAAATTTTGAAAAACCCCTCCCCATAAAGGTTTTTTTGGAATAGGAAAATGAAAATTGGTACACGTGTATATTGCCAATTCGAACAAAAAAAGTCTCTGGCACCTTCGGTCAATTCCAAACAGGAAGTCAGCCATTTTGATTTTAATGTGTCATTTTGGCCCGATTTCCACATATTGCATTTTAACGAACTCCTCCAAGCGATTCCGTCCAATCAACCTAATATTTATTTCAGATCATCAAGAGACCATGCTGATCAAACGTAGCGCTCTGCACGTCTGTCGCTAAATGGGCCTGGCCGCCATGGTGTCCCCATTTCAGATGCCTCGCCAAACACATTCGAGCTGCTACCTCTCCCTCATACTTCATCCAAATGGATTCAAAATTCCTGTACATGGTAAAAGCTCCACCCTGAACGCCTTGATGTGCTGCTAAACGATCTACCTCATCATGCCCCCTCATGGAAACAGAAAATGCCATATTTTACGTTGAAATTGGCCGATTTGCTCAAAACTTCACATTTGTGCTTAGGATCTGCCCCTGAATGTACCTGCCCAAATTTGGTTACACTTTGAGCGACTTCTGGTGGATGAAGTATCAACTTATCATAATTCCTTCAGCTTTGTCCGATTCGCTCTACACTTTCTCTCAGGTTGGGGCCGGCACTTGACCTGTCCAATGGTCACGAGTGCACAGCTGCACCCGTCAGGATCTCACCACAAACCCCAACGTGCGCATGGGGGCGAGGGCCCATTCAACGCTGCTTGCAGCGTTAATTTTTTAACTAAAATTGCAGTGATCCAGGTCTAAAACTTCCTGTAAACATTTGTTTTTATGTTATCAATTAAATAAACCACATATATACCATTAATTAATAATTTCATCCTGTTAAGTACAGTGGGACCTGTTGGTCACACTTTCTGTGAAATCTCATTAATGTATGTAAATATGTAATGTACCACAGCTGTAAGGTGCTGGAAAGACATAAAAATACAGCTTAAATCCTTGAAAAGTGCTTGAATTTCACTTTGTAAAAGGTGTACGAAGCCTGTAGACCGCATTACAGTGCTGTGTTTTTAGATTTTTGATTTCTTGTTTTTCTGTTTAACTATGTTCCATTTATTATTTGCATCTTTACAAAACATCAAAATCCCAGTTAGTTGGTGGAATCTTTAACATGACTGCTTTTACAATCAATCTGTAAGTAATGTCAGGACATAGTGATCTGTAGACATGTGGGATACATTGTCAATTCATAATAAACAAGAAGAGCACCGCCAACGGTGCATAATACGCCCGTCATGAACATGGATCAGGAAGTGGACAGACAACATGATACCAATATCCAACAGACAACAGCCCCATGTGAGCTTTGACCTTTGTCCGTGACCTTGACCTTGGAGGGAGGGCCGTAAACATGATACGCGACACTCCGCTCATTGATGGTACACGTGTGTGTGAAATATCATGGATGTATCTGAAGCGGTTGAGAAGTTATGCTCCGGACAAGCCCCATCTGGGCCCCATGTGACCTTTGACCTTTGCCAGTGACCTTGACCTTGACCGGGTGAACGAAATCATGGTGCGCGACACAGCGCCTAGTGATGGTGCACATGCATGTGAAGTATCACAAATGTAGCTCAAGCGGCTCAGGAGTTATGCCCCGGACAAGAAATTGCTAACAGACGGACGGACGGACGGGGGTGATGACATAATACGTCCCGTCTTAAGACGGGCGTATAATAAAAAGGTGACTTTTTCCACGTTGCCTTTTGCAAAGTTAACTAAATGTGACAGTTTCATTTTTTATATTCCAAAGGATGCAAGTATACCCCAAAGAATTCTTCAATTTTGTTGACTGCCTGCTTTGTGTAGTTCCGGATCACTCCAAGAGAGGGGTCATCTCAAACAGTGTTCTCGGGATAATTGTTTTTCGGCTCAAAGAACTAAATACTTGGTCTTGTAAAAGTAAAAAAAAAAAAACAGGTTTTCAACAGTGAATGAAAGTATTTATTTATTAGATATCGTTTTTTGCCATTGAAATTTACAGTAAAATTTGGTATTGTACAGTAATATATTGTAATAAGAATGTCTGGATACAGCAAATAACTTGAACTTTTAAATGCAGTATTAAATTAAATTTTTTCAAACGTTCAATATTTAATAAATAAATATTTTAATGAGATGACCTATTAAGCTGCCCTTTTCAATTTTTTTTTTTTATTTGGAGGGGGGGGGGGGGGGGGGTCATCGCTTACACTTTGCCTATGCAGTTACATTACACATTATTACTACCAGGGGCGTTGATTTAACTGGGAGTTGGTGGGGTCTTTGACACGGCCTTAATGAGAATTAGTCCTGGCCAGTTCTCAATTATTTTCCTACATCGACGCGTTTTCAAATGAACGTAATTGGCAACTGAAGACACAGTTCCTCTCTATATGCGATTTAACTCTACTCTTTAAGTGTTGATGCAACCCTGAACTTTTTGCAGTCCATAATGAACAGGTGCTGCTTGTTCTCTCCGATTAAGTAAGACTGCAATCGGTCATCGGGATGCGTATTTGCTGTGTTTAAATCAACGTTATTCGAAATTGCTTTCCTGTCGACTCACAGGCAAGCAGTAAATTAATTTTTTGAACTTAATTTACCCCTCCGTATCATCGCTGGATGCTGTTAGATCGCATAGAGGAACCATGTCTTCAGTTGCCAATTACGATCATTTGAAAACGCGTCGATTATGGAAAATAATTGAGAACTGGCCAGGACTAATTGTCATAAAGGCCGTGTCAAAGTCCCCACCAAATCCCAGTTAAATCTATGCCCCTGATTACTACCATAGACCATTGTCATTTACATTATTTGAAATTTTATATTATCATCAATATGCACTTAATCAATGCAGAATTTACCTGGAAAAATCAAATTCATTCAACAACACCTTAAATGCTTACAGAACACAAATATATTTTCCAAAAAAACATTAATTTTTTTACTTAAATAATATATGTTAAATATAACATTTATATTAAATATGATCTACCATATGTTCCAAATTAGGTTGTTTTCTTGGAAAGCTTCAAAGGCATGAGCTATACCACTCCATTAACCTTTGACTCGCATTCTAATACAGAACTCCTATTGATCAATGTGTTTGACTCAAGTTAGAATAAAGGAATAAGTCCCGAGAAGCAGTGGGTTACAGTGATTTTATAACGGCGGAGGGGCGTTCTAAGGCATGACACGCAGCGGAGCGCCTTAGTGCCCCTCCGCCGTTATAAAATCACTGTAACCCACTGCTTCGAGGAGCTTATTCCTTTTATAAAATGGTTACCCTACATATAGCCCATTAAATAAACACACAAAAAAAAAAAATCGACAATATCGATAATAATGCAACAATAAAATTGAGAACTACTTCCACCAAGCAATTAAGAGTGGACAGAATGGTTAGCCAGCAACACCAATGCTAATGTAAAAAGTACAACCCAATACAGAGCAAGCCACCCAAATTAATGGATTCCAAGAGGCTAAATCAAGTACATATTCTTATTTTGTCCAATGCTCCAACAAAGAAAGAGGGAATGTAGAGACAGACTTGATCAAACAAATACCACAAACGAAACAAAAAAAACCTGGAGGCAAGACAGGGAATAACAGGAGGGGGACAGCTGCGACTGCCTTAGTAGCACTAGCTAGAAAGCACCTTCCACAGTTGCCCAACTAGAAGATCACAGTAATGCTCTCACACCACAAAATCAAAGAGGCATAACATTACACTGCAACCAATCAGGAATGCATATCAATCACACGGAGTACACACGTGAAAAGTTCAAGACCCACACCAACCACTAGGGTATGTACACACACTAAGAGGGAGTTCTCTGCTATCTAGGCGTTAGCTAGCTAGTAGCTAAGAGAGCAGGTCACAGCTAAGGGGGAGGGGTGGGGGAGACAAAGAAAGGACTGGAAAACAACAAAATCAACTCGACCAACAAGGAGAAAACTCAGGAGGGGAATGTTAATAGAGGCAGCCTTCACATTAAACAATAGGTGATCCATAGGGCTGCGCTCAAAGACGCTGACCGACTAGGCCAGTGACAACGACATAAGGGGGAGAGAAAAAAAACAAGAAAACCAACGAATGGGGGGGGGATGAACCACTAAACCCACGCTGACCATGAACCAGCCTAGCACTGCAAATCTACATAGGAAGGCCCCAAGACAAAACAGGCAAATTGCTAGTTCAGGAGCAGGCTGGAGCAGGTAACAAGTGCATAGCATGGAGGAAAAACAAACAAAAGAAAATACAAAACAACAAAAAAAATTTAAATCAAGGGAAAACAGTGGTCATGCTGCTGTAATGCCACTCAAACTGTGATCCAAAAACAGGACAAAATAAAAATAATACTTTATCTTCGAAGACCACATACATTAAACCATTATACAATTACAAGTATAAATAGCTTTAATCATTAACATATCCATACACTTAAAACTTAAAAATATATATAATGTGCAAATAACTGCTACATTGTAGTTAGCAATACACATTTGACCATTACAGCCTACCTTGGGTTATCTGCAATGGGCAAGAGGCCCGAGAAGTCAGAGTGGAGGAGGAAGGGTTCATCTACTATGAATGGAAAAAATGGAACACCATGTTAGCTATGCCATACACGCGGGCTTAAACGCAAAGCCCGATTTATGGCAAGACAAAACGACAGTAATAGGCGATACTGAACTAACCAGGATCAAACACTGGACTAGGCTACATGCGATATCGCCTACCTTCAAACAAAGTAGCCCCTTAGCCAACGCGAGGTGCAATGATATAGGACTCAAATGAGCTCTCGTCATGCTGCAATGAGAGTGGGCCATAAAGCACAATACGATCAGCCAACATTCTTAAAACCTACTACAGAGTTATCGCTATGCGCAACCCCCCCTTACCACCACTAACCAAGCCACGCAAATGCTTGTTTGCTAAGTAGTAGCGAAATGGGGATGGCTAATAGCCCACATACTGCAACACTTCGTTTCAACGTAAAATACAATCGTGTGTGTTAATATAAAAGTTTACCTACCGATGCCTAAGTACAGGCAAGGAAAAACGCTCCTATCCTCCAGAACAAAGAGCCTTCTGCCAGCAACGGTAACCTGCTTTCTACCCTTCTCCCAGGACACCTCTCTATTTCCGGGGTGTGCTATGCGTTTCTAAACTCACGTCACGCCACAGATGGATACAATTAAGATACGCCTTTTTCCTGGCATGCTCACACTAAGATTGCTTATTCATCTAGCGCCATTATTATGTCACATCAGGCTATTTGGGCTCGCTAATGCAGATATACTATGAAAGCAGGCTGGTTTGAATGTCTCCTTCGGTCTCCCGAAGACCCCGTTAAAATTTTTGCGTTGTCGGTTTCCGAGTTTCCTTCCCAGGTAAAAAAAATACTATACTTGAATTACACTTTTACAGACTGTATTAAGTATGGTGTATGTTTTTTTCGCCCCCTTTATGTGTAATTAAGTGTGCTCAAGTAGTCAATGGCCGCGTTCGAAACCGCGCACTAACGTACTACTCGCACTGCTCGCACTACCGATGACGTCAGATTAAGGGGACATGGTGTTTTTATTCGTGGGGAGCATGGACCTATAAGGAGATCTGGACGCACAACTCTGGTCGACCACACACGCCTCCATGGTCCTAGCGGCGAATGTGATATTGCAGGTCACGTGATGCCATGGGGGCCAAAAAGAAATTTCTCCATAGGGAATAATTGAAAAAGACACGCTGAGAAATCCGTGAATAATTTTTTTTGACAGCCACAAATTATCGATACCGAAACGGTTTATTTTTCTCTTTTAAATCATTAATCCCTCGTTTCTCGGCAAAGACAAAATCTTTTATTTATATTCAGGCTATGCGAACACCAACGGGTCCTCATATGTAAGCGCGTTTCCGCTCCTCCGAATTTAGCACTGCAGCGGATGTGAGTGGGTGGAGCAATGGGCTTTCCTTGACGTCTGTCTGTTTAACATTACAAACGAAGCCAAATCGGTGAAGTGAGCTGGCCAGCCACGGAGCATATGTATTGAGCGACAAAAGAAACGCAAGTTAAATAAATGCAAACCGGAAAATAAGTTTGCGCGTAATTATTTTAAATCAAATTTATTACTAGCGTGGGCGCATTTATACTCGTTTTATCAACCTTTTCTTTGTTTTGCGATAATTATGAGTACCCAGATAGCAAGCTCCTCCGCTCCGGATTTGCCTTGGCTCTGGAGCCAGGGCAGATCCGGAGCGGAGGTGCTTGCAATCTGGGTAACCATAAGAGCACATTAACTAACTAAGTTAGCTAACTTGCGTTTCTTTTGTTGCTCAGTAAATTTTTGCCATTTTAATTGCTGAATGGCCGTAATACGTTATAATATGTTACTTAGCACCTCGATTGCTGCACTTCATGCAGCGCGAGAAAATGTACAGTAAGCTAAGGCAGCTGGTGTGACATCCTAGAACCATGACGCAGGCAACACTCACCTTACTTATTCAAATTAAAATGAAATGGTTAAATCCATGAATTGCATTGTGTATTGCCAGTACTTTGAATAGCACCAATTCGCATCACTCTATTCTGATGCTTTATGCTTAACGTGTCAGCTGAGTTGCATCTACCGCAACGTAATGTGCGTTTATAGCAGGAAATAAATTAATTTCGAACACTGCTTAGCGATCCATTTATCAGCCTAACCATTCTTCGTTGTTAAATTACTTACCGACCTTCATACATGATGACGAAACTTTTCGGCAACTTGTCTTGTGAGATCCAAAATGAACTATTTTTGTTCATGATCCGAACCAAGTGGGTGGAACAACGCGCATTCCTTGCCGTCCGTCTGTGATGAACATTCTTTATGCGGCCAAGTCAATCAAGCGAGCCGGCGTTACGGTGCAAATATTTTATCCATTTTATTTTAATTGATGAATGGCCGTAATATACTCGATCGCCACACTCCCATTATGTAGTGCCACAAAATGTACAGTAAGCTAAGGCCGCTGTTGTGATATCCTAGAAGCATGTATACGCAGCTAACACTCACCTCACCTTTTCATTGTTCATGGTTATCATTGTAATGAGTTGTATATTTCCATTACTTTGAATAACACCAATTCACATGTCTGTATTTTGATTTGCGAACTGGTGATATCTTGACCGCAGTCATCAACTGTCAGCTGTGTAGCATCTAAAGTAATGTCCATATGAGTGCATTTATTGCAATAGATAAATTCAGTTCGAACACTGCTTAGCAAACCATTTATTAACCATTCTTCTGTCTAAAATGAATTACTGACTTTCATACTCGACGACGAAACTTTTCAGCAACTTGACAGATGACATCTAAAATTTTCATTTTTTGTGCATGATCCGAATGTCCATGAAAGCACTGAACATGCATACACATTTTTTGCGGTACAGCCTTTATTAGATCGAAGTTTTGGGGAGGTGGAAACGTCAGAGTATAATGAATCCGAACATCTAATGTTCGTGAGCAGCATCTGATATCAACCGGAGTGATGCAGGTAGATTCGACGGTGTGGCTGATTTTCATCTGAACGAAAATAAATACGAGATCTAAAAGAATGCAACAGTTGGTAGCGTATATGCACATTCTGTACCCCATGTCGGATGTAGCTGTCATCATCCATCTGCTCACCCCCACCACCTGTCATATTTGTCACCCCCAAGGCATTATTTACATATATATATTAAAAATGTTTTCAAATAGATTTATTTTTGTTTTGTCAGTTTTTGATTTTTTTTGCCAGCTCTGCGTAACATTTGAAGATGAACTCAATCCTCAAAATCAAAAGGGGTTTAATGCTTAATTTTCGCAGAGCCGGCCATTATCATAAAATCTACCACAAATACAATCGATGTTAACTCGCACTTGGAAATGAAACGTAGAGACGGTATTAAAATTATAACCGAGAAAGACTTTATTGGAAAGGGCTTTGGGGATGGATAGAAAGGCACGGCCTCTGGTTCGCTGACATGCAGAAATTCATGGATGAAATGTTCAGTGCACTCCAAGAGGCTCAGATATCTGGGGAAGGACAGAAAAAAGGAGCTTTAAGGGGAAAATAACGCTGTACAACGTTCGTGACATTTCACGGTAGACCGATTATACTCCACGGAATGGTTATAAGTTACGTAAGCTAAAAGTAAATTAGCTTACCAGAATTTACACAAGTTTAACGCTCCTGACTTTAAAACATATCAGTTTATAAGGTAGGTGAAGTTCGTTGTGTTGTGTGTTCGGTTTATTGTCTTTAATCCGGAAAAAGATAATGGAATTCGCACGCAGACAAGTAAGAATTATCTGACTCCGATAATGTGGTTATTCGACGTTGAGCTAAAGAGAACACGAGCCTGTGGCGTTTTTCCCAATAGCGTAGTTGCGGAAATTTATACGTCCATTCAGTCAGTGGTTCTAACTATGGAAGTCAGCATCTGTGACTTCGGGAAGCGCACCCCTGAGCAATGTCATATTAAAGTTACGCAACAGCAAGTCAACTATTTGGCCGAGATTTTTGAGTTGAAATCAATAGTATTACTTCCCTGTCAAGGTCGTTTTTAACATTTGTTATTGCATTTGTGTTTTAAAATAGAGTCTCAAACCATAATTAAACCTTTATCGGCGGCTATGCTTTGTGTTTCGTACATCAAGGTGCAGTCTGCAGTGGTCAGACTTCCATTTCCGGTGAAAAGTTATCGTGAACACGCACCCTAGGTCGGAGTTCCACGAGCCCGAGCCGTTGTCATGGATACCTCGGATACCAGCGCGTTCATAAGCCCCACACTACGCATGTGTGAGCAAAAATCACACAGCGCATGTCCGCGTGGCTCCGGAAGCTTGGCCCCATGTCGGCACGCTGCGCCACTGAGCAATTTCCATTGAAATGAATGGGCGGCCATTTTCCAATTGTATATCCAGTGAAATATAAAACATCCTTGACGCTGCGCCACTGAGCAATTTCCATTGAAATGAATGGGCGGCCATTTTCCAATTGTATATCCAGTGAAATATAAAACATCCTTGGTGCATCGTATGCACACTATTCATACACAAATTGCCCAAGATGCAACGCGACGTAAACTGCCAAGAAAAAACTCGCGAGAAATAATAAGAAGCCACTTTAACTGCAAAACATCGGAACCTGTGGGAGACGACACGGCACCAGCTAGGAGCAGCGTCAATACAAACGTGAGTAAAATTCTTAATTTGTAATACGGGTCATATGTGGTAAAATAATATTCAGCTGAAGGTGTATTGAATGAATTATTTCAGAGTTGCAAAGATCGTTTCCGTCCGGTTATATACTGTCAGCATGTTGGATCTAACTACGCGCATCTTGCTCGCTTGTCCGTTTCTTATAGGGGCAGATGAAGATACAGGGCGCCTCATCTCGTGGAGAGCCTGCAATGAGGCGCTCTTCCCAGTGGGGCTCAATGCGGCGGTCAGAGGATTTCAGTATGTAAACAATATTATCGGTGTATTGCAACGTTAGGAAATGCTTGTATTCAGTTAGGTCGATGTCGCCGATGTTATGTTTCTGTAGAATGTTAATAAAGGACCATGGCCTGGAGGGCAAGGCGGAGCCACGGTGGATAAAACAGAAATGGGAGAACCTCAAACAGAAATATAAAGTAAGTTGAAAAATCATATGCACTGCAGTCAACACAAATGAAACAAGATGATGATGGGGATCGTGAGCTTAATCAAAATGTTAAAAAAAAATGCTTTTTGTATAATTCTGTTCTGAATTGGGAAAAAGTTAATAAAGTTGAGGGAAAAAGGCAGCGTTGTTGATTTTCCAAGTAATGAAAATGTAAGCGACAACAAGTGATATCAGAGTTGTGACCAGCTGGTTTATTGCATGGTGTAATATCATATACTTTTACATTACTCTGGTCTGATTTTGCATAACAGCCTAGCACGAGAGAAAAAACTGTCAAGTACCATGGAATACGCACACAAATTGCATTGCCTGAGAGAACCTAAATAATAATGGAAGGTGTTGCATCTGTTTTTTGCTCTGCAGAAATGTATTAAATATTGCAAGGGAACATGAAAAAGTGAAATATCAACCTGTTGACTAACTTCACTAAAAACCCCTCTTTTTCAGGTGGCAACGATCATACATGAATTGAGCAACTTCTTTTTAGCTGTCATTGTCCAGCACCATGTTTGATGGAGAGACCAATTGACTTCTACACTTAGCCATAGGTCTTCCAGCAATGTTTCTGTAATCATGACTTATCCGCTTAGCAGGTCATTGGTTCACATAGTTTTAACAGAGCCCTGTTAGCCAGCGCGTTTCCAGGTAGATCAAGACGGGACTTCATGGTTATTGTAACAGCCCAGGTGGTTAAAGCACCCACTAAACCCACCCACTTCTCCCTGCCTGGCAGTCCTATACTTTACCTGTTTCCAGCTCTTATGACTCGGACGAGGGGTTGGATTTTTAAGAGGCAATAATTAAAGAACTATAAGACAACTATGTACACCAGGGGTGAATCACTCTTAATATTTTAGATAAATCAGGAACTAAGAACTCCCTGGGCAGAGTAACACAAACCAAAAAAAAAAAAAAAAACTAACAAAAACCATGTTCTTGCAGCACTGCAATGGGAACATCAGAAGCAAACACTTATGCTGCAAGTCTGTCCCTGAGGGTGTCCCCGGACCGCTGGAGTGGGAACATCAGAAGCGAACACTTATGCTGCTGGTCTGCCCCTGAGGGTGTCCCCGGACCGCTGGAGTGGGAACATCAGAAGCAAACACTTATGCTGCAAGTCTGTCCCTGAGGGTGTCCCCGGACCGCTGGAGTGGGAACATCAGGAGCAAACACTTATGCTGCAGCTCTGTCCCTGAGGGTGTCCCCGGACCGCTGGAGTGGGAACATCAGGAGCAAACACTTATGCTGCAAGTCTGTCCCTGAGGGTGTCCCCGGACCGCTGGAGTGGGAACATCAGGAGCAAACACTTATGCTGCTGGTCTGCCCCTGAGGGTGTCCCCGGACCGCTGGAGTGGGAACATCAGGAGCAAACACTTATGCTGCAAGTCTGTCCCTGAGGGTGTCCCCGGACCGCTGGAGTGGGAACATCAGGAGCAAACACTTATGCTGCAAGTCTGTCCCTGAGGGTGTCCCCGGACCGCTGGAGTGGCTCGTGGGCTTCAACATCATCAGTATCATCGCCATCATCCCCGTCATCCTCGTCTTTGACCTGAGGCTCCAAGACATCCCCATTTTCGAGGCAGACGTTGTGCAGGAAAAGGCAGGCACAGATGACCTCAGGCACAAACTCCACCTTCGCCTCCAGTGCCTTCAGGAAAATTAAGTGCCACCTGGTCTTGAGGACCCCAATTGCCCTCTCCACCGCACACCGTGCCCTGGACAGCCTGGTGTTGTACCTGGTCTCCACAGGATTCCGGACAGGCTCCTGGAATGGCTCTGCCAAGCACGGGAATCCGCCATCGCTCAGCAGACACCATCCTGGAGGTGGGTACAGTTGGTGACCATACAAGGGGCTGCACCTCAGGACCCGGGCATCATGGACGCAGCCAGGGAAGCCCACCACCACATCCAGAAAGCGACCCTTGTGGTTGCAGATGGCCATGAACTGGACCGAGTTGAACAGCTTCCTGTTATAATAGTCCACTGCAAACCGCCCAGGTGGAACAATGTGGACATGGCAGCCATCAATGCTCCCACCCACCCAACCAAAGGCTGGGGAACCAGACAGCTGCTGGAACCCGGCTCCAATCTCCTGCAGCTTATCCGGGGTGGGGAGGTGGATGAGCCTCCTTGACCCGGTGGATCATGTCATGGCATGTGGTGCGGGGAATGTCAAAGGCCTCTGGCACGACCCGGTAGGACGTTCCGAAGGCCAGCCAGTACACAAACACCAGCACCTCTATCGACTTCCCCCATCCATGGTCGTTCTCTCCCAGGAGATGGATAAGGCTCTCCAGCAATGACCCTCATGGGCGAAAGTCCTTCCGCAGGTCACCTCCCTCAAAATACAGGCGCAACAGGGGACCCTGGGGATTCACCCTGCAGTGTGGCCCTCTCGAACCCAACTATAAAGGACAATATTTTAAATTATTAATTGGACTATGTATCGAATGTTGTTAAATAATTTCATATACATTGTTAACTATTTAATGCAATTAGTTACAGAGCCATTTTCTTAAACTATATGATAATGTAATTATTTATTAAACTTTAAAGAAAAGTGATTGAAGTAATTTATTAAATTTCTCATAGGAATATTTCTATGAAATTATTGCATTTTGACTGTTTTTTTAAAGATTAAATTCACATTTGCCATCTTATTATTTTGTATCTTATTTTAATACAGCTGAGCTCAAATGTTCCCCTTTATGCAGAATACAAATAAAGGAGTTTTTTTTCCCCTGTTGTGCAAGAGCTTAATTAATACTTCATCACTCAGTATTTGTATTGCAGATACTGGCCAAAATGGTTCAATTGAAGTAAAACATTCAAAAATTCAATTACAGAATCAATTTAGCCATTACATTTCGGTATTCATGAATTCAGGTGTATATAACTGCGCTAAGGTGTTAATGTGAATTGTGAATGTAGGCCACTTTTTCCCTACAATTTCATTTGCGGAGCATTTGGCGCGTTCTGCCCATTATACGTAACTGTTTGGGTTTAAGTTTTGTTTCAAGTAGAAATACGAAAACATTATGCATGATAATTAACATTAAATGGTAATTTAAAGATTACTTTCTTCGTGGTCATTCTTTGGTTGACAACTGTTTTCTGGTTGAAGCCAGGTTAACATTTCACTCTCATCTGTTCACATCATCCACTGGGAGTAAGTAAACTGAGTGAAAGTAGAAACTTGTTTTTAAATGGTATCTTACCTATGATGAATATTCATAAGCGCACAGATGAAACGCTGACGGCGGGCCGATTGACTCCGTTTGTAGCAATGCCACATAATAATGTAGCTGATTCTCGGGGAGGCAGGAAGCTATTAGTTTCCATGCATTAAATTGCTATTATTAAAATTAGAAGTACTATCCTCCTTGTCATGGCTCCATTCTATATCGGTAGCCCCACAATTGTTATACCATCTTCCATTGCTATTTTCCGTTGTTTAACTGATTCTAGATCAGTTGGCTGTAAAATTGATCAGCGGACATTACGCACCATTCAGTAACAAATTGGATTCTGCCGCGAAGTAGGGATTTTCGGTTGGCATAAGGATATTTTCACTTTTGCTCCGGAGGTGTAAATATTTTGGACACTTGAAAGAACTGGATGCGGTAAAAGTGAAACCCGACTGACCGCACGGACTTATTTTTTTTTATTTTACGGAGCTGTACTAAAGAAAGCGATTGCTTATTGCCTGTGAGGTTGGGTGTTGTGCAATATAGCGGTGTTACAAATATTCCTTGGTCTGCGCTGCATTTCTTCCGTTTTTGTTTTTTTTTTTTATTTTTAGGCGGTACTAAATCCACTTAATTGTTATGATCAAGCCCATGTTTTGTTTGTAACTTAAGCCAATATACGTTGGGGTGAATGTTACACGTTGTGTCCTTGGCCGCATCTTCAGCAGGTAAGGCATAACGGCGAAATGCCGGTCGGGGGGTCGAAAACTGCTATTTTAGGTTGGCTAAACATCCTGTTTCAATCCCCTCAAAACGAATACACATTTTCCCCCTTTGGTCTTCCGCGTATCGTTAGGTTAAGAGGACTTAGATCACAATGGAAAATATTAATTTCTCAAACGGGTTCATTCATAAATCATTATTTTATACCACACAGATGATGGCGGTAATACACAAATTGGTGTGTAATTCACCATACTATTCAAAAGAAGAAGAAGAAGGAAGGGTCCGCTCCTAGGGAGAACCGAGTAGTGCGACTAGTGTGGAGGGAAAGTAGTATGTAGACCGTAGAGCGCGGTTTCGAACACGGCCATTGAATACTACTTGTGTACTACTTCAGTACACTTAAAGTGTACACTTTCTAAAAGTATACATTAAATATATTACTTTTTGTGCTTAATTTGCAAAAGTATATTTGTAATAACTTTAGTATGCAACAAATATACTTTTAATATAATTAAGTGTAATACTTTTTCACCTGGGTTATTCTCAACTTGCGCCGATCGGCCAAATCATTACAACCAGCAGCGAGAGTAGGAAACGATTGACTTTTGTCCTGCACACTTGCCGGTGTTCGGGAAAATATGATGAATTGTGCATTAGTTTGCTAGCCAGCTAGTCAACTAGCTTGACCTCGTTCGTTAATTTTACGTACGTTTCGGTTTTCGAGTTTCCTTGTTCTCAACTTGCGCCGATCGGCCAAATCATTACAACTAGCAGCGAGAGTAGGAAACGATTGACTTTTGTCCTCCACACTTGCCGGTACCAAGGAAAATAAGTTGAATTATGCATTAGTTGGCTAGCCAGCTAGTTAACTAGCTTGGCCCTGTTAATTAATATTACGTGCGTTTCGGTTTTCGAGTTTCCTTGTTCTCAACTTGCGCCGATTAGCCAAATCGTTACAACCAGCAGCGAGAGTAGGAAACGATTGACTTTTGTCCTGCACACTTGCCGGTACCCAGGAAAATATGTTGAATTGTGCATTAGTTTGCTAGCCAGCTAGTTAACTAGCTTAGCCCTGTTAATTAATATTACGTGCGTTTCGGTTTTCGAGTTTCCTTGTTCTCAACTTGCGCCGATTAGCCAAATCATTACAACTAGCAGCGAGAGTAGGAAACGATTGACTTTTGTCCTCCACACTTGCCGGTACCAAGGAAAATAAGTTGAATTATGCATTAGTTGGCTAGCCAGCTAGTTAACTAGCTTGGCCCTGTTAATTAATATTACGTGCGTTTCGGTTTTCGAGTTTCCTTGTTCTCAACTTGCGCCGATTAGCCAAATCATTACAACTAGCAGCGAGAGTAGGAAACGATTGACTTTTGTCCTCCACACTTGCCGGTACCAAGGAAAATAAGTTGAATTATGCATTAGTTGGCTAGCCAGCTAGTTAACTAGCTTGGCCCTGTTAATTAATATTACGTGCGTTTCGGTTTTCGAGTTTCCTTGTTCTCAACTTGCGCCGATTAGCCAAATCATTACAACCAGCAGCGAGAGTAGGAAACGATTGACTTTTGTCCTGCACACTTGCCGGTACCCAGGAAAATATGTTGAATTGTGCATTAGTTTGCTAGCCAGCTAGTTAACTAGCTTAGCCCTGTTAATTAATTTTTCGTGCGTTTCGGTTTCCCTGTTCTCAACTTGCGCCGATCGGCCAAATCATTACAACCAGCAGTGAGACTTGGAAACGATTGACTTTTGTCCTGCACACTTGCCGGTACCCAGGAAAATATGTTGAATTGTGCATTAGTTCGCTAGCCAGCTTGTCAACTAGCTAGCGTTCACTACAATGGATGTGGTTACCCTACACACAGCCCATAAAATAAATTGTTCACTTTTTCTTGTGTGTTTATCGCTAATAGGCTACTGAAATAATGAGCAAGTTAGCAACATAGCTTACAACACAAAAGTGATATCGAACGTTGTAATGCAATAGCTAGCTAGGTAGATAGCCAACTGGTTATCTGGTTAAAAGGCTAAACTTCGCGGAGACTGAAATAGCGAGCTTAAAGTCTTGAAACAAAGGTAACCTAACAAGTCAGCTGAGCACTGAGCAGTTCGTTGCGCGCAGGGATATTTAGTGCTGCGGCCTGACATAGTGGGTTACAGTAGTTTTATACCGGCATGGAACGCGGCTCAGCCAATCACATTTAAGGATGGGAAGTACCCGTTTTATAAAGAGTAATAAACTACAGAGGTGTACTTGTAGATAAAATTTCATAATATTTCTGAGTCTTCCGACTTGCAATGCTTAAAAAATAGTTGTTAGTGTTTGACGCAACCCCTTGTTGACCGTATCGTGGATTTTTAATCAAGCGGTGCCTTGTTATGTCACGTGATCCGGAATACAATAAAGTGATCCGGAACTGTCATAATGACACACAACATGTTTTATGACATTTCTCTCTGAAATTGTAAGTGTTTCAAGTGCTTCCTTTTGTGGTTATAAGATGAAACATTACTCAATCGGAATACAACATAAGTTTGGTTTATTTCCTTGGAGAAACCTATGCAGTCGATCTTTCGTTAGTGATCCGGAACGGTCACACTCACTGTACATGTACTGTACAGCTCTGTATGAAGATGTATCCCAAATCCCTTCATTGTACCAGTTTTCTCTAGAATCGGTGGCGAGATTCAGTAGGAAGATAACGGAAAATGATTCTGGTTCTGGCTGCGAATTTCAAAAGGCAAATGGAGGAATGGAACACATCGTACCAATCTAACGTAATTAAATCTTACAAACGCATTCTGACCTTTGCTAATTTCCCTATTCAACCTCAAAACCGATACTGCCCTCCATGCGTGTTCACTGTAGTATCGGTTGCGAGATTGAATAGGGAAATTAAAAACACATTCCGACCATTGCTATGAGTCTTTCACGCTAGATTGGAACAATGTGTTACATTCCTCTATCACTATGGACTCTCACAACCGCTACCAAAGAAAATAAGCGTGGAGGACTGAAACAAACCGAACCAATGAAGAGTGAAAGATTAGCCTAATAATTGTCGGATTGTGCTCATAATCCAAAATTGAATGGAACTTTTTAAAAGACCGGGATGCTAGCTAGGGCGAGCGCAGCATATGCATCCGCTATACTATGATTTCTATTGAACCCATTAGACTGTCGGCCTCAAAGTTATATTCAAACCCTGTACGACTTTCTGACACGTACACACTAGGGCTGTCAATCTTCCCCTTAGATCAGATTAGAATTTCTAATGTTTCTTAAGTTAAATATTCAAATTTAATGTTTTTTTAAGCTCATTATGTACACTCATTCCAGGTATTACCAGCTTATTATTATATCCCGCTTCCACCAGAGGGCACTCTAACCAAATGTGTTCTGTAACTATTGCAACAAGTTTTCCCAACTCAATATAAAACTTCATGACGGGAAATCGAAATATTGTAAGGCCAGAGAAATATATATAGATATAAGGCCAAAAATGTACATTTAATAAATGCATAGTAGGGCTGTCGGAACAAATTCGCTATTCGAATAGAAACAGTCGAGCAAGTTATGCAAAAACGAGGTTATTCATGGCTGCTATAACCGGGGCGCCTCTTCGCCCCCTGTTAACAGTTCCGCGTACTCCGAGTAATGCATTAAATGGGGGTGTGCGCTCGGGTTGCTCGTGGTCGAGTGGTACTTAAATGACGCCTTGCATAACTTGCAAATGACAGTTTCACTTATTTTCAGTTTTTTTTTTTTTTTTATGATGGAAAGCCAAACACTTTCCACACGACGCTTTTTAGGTTTTCAGGAGTTGTGATCTCCTGCTCCCTTGCTTCTGGTGCGCTGCATGCCAACAGCAATTGTTCCATTTTTCCACTCCCTGCCAAAATCATGCCAAAAAAAGAGTTAGTGTTTTTTTGGTTTTTCGAGTGAAGCACTGGTGAATGTGAGTATTTTTTTTGTTGTCTTTTCAATATGAAGTTCAGAGATGCTGTAAAAACCATCAAGAATAACAGAAAACCAGAATTTAACAGTTGCTTTTCCAGGCATCTCGAAGCCATGTGGGTATCCAAGAAGCAATGTTCTGGAATGAATCTTCATGCAAGGAAATCTCCCCGCAGCTTGTGTTCTTGCATGTTGGAATTGACTTGATCCCGGACGAAAGTCACCCTGGTCCTTTCCTGCTGCAAACCCAGGACCATGAAGATATTCTACATTTTTACTGAATGTTTGATCATGGAAACAGTTGAAATTAAGTAGAAATAGAAGGTTTTGAGGCTGGAGACAACAAATATTCTGTATTAGGTCAGATGGCATGACTTTGAATGTTGTGGCTCAGGAACCTGATGTCGTTGGACAAAAATTTTAGGGTGCAGATAGGGCCAATGTTTGAGGGTCTTGCTGTTTTTATATCTGTTTGGCATTGGTTTTACATGAGGATCCATTTCTTCTGATCATTCTGCAAAAAACAGCTTCTTAATTGATGGACAGATGGCAGAGCTGTGCCATTCTAAAAACTGAGGCCGAGCGGAGAAAACGTGTTTGTGATGCAATGCATTTTCTATTGAAGTTTGGATGTTTGGCGCCACCTATCGCAGAAAATAGATTCATTTGCATAGATTCAACTGTTGTTTCTGTTAGCTTTTTGCCCCAAAATCCATATACAAAATATTGGAAAAAAGTCCATTTTGACCCTGCAACAATTTTTACCACCAGTTTCTGACATGCGACCTTAAACGAATAAACAGAATAAATTGGCATGCTCCAAACTTGGAATTATTGAGGACAGGTCTACCTTAGCTAACATTGTAATCTCTGATTTACAATAAACCGACTTACTTTAGTGAAGATATCACTTAATATTTCACTGAATGACCAGAATAAATTGTCAAACGCAATCACGGAAGCAAGGCATGACAGAGGTAGAATAGCTGACGTCTGTATGCTGCATTTGAATTTGATTAAAATTATTCCGCAATTGGATCCTTTTCTGAGTGCTGGTTAACTTTTTACATTAAATAGCTCACGAAATGAATTTATACCAACAAAAAAGGACATTAGGAAATTACTCGACAGTATACGGGGGCTGTACAAAATGTTGGAATCACCTGCATAACGTGATGTCCTGTAATAGTGAGAAGGTCTGCTCTCTGCCTTGCAAATTCTGATTACGATTTCTGTGCTGTGCAAAGCGGGCAAGTGACCCATTCTTCAAGGATAGTTTCCAGATTTTAAGAACGAAAGAGGAGATCTGTCGGAATTTAGCGCTCCAGAACTCTCCACAGTCTCATTTAAGTTTAGATTCGGTAGTTGTACTGGTCATGGTAATATGACTTTAACCTTGTGTTCTAAGAATACTTTTTAAAATGTTTTCAGCTGTGTGTTTGGAGGCATTATCATCATGTTGGAATATAAAACATTAGGGGACATAAACCAATCCAGATGAAGAAAAAGTAAGGTCCAACCATAAATACCTATGCGTGCAAGTCGAAAAAAGCACGTAGCTACGCGCCTTTCAGCCTAAGTGTATTCTCCCCACGACTTAGGTCTGTGCATTATGCGTCTCAAAGGCAGTTGCGCTTGGGGCGGAGCAAGGCCAAAATCGGGGCGTTTCTCATGCAAACACATACGTGTATTCTCCCCCTGGCTTAAGCGCTTTTTCTGTTAAGCGCTTTGGAGAGCTGTATTAAGGTCAAGCGCCAACATAAGGCAAAATGGAATATTGCGTTTAATGTCGGTTATAGGCCGAATTTTAACATTAATTTTATTTTATTTAACGTGGTTAAGGTTGCGACATTCAATTTTCGATTGTTTTTCCTTATTTCTAAACTAATTTCTCATAGCCATAATAAATTATCAAACGAATTCATCACATGATATTGCGCAACAGCCTCTTCTCCAAGTAGTTCAATTACAAACGCATAGCAATTAATTAATATGAGTATACATAAGACCATCATTCTACCATGCCCTCAAAATCTAAAACCAAAATGCCAGTCCTGCATTTGCTTGTACTCTTGCGTGATTGGGAAAGAGTAAGAGGAGCGCGCCGAGTGCAGAGGCGACCACGCATATATCGGCTTCGTTTGGACATCCCGGGACTAACAAACACCAAGTGCATCCAGCCCTTTCGTCTGGACCGTGCATGAGGCAATCACCTATCTTTGCCGACTTTTGGATGAACAGCTAGCCAGGCGCAGCAATCGCCCACAAAACGTACCCGTGGTCATCAAGGTCCCAATTGCGCTATTGGTCCTGGCATCTGGGTCGTTCCAGAGAGTGGCTGGTGATGTCATACACATCACAGGCGTCTGTGTCAAGGAGTCTGATGCAGTTCGTTGACGCTCCAACTTCTTCTCCACGCACTTCCACTGCAGAAAGAGTGGATGCCATCCCCTCCTCTAGTGCAGTGAAATGCACAGGGGATGATGGTTGCCCATCACCTGTTGCATGTACACTTCTCCGGTGTGCAGAGAGCCTGGCTTTTCCAGCGCCCCGCAGATTTCTCCATTTATGCTTTAAATCGGGGATACTGCGCTTACATCTCCCCACCGAAGCCACATCCAGAACGATTTGCAGCTTTCTTCCTCGGATCAGCCTTCAGTGCCCGCTTGCCATACAACATCAACATCTGTGAAATTTGGTTTTTGGCTTTGGCCCGACGTTGCCATCATTGTCTTCATGTTCTATTAACAAATGCGACTGCCCTATATGTTCGTGATAATCTAAAAAGTTGTGATATTCTCACAAGTGAGGAGATTGATTTTCTAATTGAGGATATCTGCATTAACTAACTCGTGTCTTTACATTTTTTTTTTGCCATTGATAATACTGTGTTTTTTAATGTGTGAATAAAGATCTTATTAAATAGGCCTCTCTAGATTGAGCCCTACCCTGGCCAATACCAAAGCACTACCCATTTGCTAATCAATTTTAGCCAATAAAGAATAGCTGACATTGGAAGAATCATTATCAGTAAATGGGATAATTGATTATAATAAAATATTAGGCACAAGTTCAAGTGAATGTGTCGCTCAAATCAAATGGGACATAATAGGCTACAGATATGGAATTGTGTGATTGCTGAGGCGGTTTCGGGGCGGGGGGATGACCGCGTGTGGGGTAAGAATCCTTGTTAAAGCGTTTCCATGTCCTTTAGTTGCAAACCTGACATCGGAGTGGTTTGAGATTTCAGGTGCGCAATTTCTAAATGAGATCATATAAACTGTCTTTGATTGTCATTTTTGTGTGACTAGAATGTTCCCTTTATTTGTCTTCTTCCACAGCACAAACAGGCTGGTGTAGGAGGGACACATTTTCAATGATCTGATTGCGCTGGTTGAGAAGTGCTAATTTCTTTTTCATTATCGCAGCAATTTCTTTGTTTGCATGGCGTTAATGCCATGGTGGCTAGAGTAAGAAATAAAAAAGGAGAAGTCTGCAATACTTCTTGTAATTGGCACAGACATACTTAGGCCTACTATGACAGCTGCATATCGTGGGCCTGCTGATTCAAGGTTTTATCTTAGAATGATAAACTTCACAGGAAAATAAATAAACAAAAAATAAAGAATATCTATAAACTGATTAATTTAAAATATAAATAAAATAAAACCTGTTTAATTCTGCATGTAAGAATAGTGGACATGCAAGTTTTTGTTTATTATCAGTTTGGAGATACGAGGTTTTATCAGCAGGCCTGGTTTGCGTTTTCCATGGACCACAACTGCATTTTCATGGTTAAGAAAATCCTTGTTCCATGTTTTCCTGATAGCCATAATCAATGAGCTTTGTACAAAGCCTGCCTCTTTTGGATCAGTCACATCTCTTTCATAAGGCCACCTAAATTCTAAAATTAAGCGCTGTGGGCGTGATTGAAGCGAGTAGGGGAGAATACGCGTAACTCAAAGTCGCTTAACTCGAATCGCGTAAAAAAGGACTTGCGCGCTAATGGGAGAATAGACCCCGTACTGTTGGAACAGTGGACTCAACCTATGTGCAATATCAACATTAGAGGTACATGTCAAGACAAACAAAGCAGTCATAAGTCATGAGTCATAATTAAACCCCCCCCCCCCCGCCCCTGTTTTCTCATAAGAAGCACAGGTAGATCCAAGATTCCCAAACTAAAATGTAGACAGAAACTGCAACTGCACTAAGTTGTGGAGACAATAGTGCCAAAATTGAAAATGATAAAATTGTGGCAACATTAATTTTCCCATAATTCCACTCCCCCCAGATGTTATGAATGTAATGGACTGAAACTCCTAAAGAACTTGACTGTAGATGTAAAGGATGAGAAATGGAGGAGTGGGGTAAAATTTTGGCAATATGAATTTTCCCACTTGCCAAAATTCCACTCCCCCCTGAACTTTTTAATGCAGCACTGATGGACTTCAGATACACAGCTGTTACGTGTCCCAGCAGCAAGACTAAAATAACAGAAGAACTTGACTGTGGAGGAAACGGATCAGAAATGGAGGGGGGGGGGGGGGGGAGTGATTTTTTGGCAGCAGCAATTTTCCCCCTTAACAAAATTCCAGTCCCCCCAGATCTTTTTAATGCATGCACTGATGGACTCCAGATTCCCAGCAGTAACCCCTCACAGCATGTAGACTACATTTACCAAATAACCTGACTGCAGAAACAACATATTAGAAATGGACAAAGGAGTGAAATTTTGGCAGCATGAATTTTCCTTCCTGCCATAATCCCACTCTCCCCTGTCTTTTTAATGCCATGACTGGTGTACTGCAGATTGGCCGAATGAACAAATACACAGGTGAAGATGGCAATAATGAAAGAAAGTGATTGCAGAGGCGGCATTTCAGGAATGATGAGGGGACTGAATTTATGTCGGCATGAGTATTCAGGGCTTACCGGATCTACGGAAAATGTCCCACAAGGTACTGGGAAAACATTCCTAATGAAGTACAGTAACTATTAAGTAGACATTTTCACAATCCTCATGTGAATTCCTTGTGTGTCTCCCCTGCCCTCAGCTACATCTCATTACATGCTTATCCTGTTAAGGTCAGACAGGAATTCATCCACTCTACTATGTGTGCAAGTTGCTGGATTGTTAAGTCAGCATTTTGCACGAAGATCCCCGTCAGTATTATTTGTGAAAACAATTGTCTTTGTTAAATGCAACATGCACTGTCACTGCAGCATACTCAGAAAGCTCTAGTCGTGATCCGGTCATTGGGATTGAAGCAGAGTTTCCCTCAAGTTGCTCCATCCTCCTGCGGAACAGTACGGTGCTGGCAAAGTCTACACTTTACCTGCCAGTAATCATGGAAGTCACAGGCCAGCAATCGACAGCCCTGCTTCGTCTACAACATCTGAACTATACTGTGCTATGATTATCGGGTTTCCGTCCTCACCTCTTTCTCCGGGGTTCCGTCCCCTCGGTATCGTATGGGTGTTAATAAACTACTTGTTGGATTGTACACTGCCTCTGCCCTTGATTTTCTGGGCTGTACCCTAAAAAGATATACAACCCCAATTCCGAAATAGTTGGGACGAAGTGTAAATTTGGAATAAAATCAAAACCCATTGACTTTCAAATCACACCAGACAGCATTTTATTCAGAATAGAACAGAGATAACGAATGTTGAAACTGAGAAATTTTATATTTTTATGCACAAAAAAAGCTCATTTCAAAGGATATATTTTCACGGTATAGGGAAAAATGCCCACAGCCCGATCAGAACAAGCTTTTGATATTATGAAACACATCTGGTAACTCTACGGAAAAGAACTTTTATATGCCTGATTTGCATACAGGAAGTGAACTATGGCCCACTTAGTATATGCTCTATTTTTATGAGACAATGCTCAAAAAAAGTTCATTTTTGACCATGTTAGCAAGTCCAAATATGTTCAATTATTAGTTTATTAGCTTCAGCAAGACCTTCCGCATATTTTGATACCAAATGCAAACCCAGAAACCCCACAACAAAAAAGTTATAGGTGATTTACTCAAGAATTTGTCAATTTTATCACAAAATTTCAGAGAAATCTTATTTTTCTTTTGCTTATTTCAGTAGATTCCCATTCTTGCCCACCTAAAATTTTTTGTAGAAACTTGCGCTAAAGTGTATAAATCCTGTCAAATTTTTTTGAACTTTCGAGACCAGTAACATTGATCCAGAGATCAATATATCAAAAGAACTCTCATTTGTAAGAAGAACGGTTTGTTTTAAATAGGATATGATTATCAACCTTTACCCAAAATAGTTAATGTACTCAAAATCATAAGCAATAACTAAAAAATAATGGTATTACGGCTTCAAAATGGTATGAATTCATTCTGGATCATTCTGGATCTTATCAACTAGCAAGCTGTAATGGAGTCCTTCCATCTAATAGTGTGTGTCTATCCTGGTTAAAGACAAGAAAAATATTATCTATATGAATTTACAGCTTCAATTCTTGCATCCAGCGAGTTCATGAGCACACATGCCAGCTGTTCTATTCCCTGCTGGACATGTGCAGTAGTGTCCTTTCACTGGATCATCAGACTCACTTATGTCGTATTGTACTATTAGTGAGAGATGAGCTTGTTTTGGTAACACAACACACTTGTCATTGTAACTTGTACAAATAGAACATTTTCGATGGGATGACGATCCATACATCAAATAGTCTACACTTAAGCATGGTGGAACAACATTATCTGTGCTTAATGGCTCTTCGCCTCTAATTGCATCTTCCAGAAAACTTTGTTCTGAAGGTGATTCATCATGGTCATCATCAAGAATATCATTCTCTTCTCGGGGATGCTTAAGCAATAAAGACCGATAACATTTCTGGCATAACCTATCACCTGACGAGATCTTCAAACCATTTTTGGAAATCAGAGGACATGACGCCCATGATTTCCAACAAGAATGTCTAATTTGGACTCGTCTGACCACAGGACACTTTGCTGCAGTCCATTTTAAAGGAGCCTTGGCCCAAAGAACGCGGCAGCGCTACTGGATCATGCTCAACAATGGCTTCCTTTTTGCATGACAAGAGTTTTAGGTGGCATCTGTGGATGGCACGGCAGACTGTGTTTACAGACAGTGGCTTCTTGAAGTATTCCTGGGCCCATTTAGTAATTTCAATGACAGAATCATGCCGGTGAGTCATGCAGTGGCGTCTGAGGGCCCGAAGATTACAGGCATCCAGTAAAGGTCTTCAGGCTTGTCCCTTACGCACTGATTTTTTCGGTTTCTGTGAATATTTTGATGATGTCATGCTCTGTTAATGACACCTTCAAAGCCTTTGCAATTTGCTGTTGAGGAACATTGTTTTTAAAGTATTCCACAGTTTTTTTGTTTTTTTTTAATGCAAGCCTTCACAGGTTGGAGAGCCTCTGGCCATCTTTACTTCTGAGAGACTCAGCCTCTAAGACATCCCTTTAATAGCCAATCATGTTACACACCTGATGCCAGTTAACTTAATTACTTGCTAAATGTTCTTTCAGCTGATTCTCTTTATTAATTGCTTTTTTTTCCCTTTTTTGCCTGCATCACAACTTTTTGGAGACCTATTGCGGCCATAAAATTTGAAATAAGCTCATTTTGTGGATAAAAAAATGTTAAATGTCTCAGTTTCAACATTTGAAATGTCATCTATGTTCTATTGCAAATAACATATTGGCTCGTGATTAGAAAGTCATTGCATTTTGATTTTATTCACAATGTATATTACGTCCCAACTATTTCGGGATTGGGGTTGTAAAATAATGTTTAAAATATACCAAAATGTATTACAAATGTTCAATGTAATTAGGAATAATTGTACAAACTTTACAAATGATTAAAATAATTCAGTTTAAATCTTCTGTGTCATGTAGTTAAACAGCATGTCATTTGTAAAAAAGTTTGTCCACATAACATATTTTGTTTGTCTGCATGACGGATTCCATCATTTTTATTCCAAACAGGCAGTTGCATGGCCACCTATTCACCACACTAACCTTGACCTTGACCTATAAACTTTAAATTTCATGTGTAAATCAGCATTTAGAAAATGTTCAACTCTATCAACACTTTTTTGACGTTGGACAAATCTCAACTCTGCGACACTTTGTATGACCCCTGGAAAAGGTGATACTAACTTAAATATAGGCACACATTTTTGAACTTTCCTCCAACTCTGGTTGTCCTCAGGGGTCCTCTGAGTGATGTCATCACAGGTCACAAGACTTGAGTCATAAATCTTAAGTACAAAATGGCTTCCAATCTTTGTTTTACTACATGACATTGAGGGAAATCTGTCTCTGCGGAACAAAGTGATTTAGATATTAATGACATTTATTAAAGATATATCCTCTTAATACTTTGCAGTGCTTTTCTGTACACTATAAAAATATGCCAAAGACCAAAGTTGATGATTTTAAACATTTTTAATCATTTTAAAAGCAGTTGTCTTTTTTTGAAATTAAGTCACTCCCATTTTACTGCATGACATTTAGCGCTTTAATGGTGTAAAAGTCTACCAATTTTGTATTTTTCATGCAAATATGAATAGTGAGGAGGGAGAATGATGCAAGATTTATGAATATAAACCATATCGAATTTATTTTATATAAGAACGTAATAGAAATTTCCCCTGGAAGCAAAAATCAGTGTGGCACATCACACACCCGTACCCGTTTACACGTGTAGATGTTGACACACCGAGTTTAAAGCCAAGAGTAAGACACTGATAAAGGTTGTAAGAGAAATGCTCTTTGCCGACTACAGTGCTCTCGTTGCACATAGTGCAGAGGATATGCAATCTTTAGTAAAGAAATTTGCAAGAGCAGCGAGCAAATTCAGCCTCAAAATCAAGAAGAGAGAGTGCCTTTATCAACCGCCAAAGTTCCAGTTATCAACATCACTTCCAGAAGAGATCAGCATTAGTACAGGCCACTAGTCAAGTGCAAGACTTTCAAGTATCGAGGGAGTACTGTTTCAGATAATGCTAGGCAGGAGGATGAACGATCTTTCAGAATGGGAAGAGCAAGCGCTGTGTTTGGAAACATGAGGAGGAGACTGTGGAACAATCGACAGGGGTCTATCTGTGCGAAATGCAAAGTGTAAAGAGTGACAGTACTGGCTACTCTATTGCATGGTGCTGAAACTTGGACTGTCTACATAGCGTAGGTAAAGAGACTCCATGCGTAAATGATGAGACACCTTCGAGCCATAATGAAAATCTCATGGAAAGACAAGATAACCAACATAGAAGTGTTGAAACAAGCTGGTCTACCATCAATGGAGGACATGCTAATACAGATGAACCTGAGATGGCTCGGACATGTTGAGAAGATGAACCACCATCGTCTCCCTCGTCAGTTACTCTACTCACAGCTATGCGAGGGCAAACGCAATCAGGGTAGACCAAGGCTGAGATTTAAAGACACTATAAAAAGAAACTTGAACCTTGACAGAGACAGAAGTTCCTGGGATCAGAAGGCCAAGGACGGGGCTGCATGGAGGAATCTGATCAGATCTAAATGAAATAGTCATTGTCGCCCACACAGACTGCTATGATGATAGTTCAGATGTTGCAGACGAAGCAGGGCTGTCAATTTCTGGCCTATGACTTCCATGATTACTGCCAGGTAAAGTGCAGACTTTGCCAACACCATAGTATTCCGCAGGAGGATGGAGTAACTTGAGGGGAACTCTGCTCCAATCCCAATAACCGGATAAGGATTGGGAGCTTTTTCCAAACAAACCAGACAAAGAAATAGACTTGGAGGAATTAACGAGAACGTGGTCCCAAACCTGGACCCTGCTTAGGCTTGGAAGCTTGTTCCTATTAAACTGGTCTGACAAATTAACTAAAGCTGGGTTAACTTGAGCACGGTCCCAATCCTGAGGCCTAATTAGCACTAGAAGCTTGTTCAAATCACGACTAGAGCTTTCTGAGTATGCTGCAGTGACAGTGCATGTTGCATTTAACAAAGACAATTGTTTTCACAAATAATACTGACGGGGATCTTCGTGCAAAATGCTGACTTAACAATCCAGCAACTTGCACACATAGTAGAGTGGATGAATTCCTGTCTGACCTTAACAGGATAAGCATGTAATGAGATGTAGCTGAGGGCAGGGGAGACACACAAGGAATTCACATGAGGATTGTGAAAATGTCTACTTAATAGTTACTGTACTTCATTAGGAATGTTTTCCCAGTACCTTGTGGGACATTTTCTGTGGATCCGGTAAGCCCTGAATACTCATGCCGACATAAATTCAGTCCCCTCATCATTCCTGAAATGCCGCCTCTGCAATCACTTTCTTTCATTATTGCCATCTTCACCGGTGTATTTGTTAATTCGGCCAATCTGCAGTACACCAGTCATAGCATTAAAAAGATAGGGGAGAGTGGGATTATGGCAGGAAGGAAAATTCATGCTGCCAAAATTTCACTCCTTTGTCCATTTCTAATATGTTGTTTCTGCAGTCAGGTTATTTGGTAAATGTAGTCTACATTCTGTGAGGGGTTACTGCTGGGAATCTGGAGTCAATCAGTGCATGCATTAAAAAGATCTGGGGGGACTGGAATTTTGTTGAGGGGGAAAATTGCTGCTGCTAAAAAAAAAATCAATCCCCTCTCCATTTCTGATCCGTTTCCTCCACAGTCAAGTTCTTCTGTGATTTTAGTCTTGCTGCTGGGACACGTAACAGCTGTGTATCTGAAGTCCATCAGTGCTGCATTAAAAAGTTCAGGGGGGAGTGGAATTTTGGCAAGTGGGAAAATTCATATTGCCAAAATTTTACCCCCCTCCACCATTTCTCATCCTTTGTATCTACAGTCAAATTCTTTAGGAGTTTCAGTCCATTACATTAATAACATCTAGGGAGAGTGGAATTATGGGAAAATTAATGTTGCCACAATTTTATCATTTTCAATTTTGGCACTATTGTCTCCACAGCTGTTAGGGATCCTCAGATAAGATCCTTAATGAGGCATATTCAGGTGCGTATTCAACCTTCTAATATAGGGGTGGGTCGATTCTGAATCGCAATTTTTTTAAGGCGTAGTACCACCACCTGTTGCCGTGGGGCGAACATCCGAGCTTTCCCTCTTCCTTAATTAAACCAGACGCAGCCTTGAACGAAAGTGCCAAACATCAAAGGGCGTGAGAAATGCTTCCGGAAAAAACTTGACTGACATCATTATTTTTCGGCTACGTGCTGAAAGGAGCCAAGCAAATGAAAACAGAATCATCTCCTATTAACCAATTAGGCAACTCGAAGAAAAGTAAACCTGTTCCCGTTTACTTTGCTTGATTAGCGATCAAATGTGGATTCGTTTACTCTGTAAGTTGAATGAGTAGAGCTGTTTATTAAGACATGTTTGATTGCTGCATTTAGAAATTTAAATGGCACAGATTTGCATAAACACAATTGCCATGGCCACACCATTTCGTGCGAGTGTGATAATTCATAGCGATCTCACGATCATGTTTCATCTGCTTTTCCAGCCTGTGTATTTTTTAGAATCCAGGGCGATCTTTACAAATCTGTTTTAAATTCATCTTGAATAATGTCCTAAAATGCTACAATGAGAGATGTAATTCAGAGGAAGATTTTTTTTCTAATTATTCAAATTATTGGCATTCTTTCAATCTAACAAGCCCAGTTAGGTTTTTCTGCTTTTCGCCATCACATCTTAATCTTTATAGGCTACTGAAATTGCTTGATTGTTATTTAAGCCAAGTACACGGGAGCAGATTTAGGGAAGGGAGGAGCGCCTGCAATTAGCGAAATCTAAACTCAGGCTTCTTCCCAACGGCATTTTAAATCGTTTAAGCCGCTTCAGGTGTGTGTTTCAAGAAATTACGTGTGACTGCCTACACACCCCATGACTGCAAGTGGTCTCATGACACTTAAAAAAGATCCTCGTCTTTTTAGAAGATCTATAATGATATAATAAAAATAAAGAAATTTATTTTCAGATCGCCCTGGATTTCAAGCATCAAAAAATACACAAGGTGGAAAACATTCTGCAATGCGGATGAAACGTGAATGGGAGAAATAAATTATGAAAATCATACCACAAAATGGTATGGCAATGGCAATCGTGTTCATGCTGTGCTGTTCTATGTCCATTTAAATTTCATAATGTGGCAATCAAACATGCTGCCTTAATAAAGAGCTCTAGTCATCCAGCAAAGTAAATAAGTGAATCCCATGTTTGATTGCTAATTGAGCAAAGTAAACAGGGACATGATTAAAGTAGCCCAATTAGTGAAAAGGAGACAGTTCTGTAGTCCTTTACTTGCTCCATGCAGCAAGTTTTTTTTTTTTTTTTCCGGAAGCACTTCTCACGCCCTTTGATGTTTGGCACCTTCGTTCAAGGCTGCGTCTGGTTTAATAAAGGAAGAGGGAAAGCTCGTATGTTCGCCCCACGGCAACAGGTGGTGGTACTACGCCTTAAAAAAATCGCGATTCCGAATCGACCCACCCCTAAATAACCAATATTTATGGTTGGACCTTGTGTTGATAAGCAGTATGCATCAACAGCAATTACAAATGTGACCACCAGATGGACCTACCGAGATATAATTAGAAGGTCACTGATATTGATAGTGTGGTAAGGAGTAGAAGAAGTGATGTTGAACATGCAAGCTACGAGTTCATTCATTAAAGTTTGAGCACAAGCTCATTGGTAATTTATAAGGTTCATGTCTGCGTTCATAAACAACACATGGTACCAGGAGTAAAACTTCGCATCGGGACAGTGGATTAATCGAAGATGGAGACGCTAAGGCCACCGGAGGGACTAAAACTGACTGGAAATGTGGACAGCAACTGGCGGTCTTTCAAGCAGCAATTCGAGCTGTACCTGTCCGCCACGGGGATGGACGATAAGCCAGAAGCAAGGAGGATTGCATTGCTACTTACGGTCGCGGGTTCCCAAGCCATCGAGGTCTTCAATACATTCGAGTTTGCCACGGCTGATGATAAAGAGACGTACAGCAAAGTCATTGAGAAGTTCGAAGCATACTGCTCCCCGAAAAAGAACATTGTCTACGAGAGGTATGTGTTCCGCTCGCGAATGCAACAAGCAGGTGAAACATTTGATAGCTTTGTGACTGATTTAAAACTGAAAGCACAGACATGTGATTTTGGGACTTTGAAAGATTCTATGGTCCGCGATCAGATTGTTTATGGAATACATGATAAAAAGACGAGGGAGAGAATGCTAAGGGATGATAAGCTAACTTTGGATGAGGCGGAGAAAATATGCCATGCTAATGAGCTAGCACAACAGCATGCAAAGACGTTTGCTGACGCGAGTGCCTCCGTAGTGCACGAGAGTACTAAAGTAGCAATCGTCAGAAACAAAATGAAAAGAAATGATCAACAGAAAACCAATAAAGACGTAATAGGCTGCAAACGATGTGGTGGAAAACATGAACCAAGGCAGTGCCCTGCGTATGGTAAAAAATGTGCAAAATGCAATGGAAAAAATCACTTCGCCAAACAGCGTCTAACCAAAGAGAAAGCAAAGCCAGTGAGGGTAGTTGAAGAAACAGACCTGAGTGAGACTTTTTTCGTAGGCATGGTGTCATGTGAAAATGCAAAGAAAGGGCAAGCCACAGAGGCACATGAAAGACACATAGAAGATGATAACTGGATTGTGTCACTGCCAATAAATGGAGCTTTGGTAGCACTAAGAATTGACACAGGCGCCCAAGCCAATTTGATCAGCATGACAGAAATCAGGGCAATGAAAGAAAAGCCAAAAATAATCAAGAAAGCAGTACAGCTGAAAGATTACAATGGAAAAGAAATAGAAAGCAAGGGTCAGTGCAGATTGAGAGTAACTGTGAAGAACAGAGAATACAATGTGTTGTTCTCTGTCGTGCCTGAGGGTTGTGAATCACTGTTAGGAGGGGACACCTCAAAGAAATTAAATCTGGTGAGAAGAGTCTACCAAATCAGCTGTTCAGAAGCAGTGAGGGCACACAAAGGCACAGTTGACTCCATAGTGCAACGCTTTCCTGCAGTATTCAAAGGACTGGGCTGCCTTCCCTACACATACACAATTCAACTGAAAGAGGATGCAAAACCAGTGATCCATGCACCAAGGAGAATCCCAGTACCGCTTAAGGAGCGCCTCAAGACAGAACTGGACAGAATGTGTGAGTTAAATGTCATCACAAAAGTTGAAGAACCTACAGAGTGGGTAAACTCAATGGTATGCGTGGATAAAAAGAACAAAAACAAAGAACTGAGGATTTGCATGGACCCAGGAGACTTAAACAGAAACATAAAACGTGAGCACTACCAGATACCGAAACGTGAGGAAATTGCAAGTGAAATGGCAGGTGCCAAGTATTTTTCAAAGTTGGATGCAGCACAAGGATTCTGGCAAATTAAGCTAGATGAGAAAAGCTCAAAATACTGCACGTTCAATACGCCTTACGGGCGATACAGGTTCCTACGAATGCCGTTTGGCATAATCTCAGCATCTGAGATCTATCACCGTGCGATGGACAACATGCTTGAGGGGGTACGCTGCTACATCGATGATCTGGTTATCTGGGGGTCCACCCTACAGGAGCACAACGAGAGACTGGCAAAAGTGCTGCAAAGGATATCTGACCATGGACTGAAACTAAACCGTGCAAAGTGTCAGTTTGGTGTGCAAGAAATAACATTCCTCGGAGACAAGTTGTCTACTGAAGGCATTGAGCCAGATGACAACAAAATAAAGGCAATCCTTAGCATGCCACACCCAACAGACAAAAAAGGAGTTCTCAGAGTGATGGGCATGATCAACTTTATCGGTAAGTTTATACCCAACTTATCCGCGAAAACATCAGCACTGAGGGAACTACTGAAGGATTCCACAGAGTTCAAGTGGACAACAAGAAATGAGCGCGAATGGAATGCTCTCAAGGAAACTCTGACCAAGTCCCCTGTGCTTGCGTATTATGATCCAACAAAGAGACAGAAGATTTCAACAGATGCGTCAAAAGATGGCCTGGGAGCTGTCCTCCTGCAGGCAGAAGGAGATAGCTGGAAGCCAGTGGCCTACGCTTCGCGATCAATGACTAAAACTGAAACTAAATATGCTCAAATAGAGCAAGAGTGCTTGGGATTAGCCTATGGACTAGAAAGATTCCACTGCTATGTCTACGGGCTTCCCACATTCACTGTCGAAACGGATCATCGCCCTCTGGTGTCAATCATCAAGAAGAATCTCAACGACATGTCGCCCAGGATCCAGCGACTCATCATGAAGCTACAGAGGTATGACTTTGAGTTAATTTACACACCAGGCAAACACTTAGTGTTAGCAGATGCGCTGTCACGAGCGCCTGTGATGAGTGAAGTGACTTCCACTGAAAAAGAAATTGAAAATCACGTCAACATGATAGTTGAGTCTCTGCCAGTATCTGATATCAAAGCAAAACAAATAAGTGAAGAATTGGACAAAGACAAAGAATTACAAACAGTGATTGACAACATGCTCCGTGGATGGCCCAGGGGTTCCTGTCCAAAATACTATCACATCAGATCAGAGCTAAGTGTGGCAAATGGACTGTTACTGAGAGACAATAGAATTGTCATCCCACACAGCCTTAGGCCAGAGATACTTAGACAGCTCCATGAGGGACACCTCGGAATTGAGAAATGCAAAAGGAGAGCCAGAAGCGCTGTGTATTGGCCTTGCATTAATAAGGACATTGAAAACATGATAAGAAAGTGTGAGACATGCAACAAGTACCGAGCAAGCAGGCAAGGGAACCCATGATGATTCCAGATCTTCCCACTGCACCTTGGGAGAAAGTTGGAACTGACCTGTTCCATTACAATGGAAAGGACTATTTGCTAGTAATTGATTACTATTCAAACTTCCCTGAAATCGCTCTGCTGTCAAGCACAACTGCCAGTACTGTCATTGCACATGTTAAGTCCATATTTGCCCGGCATGGAATACCAAAGACTGTAGTGAGTGACAATGGTCCCTGTTACAACTGCAAAGAGTGGCAGCAGTTTGCGAGCCACTATGGCTTCAATCATGTCACATCCAGTCCTCAGCATGCACAGGCAAATGGCAAAGCTGAAAAGGGGGTGCACATCATCAAACAGATTCTGAAAAAGACCACAGACAGCAAATCAGATCCTTACTTAGCTCTTCTAAGTTACAGAGCTGCCCCGCTTGAATGTGGTTCATCCCCAGCAGAACTGTAAATGAATCGTAAATTACGCACAACCCTTCCCTGCTACACAGACATCAAGCACAACACAGGGATACAGACAAAATTTGAGAACATGAAATGGAAACAAAAACAACGTTATGACAAGTCAACCAAGCCCCTCAGTCCACTTGCCAAGGATGACGTGGTGCGAATCCAGGATCAAGATGCATGGAACAGAAAAGCAGCTGTTCTCCAGGAGGTCGGACCTAGATCCTATGAAGTGATGACTGAGGAAGGAAATGTGCTCAGAAGGAACCGTCGCAGCCTTCTGAAAACAAAAGAGACTTTCACAGAGACTGAGAACGATTCTGATGGATGCAGTGCGGACGCAGCATCCAATGCAAACAATGATGGACATTTGCAGGTGGACACGAGCAATGTTCAGACGGAATTACCTGTCCTGAGGAGATCTGGGCGTCAGATAAAAAGACCTGATAGACTGGACTTGTAAGAAACTGAACTGAATTTTGGTTCACAAAAAAAAAAAAAAAAAAAAAAGAAATGTTTTGTTAAAAAAAAAAAACAAAGAATGATTGTTTAAAACTGTTGATGTGTTGAATGTTTAGAGATGTTTAAGGTAAGCATCAGTATGTTAGATGAATATTAGATCTACAGAAAGGGGGATGTGTTGATAAGCAGTATGCATCAACAGCAATTACAAATGTGACCACCAGATGGACCTACCGAGATATAATTAGAAGGTCACTGATATTGATAGTGTGGTAAGGAGTAGAAGAAGTGATGTTGAACATGCAAGCTACGAGTTCATTCATTAAAGTTTGAGCACAAGCTCATTGGTAATTTATAAGGTTCATGTCTGCGTTCATAAACAACACAGACCTTACTTTTTGTTCATCTGGATTGGTTTACGTCCCTAATAATGTTTTATATTCCAACATGATAATGCCTCCAAACACACAGCTAAAAGCATTTTAAAACGTATTCTTAGAACACAAGGTTAAACACAAGGGTTTTGGCAGGGAGTGGAAAAATGGCACAACGCTAGCATCTTGTGAACATTGCCGTACATCGCGACGCAGGACGTTTATTTGCGTCATTGCGGAAGGCACAAGTTTGAACGTCTGTTTTCACATTCGAATGTTCTCTTTTTTTAGTAATTCGAATTCTATTCGAATAGCGAAGTTCGTTCTAACAGCCCTAATGTCTACAGACTTTTTTTTTTGTACGTCTGGGTATGATACATGTGTCTACCAAATTTTGTCCGCATACGACAAAGAACCCCAATACGGAGGGTAATTTGAAAATTTGTAGGGGGAGCAATTGTGGCGTTTCGCGTCGACCATGAGCGAACGGCCAAAAATACGGAATTTCGTGTCAGGCTAGACGATTGTGGAAAGTAAGATGCATTTTCACCACTGGGAAAGGGGCGAAATTGGGGCATGAAACGTGGCAAGAATAATAATAATGGCCACGTTTCCCAGTTAAGAGCGTTCTTAAGGAGTTAAGAAGGCTCCAAAGAAGAGTTCAGCTTGGAGGGAGCCATCTTAGGCTTAGAAGGAATCTGGGAAACGCGTTTAATTCTTACTGGAGCCTTATGAAGTATCTTAAGAAGCTCTTAGCGCCAAGATCATCTTAAGTGAATTTGGGAAACGTGGCCAATAATAATAAACAGCACGATTACAAAAGGGTCCTCCGCCGACGACTTGCAGTTGGCTCGGGCCCTAATAATGTTTATTTGTATAGGGACAGGTATGAAGCAAGTGAACCGTTGCCCCACACTACAGCATTTATAGCTACAGCTAATTTGCAGTGTCCGTCCCTAGCTGGGCTTTCAAATACATTAAATTCCCAAATACACACAAACAATCACAGCAATAAACTGACAATTTCACATAAAACAAGCATTACAAAGACCTAAAAATACAGAATCACTCAATAACATAACACTAGAAAGGACATGAATAAAACATCTTGCTGCAGAGTGAAACTGTTCTGCACTCAGCTCTTGCCCGACCGAAATGGAAAAACTCCTTCAACACACAATGCTATTGGGTGCCGAGAGTTAGCGATACTCAGACGATTAAACTTACAAACTCCGGAAAAATAATCTCGTCATCCGACGAATTGAGCTCTGAAGAGGGTCACTCCACCTTCGGGTTGGATATGATGTTCGGGCGCCACTTGTAACGCATTGACTTGAAACTTGCAGACGAGCTCGTTGTCACTGACCATAAAAAACACCGGGCAATCAGACCGGCAGTACTAAAAGTTGCAGCTTTATTCATTTTAGCACGGACCATCCCATACCTGGCGCCACGGCACACTAACCTTATCATACATGAACAGATTAGAGAAATAAAAGAGGGGCGAGAACCCGGACAAACGGAGCCGTCGCTTCAGGATTAGTAAAAGAATTATATGCGCGAGCCAAGGGGCGTAGGAACACAGAGATGAGAAAACTAGAGTGGACGACGTGTGGGCTGGACCAAAGCGGCAGAATAGCTTCGCCATCTTGTGTATGTATAAATGTCCGATGAGAGGCATGTAAACGGTAGGCTAAACATGGGTGTCGACAAATTAGAGACTTTTTTTCCGTGAAAATGGACACGAATAAGGAATTGTAATCAAATAACAATATTTATTTTAAAAATATATATATTTTTAAATCCGGTATATTCGATGTTTATTTAATTGGAACTTCAGCTGGTGTCCAGAATGAGCGAGTTTTCGTTTTATACGAGCACGGTTTAGGCCAGTTATACTGCAGTTTCCATCTTCTTTCTTCTTCTTCTTCTTCTTCTTTGGGTTTAAAGACTCTCTGAAACAACCTTTAGGTGCACACCGCCACCTACTGCACTCGAGTGTGCAACAACATGCCCTTAATTTCCTAAATTCTTCCTATCAAGGAAAGTAAAGAGCGCCCTCCTGACTGCTCTTACACCATAGATATACATCAACACTAGATGGCTCAAGCACGCTGCGAGCCAATGTGAAGTAACGTCGTCACAGGGCGGCCATCTTGGGACAGGGCTGCTCGATCACTCATAACATTACAGCCAATGGAGCACGGACTTTGAAATAACTGTAAATTGCTCAACTCTCCCAAATTATCGACTGATTTTCAAACAAACGGCTTGGTTTGTCGGGTAAACATCAGAGATGTAGTTATTTAACTGCATTTTAAGAATAATTAAAACCATTGAATTAGATATAAAAAGTACATTAAGGTTTGTAATAACCCAATCCATTTGTAAATCCGTCAAGTATTCAGCGAGTTACGAGTATTAAAGTGAGTAAATCATCCACCTTACCTCCGACTACAGCACAGCGCACCAGAGCAGTCCCCTGTCCTAAGATGGCCGACCAGTGACGACGCTGCCGACTCTGCCTTGAGCCATCTAGTGTTTATATATATATCTATGTCTTACACCTTCTGCCTCTCCCTCTGTTCCCAGCAGTCCTGCCAAACTCCACTCGTGCCCTGCTGCTCTGACTCTCTCCTGGAGCAGCTCTCGCTCAGCTGCATACCTGCTACACTTCAACATCACATGCTCAACATGCTCACTCACTCCACACCCCTCACACCAATCATTGTTCCTTTTCCCTGATATAAACAAAGTGTTATTTAACCCTGTATGTCCCACCCTGAGTCTCATTATGACCACTTCCTCCTTTCTCTTCTTTTCCTCAAAGGTCTTTGTTATTACCGTTCTTTGTATTTTGTATAAGCTCCTTCCTTTCTTGTCTTCTTCCCACATTTCTGCCATATTTCAGTTCATTTCTTTTTAATTACTGCTTTCCCCTCCCCTTCCCGAGAGGTATTTGCACTGTTATGTTCTTCTCCAGAGCCCCTTTTGCCAGTTTATCAGCCGCCTCGTTTCCTTTCACCCCCTGGTGTGCTGGTACCCAACGAAACTGCACCTCCACACCACCCCTGTGTAATCGCAGCAAGCTGTGCTGTATATCAATGAATAGATCTTTCCTTGAAGTTTTTGGATATTGAATGCTTTCTAGAAGAGCCACCGACTCAGTGCACACAACCACCCTGTCTGGCCTGACCTCCTCCACCCCCTGAAGGCTGATAATTACAGCCACCATTTCTGCTGTGTACACCGATAATTGATCAGACAACCTTTTGGACATATTTATTCCAAATTCTGGTATATATACACGAGTTCCCACATGCCCACTTGTGTTTTTAGACCCATCCGTATAGATTGTCAGGTAACTAAAATAGTTACTTCTCAGTTCTGATCCTCGCTGCAGGATTTTCTTCCCCACTTCCTTTCAACTTAGCCCAATAAACCAATGCCAGTTTCTCTCTCCTTATTTCCAGCGGAGTCTCTCTCGCTTCTATGAGTAAAGCGTTAATGGGGGTCGTTTTAATAGCACCTGTGCACACACGAAGGGCTCTATACTGTAATCTATCTAGTTTTTGTAGGACAGTCTTAGCTGCAGCATCATACACACAACTTCCATAATCTAATGTTAGCCTCATTAATGCCCTGTGTATGTCCATTAATGACTGTTTATCCGCCCCCAGTCAGATCCGGCTACAGCTCATAGTAACTGTTTACTTTTTTGCATTTTGTTTCCAAATGTTGCACAAGAGTTTTCCATAGATATTTGTAGTCTAGCCATAATCCTAGATACTTAAACTCTGTTACTCTTTCAAATGTCTGACCATATAGTGAAAGATTCTCAATATCAATTTTTCATTTATTAGTGACCACCATGTAGCAGGATTTGCTCGTTGACATCTTAAACCCCTAGTTATATGACCACTTCTCTACCTGATTTATTCCTGTCTTCATATTTCCCATCACATGAGATATATTTCTTCCTGTCATCCAAATGGCCCCATCATCTTCATACAGTGCTGATTTAATACACCCCTCTAGGTTTGCAAAAATATTGTAATCATAATATTAAATAACAGGGCTGATTGCGCTCCCCTGCGGTGAGCCATTTTCCACCCTGAAATCAGTTACTGGGGTTAGATGGGTTCTTCCCTGGTTTGTTTATTGGTAGTAAAATTGTTGTTTTCCACCAGCTCGATATAACCCCCTCACTCCAAATTCTAATGAAAAGTTTTAACACTTTTTCCAACTTTGCATTTGGGAGCTGCCTAAACATGGCATAGCAAAATTTATCTTCTCCTGGGGCCCTGTGTCCCGTTCCCTTTAACGCAGATGTAAGCTCTGCCATATTTATTTCCATGTCTATACTTGATGATATATCTTCTCTCCTCTCCCTCACATTTTTGTTTTGCCTGAGCGCCTTTTCCTTCTGCTGTCCATGTTTGTCTCCAAGATGTTCTCCACTATGAACTGCAGCAAAGGCCTTGCCTAACACATCCGCCTTTTCTTTATCTGATATAGCTAATTCCTGACTGCAAATTAGTGTTGGTATTTTGTTATATATTGTTATGTTTCTTTCCCACTCATTTTCCTAAGCATAGACCAAATATCTTGTACTTCTGTGTCTTTGCTGAGGGTGGAACAAAATTCTCTCCAAGCTTTCTTTTTGGTATCTTTAATTATTCTTCGAGCAACCGCCCTTTTCCTTTTATAATCTATCAAATTTTCTTGTGACATATTTTTCTTAAGAGTTCTCATTGCTTTATTCCGCTCTTTATTAGCTCTACTACACTCCCTATTCCACCAAGGGACCACCTTTCTTCCAACCTTTATCGTTTTCCTGGGGATACTCAAGCTTGCAGCACTCAAGATATGGCAAGTGATTTCCCTTGTACAAAACCCAAAACCAGTGAAGTTGGCACGTTGTGTAAATCGTAAATAAAAACAGAATACGATGATTTGCAAATCCTTTTCAACCTATATTCAATTGAATACACTGCAAAGACACGTTACTTAATGTTTGAACAGGTAAACTTTGTAATTTTTTGGAAATATTAGCTAATTTGGAATTTGATGCCTGCAACATGTTTCAAAAAAGCTGGCACAAGTGGCAAAAAAGACAGAGTTGAGGAATGCTCATCAAACACTTATTTGGAACATCCCACAGGTGAACGGGCTAATTGGGAACAGGCGGGTGCCATGATTGGGTATAAAAGCAGCTTCCCTGAAATGCTCAGTCATTCACAAACAAGGATGGGGCGAGGGTCACCACTTAGTGAACAATGCGTTAGCTGATTGTCGAACAGTTTAAAAACAACATTCCTCAACGAGCTATTGCAAGAAATTTAGGGATTTCATCATCTATGGTCCGTAATATCGTCAAAAGGTTCAGAGAATCTGGAGAAATCACTGCACGTAAGCGACAAGGCCGAAACCCAACATTGTATGCCCGTGACCTTCGATCCCTCAGGCGGTACTGCATCAAAAACCGACATCAGTGCGTAAAGGACATCACCACATGGGCTCAGGAACACTTCAGAAAACCACTGTCAGTAACTACAGTTCGTCGCTGAATCTGCAATCTGCAAGTGCAAGTTTAAACTCTACAATGCAAAGCGAAAGCCATTTATCAACAGCACCCAGAAACGCCGCCGGCTCCGCTGGGCACAAGCTCTTCTAAGATGGACTGATGCAAAGTGGAAAAGTGTTCTGTGGTCTGACGAGTCCACATTTCAAATTGTTTTTGGAAACTGTGGACGTCGTGTCCTCCGGATCAAAGAGAAAAGAACCATCCGGACTGTCATAGGCGCAAAGTTCAAAAGCCAGCATCTGTGATGGTACGGGGGTGTATTAGTGCCCAAGGCATGGGCGACTTACACATATGTGAAGGCACCATTAATGCTGAAAGGTACATACAGGTTTTGGAGCAACATATGTTGCCATCCAAGCAACGTCTTTTTCATGGACGCCCCTGCTTATTTCAGCAAGACAATGCCAAGCCACATTCTGCACGTGTTACAACAGCATAGCTCCGTAGTAAAAGAGTGTGGGTACTAGACTGGCCTGCCTGTAGTCCAGACCTGTCTCCCATTGAAAATGTGTGGCGCATTATGAAGCATAAAATACAACAACGGAGACCCCGGACTGTTGAGCAACTTAAGCTGTACATCAAGCAAGAATGGGAAAGAGTTCCACCTGAAAAGCTTCAAAAATTGGTCTCCTCAGTTCCCAAACGTTTACTGAGTGTCATTAAAAGGAAAGGCGATGTAACACAGTGGTAAAAAGGCTCCTGTGCCAACTTTTTTGCAATGTGTTGCTGCCCTTAAATTCTAAGTTAACCCCTTTCTGCAGATGTAGATGCCCGCGTCTATAGACCTGCAAATTGGAAGTACGCTGTTACTGTACTCGATCACTAGATAGCACCCCCGGATCAGTTATTGAATGTTCACAAGCAAGCAGACCTCGAACGCGGTTAGGGTTAGGGTTAGGGTTAGGGTTAGGGTTAGGGTTAGGGTTAGGTTTAGGAGAGTAATCTTCCTTTCCCAAGTTTCCCCTTATGAGGGCACCTTGGGAAAGAAAAGTTTGCACAGTCCATTCAGTGTACTGGAGCCTTTATATTGGAAGAATTTGGTCCCTTTTGTGGTGAAGTATTAGGTGCGTTTGTTGAGTCCTCTTGGGAACAATGTGTTTAGCTTTGTGATCCAATGTTTTTCTGTCCTACGTCTGTCCTCCGGTGTCCAGTTGCTGTTCGTCTGAAGCCCGGATATTTCTAGTGCCTCAAGTCCATGGTGAAGGAAGTGAGCAACTAGATGTGTGTCTGTGTCTTTATGATTTCTAATGTTATATATGTGTTGAGCTAATCTAGTCCTGATCTTGTTACCCGTCTCTCCTATATATTTAACGTCACAATTGTTGCACCTAATGACATATATGCAGTTCTTTGTATCGAGTGTGAGTGTTTGTTTGATTAGGTATGTTATGTTTGTTGTGTTGTTCTGGATTGTTGTGGCTTGTTTGTAAAACACTGGGTCTTGTGCATGTACCGTGTTGATTTCTGGTAATTTGCTGTTAACCAGATGGTCCTTGAGGTTCTTTCCTTTTTTATATGCTGAGATGATTTTGTGGTCCTCGAGTATGTCCGTGTTTCGTAGGGATCTGTTTAAATTTATCTTAATTTTAATGTTTGCTGCTTGGCTGAATGCTGAGTAGGTGGTGATGAGTGGGATTATTTTTCTCGGATCCTGTGGTCTCGTGGTTAGGAGGTTTTTCCGGATCCGTCTGAGGAATGATCTACTGTAACCCCTGGGTTTCAGTGCTTTGAAGAGGCTTTGGGTAGCCTCTTCAAAATCTGTTGCCTGTGTGCAGATTCTGTGGTACCTGAGCAATTGTGATTTGATCAGGCCTTTGAAAGTATGTTTTGGATGGAGACTGTTTTTGTGTAAAAGTGCGTGTGTGTCTGTGTCCTTAAAGAAGACCTTTGTGTCTAATGTGTGTGTCTGAGTAAATGAGGGTCCTTTATATGTGGTGGTGTCCAAGAAATCTATGTGTTCTTTATGTGTGGTGTATTTAACTGTGATTGTTCTGTGGTGTGTGTTCAGGATATGAATGAAGTTTTTGAAGTCCTCTAGGCTATGTGTCCATGTTCCCCATATGTCATCTAAGTATCTAAAGTAATTGGTGGGTAGTTTGGGGCATTTTTCAAAGACAGTCTCCTCCCAATGTGCCATGTAGATGTTGGCATAGGCTGGTGCAAATTTTTTTCCCATAGCTGTGCCACTGATTTGTAGAAAGAATTCCTTGTTGAATTCAAAATCATTTTTGGTGAGGCTGATTTCCAAGAGTTGCAGGAGAGATGAGTCCGGTCGATTGTCATCCGGATATTTTTCCATCCAGGCTTTTACCGCGGATAGTCCCGCCACTGTGTTTATGTTTGTGTAGAGACTGTCTATGTCTATTGTGAATAGGATAGCTTCCTGTGCTATTTTGGTGTTTTTTACTTTGTGTATAAAATCGTATGTGTCCTTAATGTAGCTGTCGTGTTTTGTGGATAGTGGAGTGAGGAAATAGTCTATATATTCAGCAATCCTGTAGGATTCACTGTTGCAGTCTGAGACAATGGGTCTCCCTGCTGGGATCTCATATGGTAGGGTCCAGGACTGTGGCG
This sequence comes from Gymnothorax reevesii, assembly GCA_029721435.1. Lineage (NCBI taxonomy): Eukaryota > Metazoa > Chordata > Actinopteri > Anguilliformes > Muraenidae > Gymnothorax > Gymnothorax reevesii. Next base: position 94,096,515 of record CM056583.1, read on the forward strand.
GTTTGTGTATTTTGGGGAGGAGGTAGAAAATCCTAGGTCTAGGATTGCCCTCTCCCCTGAGGTAAAAGCTTTGTTTTTTAGTGATCCGCTTGCTCTCTAAGAGTGTTTGTATTATGTTGTGTATTTCCTGGGCTGTGTCTGGATATATGGGTCTTGGTAATTTTCTGTAGTGTGCTGTGTTATTTAGCTGTCTATTAGCCTCATGTATGTATTGTGCTCTGTCCATGATCACTATGGCACTCCCCTTATCTGCTGGCTTTAAGATGATTTGTTTGTTTTTTGCCAGCTGGTGTAGGGCTTGCCTCTCCCCTCTGCTGAGGTTGTTTTTGTCTTTGTAATTTTGTGGGTTCAGTGCCTTGATCAGGGTATTGTTGTGTTTGATAATTTGTGTAATTTCCTCTGGAATTTGGTCAGTCCTTGGTTCCCAGGTGGACTTTGGGATGAATGGTGTGCATTGTGTGTCTTCCGCTCCCTCAAAGAAGGCCGCCAGTTTTAGTTTCCTGTGGAATTCCTGGGCTTCTCCCTTGAGGGTTTCTTTTTGTTTTTTGTGTGTGTTTGTGGTGGGTATAAATGATAAGCCTTTGTCCAAAAGGCTTAACTGGTCCTGTGTTGGTTTGTAGTTTCTGGCCAGAATTATTATGTTCTTATTCCCCTCCCTGTTTGTGTTTGGGTTTGTGGGGATCTTTAGTTTAAATGGTGGAGCCAGTGGTCCAACATCTTGCTGGCTGTTCTGTCTGTCCAGTGGATGTTGTCCTGTGTTGTACGGAAGTCCCCCTCTGGAAGCTTTGGAATGTGTGGCATGTTCCGGCGGATGTGCTCGTTAATTTCCTCCAGGTTGGACTTCTGGCGGGGATCCAGGCTAGTGGAATAATTGATGATTGGGATCCAGATTTCTGCAGCAGGGAAGGTGGTTTTTGCAGCTCTCAGCATGGTTTGTAGTTGCTTGATTGCTGTCTTCTTTGGGTGCTGGTCCTTATTGTTGATTCCGAAGGACAAGACGACTCGCTGGATCTTGGAGTCTGTAGCCGTCTTTTCCAGGAGTCCCGCGGCATGGTAAAATGTTGCCCCGGGGTAGCTGTCAATCTGGAGGTCTCCTCTGGAGTGGGATGGGATCCTGGAGAGGTTGGAGTCCCCCAAGATCACATTGCTGCCCGTGATGTTGATCCTCCATTCTTGGATCTTCCTGTTGGATCGCGGATGCCTTGTGGGGTGGAAGGTTCCATTTTCCTCTCTGGCCCCATGGGTGTGGGGTGGGGGAACAGGTGTAAGTGGGTGAGTCGGGTTAGGTATAGGTGTGTAGTTAGGGTTAGCGGTGGAGTTAGGGTTAGGGGTGGGAGTGGGGTTAGGTGTGGGGTTTGTGTTAGGGTTAGGTGTGGGGTTAGGGTTAGGGTTAGGTGTGGGGTTGGGGTTGGGGTTAGGGTTAGGTGCGGGGCTGGGGTTAGGATTAGGGTTAGGGGCGGGGTTAGGATTATGGTTAGGGGCGGGGTTGGGGTTAGGGTTAGTGTTAGGTGTGGGTGCTGAGATGGGGTTAGGGTTAGGGTTAGGGTTAGGGTTAGGGTTAGGGTTAGGGTTAGGGTTAGGGTTAGGGTTAGGGTTAGGGTTAGGTTTAGGAGAGTAATCTTCCTTTCCCAAGTTTCCCCTTATGAGGGCACCTTGGGAAAGAAAAGTTTGCACAGTCCATTCAGTGTACTGGAGCCTTTATATTGGAAGAATTTGGTCCCTTTTGTGGTGAAGTATTAGGTGCGTTTGTTGAGTCCTCTTGGGAACAAAGTGTTTAGCTTTGTGATCCAATGTTTTTCTGTCCTACGTCTGTCCTCCGGTGTCCAGTTGCTGTTCGTCTGAAGCCCGGATATTTCTAGTGCCTCAAGTCCATGGTGAAGGAAGTGAGCAACTAGATGTGTGTCTGTGTCTTTATGATTTCTAATGTTATATATGTGTTGAGCTAATCTAGTCCTGATCTTGTTACCCGTCTCTCCTATATATTTAACGTCACAATTGTTGCACCTAATGACATATATGCAGTTCTTTGTATCGAGTGTGAGTGTTTGTTTGATTAGGTATGTTATGTTTGTTGTGTTGTTCTTGATTGTTGTGGCTTGTTTGTAAAATACTGGGTCTTGTGCATGTACCGTGTTGATTTCTGGTAATTTGCTGTTAACCAGATGGTCCTTGAGGTTCTTTCCTTTTTTATATGCTGAGATGATTTTGTGGTCCTCGAGTATGTCCGTGTTTCGTAGGGATCTGTTTAAATTTATCTTAATTTTAATGTTTGCTGCTTGGCTGAATGCTGAGTAGGTGGTGATGAGTGGGATTATTTTTCTCGGATCCTGTGGTCTCGTGGTTAGGAAGTTTTTCCGGATCCGTCTGAGGAATGATCTACTGTAACCCCTGGGTTTCAGTGCTTTGAAGAGGCTTTGGGTAGCCTCTTCAAAATCTGTTGCCTGTGTGCAGATTCTGTGGTACCTGAGCAATTGTGATTTGATCAGGCCTTTGAAAGTATGTTTTGGATGGAGACTGTTTTTGTGTAAAAGTGCGTGTGTGTCTGTGTCCTTAAAGAAGACCTTTGTGTCTAATGTGTGTGTCTGAGTAAATGAGGGTCCTTTATATGTGGTGGTGTCCAAGAAATCTATGTGTTCTTTATGTGTGGTGTATTTAACTGTGATTGTTCTGTGGTGTGTGTTCAGGATATGAATGAAGTTTTTGAAGTCCTCTAGGCTATGTGTCCATGTTCCCCATATGTCATCTAAGTATCTAAAGTAATTGGTGGGTAGTTTGGGGCATTTTTCAAAGACAGTCTCCTCCCAATGTGCCATGTAGATGTTGGCATAGGCTGGTGCAAATTTTTTTCCCATAGCTGTGCCACTGATTTGTAGAAAGAATTCCTTGTTGAATTCAAAATCATTTTTGGTGAGGCTGATTTCCAAGAGCTGCAGGAGAGATGAGTCCGGTCGATTGTCATCCGGATATTTTTCCATCCAGGCTTTTACCGCGGATAGTCCCGCCACTGTGTTTATGTTTGTGTAGAGACTGTCTATGTCTATTGTGAATAGGATAGCTTCCTGTGCTATTTTGGTGTTTTTTACTTTGTGTATAAAATCGTATGTGTCCTTAATGTAGCTGTCGTGTTTTGTGGATAGTGGAGTGAGGAAATAGTCTATATATTCAGCAATCCTGTAGGATTCACTGTTGCAGTCTGAGACAATGGGTCTCCCTGCTGGGATCTCATATGGTAGGGTCCAGGACTGTGGCGGTTTGTGTATTTTGGGGAGGAGGTAGAAAATCCTAGGTCTAGGATTGCCCTCTCCCCTGAGGTAAAAGCTTTGTTTTTTAGTGATCCGCTTGCTCTCTAAGAGTGTTTGTATTATGTTGTGTATTTCCTGGGCTGTGTCTGGATATATGGGTCTTGGTAATTTTCTGTAGTGTGCTGTGTTATTTAGCTGTCTATTAGCCTCATGTATGTATTGTGCTCTGTCCATGATCACTATGGCACTCCCCTTATCTGCTGGCTTTAAGATGATTTGTTTGTTTTTTGCCAGCTGGTGTAGGGCTTGCCTCTCCCCTCTGCTGAGGTTGTTTTTGTCTTTGTAATTTTGTGGGTTCAGTGCCTTGATCAGGGTATTGTTGTGTTTGATAATTTGTGTAATTTCCTCTGGAATTTGGTCAGTCCTTGGTTCCCAGGTGGACTTTGGGATGAATGGTGTGCATTGTGTGTCTTCCGCTCCCTCAAAGAAGGCCGCCAGTTTTAGTTTCCTGTGGAATTCCTGGGCTTCTCCCTTGAGGGTTTCTTTTTGTTTTTTGTGTGTGTTTGTGGTGGGTATAAATGATAAGCCTTTGTCCAAAAGGCTTAACTGGTCCTGTGTTGGTTTGTAGTTTCTGGCCAGAATTATTATGTTCTTATTCCCCTCCCTGTTTGTGTTTGGGTTTGTGGGGATCTTTAGTTTAAATGGTGGAGCCAGTGGTCCAACATCTTGCTGGCTGTTCTGTCTGTCCAGTGGATGTTGTCCTGTGTTGTACGGAAGTCCCCCTCTGGAAGCTTTGGAATGTGTGGCATGTTCCGGCGGATGTGCTCGTTAATTTCCTCCAGGTTGGACTTCTGGCGGGGATCCAGGCTAGTGGAATAATTGATGATTGGGATCCAGATTTCTGCAGCAGGGAAGGTGGTTTTTGCAGCTCTCAGCATGGTTTGTAGTTGCTTGATTGCTGTCTTCTTTGGGTGCTGGTCCTTATTGTTGATTCCGAAGGACAAGACGACTCGCTGGATCTTGGAGTCTGTAGCCGTCTTTTCCAGGAGTCCCGCGGCATGGTAAAATGTTGCCCCGGGGTAGCTGTCAATCTGGAGGTCTCCTCTGGAGTGGGATGGGATCCTGGAGAGGTTGGAGTCCCCCAAGATCACATTGCTGCCCGTGATGTTGATCCTCCATTCTTGGATCTTCCTGTTGGATCGCGGATGCCTTGTGGGGTGGAAGGTTCCATTTTCCTCTCTGGCCCCATGGGTGTGGGGTGGGGGAACAGGTGTAAGTGGGTGAGTCGGGTTAGGTATAGGTGTGTAGTTAGGGTTAGCGGTGGAGTTAGGGTTAGGGGTGGGAGTGGGGTTAGGTGTGGGGTTTGTGTTAGGGTTAGGTGTGGGGTTAGGGTTAGGGTTAGGTGTGGGGTTGGGGTTGGGGTTAGGGTTAGGTGCGGGGCTGGGGTTAGGATTAGGGTTAGGGGCGGGGTTGGGGTTAGGATTAGGGTTAGGGGCGGGGTTGGGGTTAGGGTTAGGTGTGGGGTTGGGGTTAGGATTAGGGTTAGGTGCGGGGTTGGGGTTCGGGTTAGGGTTAAGTGCGGGGTTGGGGTTAGGATGAGGGTTAGGGGCGGGGTTGGGGTTAGGGTTAGGTGTGCGGTTGGGGTTAGGATTAGGGTTAAGCGCGGGGTAGGAGATAGGGGTAGGGCTAGGTGCGGGGGTGGGGGTAGGGTGAGGGGTAGGGGGGGGGGCTGAGATGGGGCCAGAGACGTCCTGGTGCCGTCTGTGTCTGGTTTTCTGGGGTCTCTGTGGGCGTGGCTCTGGTTCCCAGTCTCTGTGGCCTCTTGGGGTTTCCTCGTCTCTTCTTCCACCCAGTTTGCGTGCTGCTCCCTGTGGTAGATGGGTCCCCCCGGTGTGCCTGGTTGTTGTTCCACTCCTGCTGGAGTGGGCCTGTCCCAGTGTTGGCCACTCTTCCTGGGATTGGGTTCGGTCCCGCGGCGTCGCGGGGGCAGTCCCCCACGCTGTTCGCGGGGGTGGTGGAGAATCCGCCAGGGCCGCGAACCTGTTGTTTGTTGTAATTCGGGTTGTGGGTGTTCTGGCTCCGAGGATGGGGGTTACTGTCTCCTTTGCAATGTTTAGGGTAGCCGGGTGCAGTCGTCTGCCAAACTTCTTTCTGGCCCATCTGCTCGCCACCTGGAATGCCTCCTGCCAGTTAGTTAGTCGTATCCTCTCCAGTTTCCCGGTAAGGATTTTCAGGCTGTCCAGGTAGTGTTCCTCCAGAATCTGCATGCTTGTGTGGAGCCAGTTGAGGGCATTTCCTGCGAGTCTCCTCATCGTCTCCTGCGTTGGAGCGGCGGGTCTCACTAGGGTGGCTAGCTCCTGCATTTTCTTATGTAAGCTTGCTGGTGGTGTTGTTCTGGCTCCTGATACTGCGGTGTTCTGTAGGTGGTGTGTTGTCTGGATGATCCTGAAGAGGATCCTGGTCGCTTCCGGGAAAGCCGCCATGATTTTTGGTGTGTGTTGTGTGTTGGAAAAAATGTAGTCTAGTGTTTTTTTTATGTATTTTTAGTGCAAACGGCGGTGTAGGGTTCGACTGATCGATAGCGTGCTGTCAACTCAAGGTTGACGCTTCTCAATGCAGTCTATACTTACCAAGACTGTTATCCTGTGGCTTTGTTGGCACCGTTAGGTTTCCACCACAGGATAGTACAGTCTGTGCAGGGTTGTCGCAGAACTCCTCCTGGGGTCCTCTTGCTAATGAGATCTGGAAAGTTTTGCTCTTTTAGGAATCAGCAGCGGGTGGATTGCTTCAGATAGTCGAAGGGATCCTGTCTCTGCTGCCCTCCAAAGCGCGCGTGGGTCGACACAACGTTTCGCCTTGTCTCAGGCTTCTTCAGGTGTGAGTAAGTGAGTAATTTTTCTGGGTTTTATTAAGCCCCGAAGAGGACCTGTTTGAGACCACTTCTAGAGCTGATTTGATTGGTTCCCTGGCTGGTGCTGCAGTTCCCCCTGTCTTTTGTTCCCCCGACGGGCCTCCTTAATGGTCCCGGGGTGTAGGCCATTAGCCTTTTGTTTTGCCTAATGAGTGGCTCTTTGTCATTTAAAGAAATTCTCTTTGCCTTGAATAAGGCCATTGAGAGTGCTGTTAGTCAGGAATGTGGTGCTTGTATTCCTTTTTTGTGATTCTGTTCCAGCAATTGGTAATCACTTAAGGCTCTGGCTGGTTTTTTTTGTCATTTTAAAAAATATTTTTATTTTTGTCTTGAATAATGCTATTGAGAGTGCTGTTAGTCAGGTCTGTAGTGTTTGCATTCCTTTTGGGTAATTCTGTTCCAGTAATCAGTCATCATTTAAGTCTCTGGCTGGTTTTTTGCCATAGATTAAAAAAAAAAAAATAAATAAATAAAATAAAATAAAATAAATAAATTTTTTCTTTTTGCCTTGACTGAGGCTATTGAGAGTGCTGTTAGTCAGGTATATGGTGCTTGTGTTCCTTTTGTGTAATTCTATCCCAGCAATCAGTAATCACTGAAGGCTCTGGCCGGTTAGGTTTAGGAGAGTAATCTTCCTTTCCCAAGTTTCCCCTTATGAGGGCACCTTGGGAAAGAAAAGTTTGCACAGTCCATTCAGTGTACTGGAGCCTTTATATTGGAAGAATTTGGTCCCTTTTGTGGTGAAGTATTAGGTGCGTTTGTTGAGTCCTCTTGGGAACAAAGTGTTTAGCTTTGTGATCCAATGTTTTTCTGTCCTACGTCTGTCCTCCGGTGTCCAGTTGCTGTTCGTCTGAAGCCCGGATACTTCTAGTGCCTCAAGTCCATGGTGAAGGAAGTGAGCAACTAGATGTGTGTCTGTGTCTTTATGATTTCTAATGTTATATATGTGTTGAGCTAATCTAGTCCTGATCTTGTTACCCGTCTCTCCTATATATTTAACGTCACAATTGTTGCACCTAATGACATATATGCAGTTCTTTGTATCGAGTGTGAGTGTTTGTTTGATTAGGTATGTTATGTTTGTTGTGTTGTTCTTGATTGTTGTGGCTTGTTTGTAAAATACTGGGTCTTGTGCATGTACCGTGTTGATTTCTGGTAATTTGCTGTTAACCAGATGGTCCTTGAGGTTCTTTCCTTTTTTATATGCTGAGATGATTTTGTGGTCCTCGAGTATGTCCGTGTTTCGTAGGGATCTGTTTAAATTTATCTTAATTTTAATGTTTGCTGCTTGGCTGAATGCTGAGTAGGTGGTGATGAGTGGGATTATTTTTCTCGGATCCTGTGGTCTCGTGGTTAGGAAGTTTTTCCGGATCCGTCTGAGGAATGATCTACTGTAACCCCTGGGTTTCAGTGCTTTGAAGAGGCTTTGGGTAGCCTCTTCAAAATCTGTTGCCTGTGTGCAGATTCTGTGGTACCTGAGCAATTGTGATTTGATCAGGCCTTTGAAAGTATGTTTTGGATGGAGACTGTTTTTGTGTAAAAGTGCGTGTGTGTCTGTGTCCTTAAAGAAGACCTTTGTGTCTAATGTGTGTGTCTGAGTAAATGAGGGTCCTTTATATGTGGTGGTGTCCAAGAAATCTATGTGTTCTTTATGTGTGGTGTATTTAACTGTGATTGTTCTGTGGTGTGTGTTCAGGATATGAATGAAGTTTTTGAAGTCCTCTAGGCTATGTGTCCATGTTCCCCATATGTCATCTAAGTATCTAAAGTAATTGGTGGGTAGTTTGGGGCATTTTTCAAAGACAGTCTCCTCCCAATGTGCCATGTAGATGTTGGCATAGGCTGGTGCAAATTTTTTTCCCATAGCTGTGCCACTGATTTGTAGAAAGAATTCCTTGTTGAATTCAAAATCATTTTTGGTGAGGCTGATTTCCAAGAGCTGCAGGAGAGATGAGTCCGGTCGATTGTCATCCGGATATTTTTCCATCCAGGCTTTTACCGCGGATAGTCCCGCCACTGTGTTTATGTTTGTGTAGAGACTGTCTATGTCTATTGTGAATAGGATAGCTTCCTGTGCTATTTTGGTGTTTTTTACTTTGTGTATAAAATCGTATGTGTCCTTAATGTAGCTGTCGTGTTTTGTGGATAGTGGAGTGAGGAAATAGTCTATATATTCAGCAATCCTGTAGGATTCACTGTTGCAGTCTGAGACAATGGGTCTCCCTGCTGGGATCTCATATGGTAGGGTCCAGGACTGTGGCGGTTTGTGTATTTTGGGGAGGAGGTAGAAAATCCTAGGTCTAGGATTGCCCTCTCCCCTGAGGTAAAAGCTTTGTTTTTTAGTGATCCGCTTGCTCTCTAAGAGTGTTTGTATTATGTTGTGTATTTCCTGGGCTGTGTCTGGATATATGGGTCTTGGTAATTTTCTGTAGTGTGCTGTGTTATTTAGCTGTCTATTAGCCTCATGTATGTATTGTGCTCTGTCCATGATCACTATGGCACTCCCCTTATCTGCTGGCTTTAAGATGATTTGTTTGTTTTTTGCCAGCTGGTGTAGGGCTTGCCTCTCCCCTCTGCTGAGGTTGTTTTTGTCTTTGTAATTTTGTGGGTTCAGTGCCTTGATCAGGGTATTGTTGTGTTTGATAATTTGTGTAATTTCCTCTGGAATTTGGTCAGTCCTTGGTTCCCAGGTGGACTTTGGGATGAATGGTGTGCATTGTGTGTCTTCCGCTCCCTCAAAGAAGGCCGCCAGTTTTAGTTTCCTGTGGAATTCCTGGGCTTCTCCCTTGAGGGTTTCTTTTTGTTTTTTGTGTGTGTTTGTGGTGGGTATAAATGATAAGCCTTTGTCCAAAAGGCTTAACTGGTCCTGTGTTGGTTTGTAGTTTCTGGCCAGAATTATTATGTTCTTATTCCCCTCCCTGTTTGTGTTTGGGTTTGTGGGGATCTTTAGTTTAAATGGTGGAGCCAGTGGTCCAACATCTTGCTGGCTGTTCTGTCTGTCCAGTGGATGTTGTCCTGTGTTGTACGGAAGTCCCCCTCTGGAAGCTTTGGAATGTGTGGCATGTTCCGGCGGATGTGCTCGTTAATTTCCTCCAGGTTGGACTTCTGGCGGGGATCCAGGCTAGTGGAATAATTGATGATTGGGATCCAGATTTCTGCAGCAGGGAAGGTGGTTTTTGCAGCTCTCAGCATGGTTTGTAGTTGCTTGATTGCTGTCTTCTTTGGGTGCTGGTCCTTATTGTTGATTCCGAAGGACAAGACGACTCGCTGGATCTTGGAGTCTGTAGCCGTCTTTTCCAGGAGTCCCGCGGCATGGTAAAATGTTGCCCCGGGGTAGCTGTCAATCTGGAGGTCTCCTCTGGAGTGGGATGGGATCCTGGAGAGGTTGGAGTCCCCCAAGATCACATTGCTGCCCGTGATGTTGATCCTCCATTCTTGGATCTTCCTGTTGGATCGCGGATGCCTTGTGGGGTGGAAGGTTCCATTTTCCTCTCTGGCCCCATGGGTGTGGGGTGGGGGAACAGGTGTAAGTGGGTGAGTCGGGTTAGGTATAGGTGTGTAGTTGGGGTTAGCGGTGGAGTTAGGGTTAGGGGTGGGAGTGGGGTTAGGTGTGGGGTTTGTGTTAGGGTTAGGTGTGGGGTTAGGGTTAGGGTTAGGTGTGGGGTTGGGGTTGGGGTTAGGGTTAGGTGCGGGGCTGGGGTTAGGATTAGGGTTAGGGGCGGGGTTGGGGTTAGGATTAGGGTTAGGGGCGGGGTTGGGGTTAGGGTTAGGTGTGGGGTTGGGGTTAGGATTAGGGTTAGGTGCGGGGTTGGGGTTCGGGTTAGGGTTAAGTGCGGGGTTGGGGTTAGGATGAGGGTTAGGGGCGGCGTTGGGGTTAGGGTTAGGTGTGCGGTTGGGGTTAGGATTAGCGTTAGGCGCGGGGTTGGGGATAGGGTTAGGGCTAGGTGCGGGGGTGGGGTTAGGGTTAGTGTTAGTGTTAGGTGTGGGTGCTGAGATGGGGCCAGAGACGTCCTGGTGCCGTCTGTGTCTGGTTTTCTGGGGTCTCTGTGGGCGTGGCTCTGGTTCCCAGTCTCTGTGGCCTCTTGGGGTTTCCTCGTCTCTTCTTCCACCCAGTTTGCGTGCTGCTCCCTGTGGTAGATGGGTCCCCCCGGTGTGCCTGGTTGTTGTTCCACTCCTGCTGGAGTGGGCCTGTCCCAGTGTTGGCCACTCTTCCTGGGATTGGGTTCGGTCCCGCGGCGTCGCGGGGGCAGTCCCCCACGCTGTTCGCGGGGGTGGTGGAGAATCCGCCAGGGCCGCGAACCTGTTGTTTGTTGTAATTCGGGTTGTGGGTGTTCTGGCTCCGAGGATGGGGGTTACTGTCTCCTTTGCAATGTTTAGGGTAGCCGGGTGCAGTCGTCTGCCAAACTTCTTTCTGGCCCATCTGCTCGCCACCTGGAATGCCTCCTGCCAGTTAGTTAGTCGTATCCTCTCCAGTTTCCCGGTAAGGATTTTCAGGCTGTCCAGGTAGTGTTCCTCCAGAATCTGCATGCTTGTGTGGAGCCAGTTGAGGGCATTTCCTGCGAGTCTCCTCATCGTCTCCTGCGTTGGAGCGGCGGGTCTCACTAGGGTGGCTAGCTCCTGCATTTTCTTATGTAAGCTTGCTGGTGGTGTTGTTCTGGCTCCTGATACTGCGGTGTTCTGTAGGTGGTGTGTTGTCTGGATGATCCTGAAGAGGATCCTGGTCGCTTCCGGGAAAGCTGCCATGATTTTTGGTGTGTGTTGTGTGTTGGAAAAAATGTAGTCTAGTGTTTTTTTTATGTATTTTTAGTGCAAACGGCGGTGTAGGGTTCGACTGATCGATAGCGTGCTGTCAACTCAAGGTTGACGCTTCTCAATGCAGTCTATACTTACCAAGACTGTTATCCTGTGGCTTTGTTGGCACCGTTAGGTTTCCACCACAGGATAGTACAGTCTGTGCAGGGTTGTCGCAGAACTCCTCCTGGGGTCCTCTTGCTAATGAGATCTGGAAAGTTTTGCTCTTTTAGGAATCAGCAGCGGGTGGATTGCTTCAGATAGTCGAAGGGATCCTGTCTCTGCTGCCCTCCAAAGCGCGCGTGGGTCGACACAACGTTTCGCCTTGTCTCAGGCTTCTTCAGGTGTGAGTAAGTGAGTAATTTTTCTGGGTTTTATTAAGCCCCGAAGAGGACCTGTTTGAGACCACTTCTAGAGCTGATTTGATTGGTTCCCTGGCTGGTGCTGCAGTTCCCCCTGTCTTTTGTTCCCCCGACGGGCCTCCTTAATGGTCCCGGGGTGTAGGCCATTAGCCTTTTGTTTTGCCTAATGAGTGGCTCTTTGTCATTTAAAGAAATTCTCTTTGCCTTGAATAAGGCCATTGAGAGTGCTGTTAGTCAGGAATGTGGTGCTTGTATTCCTTTTTTGTGATTCTGTTCCAGCAATTGGTAATCACTTAAGGCTCTGGCTGGTTTTTTTTGTCATTTTAAAAAATATTTTTATTTTTGTCTTGAATAATGCTATTGAGAGTGCTGTTAGTCAGGTCTGTAGTGTTTGCATTCCTTTTGGGTAATTCTGTTCCAGTAATCAGTCATCATTTAAGTCTCTGGCTGGTTTTTTGCCATAGATTAAAAAAAAAAAAAAATAAATAAAATAAAATAAAATAAATAAATTTTTTCTTTTTGCCTTGACTGAGGCTATTGAGAGTGCTGTTAGTCAGGTATATGGTGCTTGTGTTCCTTTTGTGTAATTCTATCCCAGCAATCAGTAATCACTGAAGGCTCTGGCCGGTTAGGTTTAGGAGAGTAATCTTCCTTTCCCAAGTTTCCCCTTATGAGGGCACCTTGGGAAAGAAAAGTTTGCACAGTCCATTCAGTGTACTGGAGCCTTTATATTGGAAGAATTTGGTCCCTTTTGTGGTGAAGTATTAGGTGCGTTTGTTGAGTCCTCTTGGGAACAAAGTGTTTAGCTTTGTGATCCAATGTTTTTCTGTCCTACGTCTGTCCTCCGGTGTCCAGTTGCTGTTCGTCTGAAGCCCGGATATTTCTAGTGCCTCAAGTCCATGGTGAAGGAAGTGAGCAACTAGATGTGTGTCTGTGTCTTTATGATTTCTAATGTTATATATGTGTTGAGCTAATCTAGTCCTGATCTTGTTACCCGTCTCTCCTATATATTTAACGTCACAATTGTTGCACCTAATGACATATATGCAGTTCTTTGTATCGAGTGTGAGTGTTTGTTTGATTAGGTATGTTATGTTTGTTGTGTTGTTCTTGATTGTTGTGGCTTGTTTGTAAAATACTGGGTCTTGTGCATGTACCGTGTTGATTTCTGGTAATTTGCTGTTAACCAGATGGTCCTTGAGGTTCTTTCCTTTTTTATATGCTGAGATGATTTTGTGGTCCTCGAGTATGTCCGTGTTTCGTAGGGATCTGTTTAAATTTATCTTAATTTTAATGTTTGCTGCTTGGCTGAATGCTGAGTAGGTGGTGATGAGTGGGATTATTTTTCTCGGATCCTGTGGTCTCGTGGTTAGGAAGTTTTTCCGGATCCGTCTGAGGAATGATCTACTGTAACCCCTGGGTTTCAGTGCTTTGAAGAGGCTTTGGGTAGCCTCTTCAAAATCTGTTGCCTGTGTGCAGATTCTGTGGTACCTGAGCAATTGTGATTTGATCAGGCCTTTGAAAGTATGTTTTGGATGGAGACTGTTTTTGTGTAAAAGTGCGTGTGTGTCTGTGTCCTTAAAGAAGACCTTTGTGTCTAATGTGTGTGTCTGAGTAAATGAGGGTCCTTTATATGTGGTGGTGTCCAAGAAATCTATGTGTTCTTTATGTGTGGTGTATTTAACTGTGATTGTTCTGTGGTGTGTGTTCAGGATATGAATGAAGTTTTTGAAGTCCTCTAGGCTATGTGTCCATGTTCCCCATATGTCATCTAAGTATCTAAAGTAATTGGTGGGTAGTTTGGGGCATTTTTCAAAGACAGTCTCCTCCCAATGTGCCATGTAGATGTTGGCATAGGCTGGTGCAAATTTTTTTCCCATAGCTGTGCCACTGATTTGTAGAAAGAATTCCTTGTTGAATTCAAAATCATTTTTGGTGAGGCTGATTTCCAAGAGCTGCAGGAGAGATGAGTCCGGTCGATTGTCATCCGGATATTTTTCCATCCAGGCTTTTACCGCGGATAGTCCCGCCACTGTGTTTATGTTTGTGTAGAGACTGTCTATGTCTATTGTGAATAGGATAGCTTCCTGTGCTATTTTGGTGTTTTTTACTTTGTGTATAAAATCGTATGTGTCCTTAATGTAGCTGTCGTGTTTTGTGGATAGTGGAGTGAGGAAATAGTCTATATATTCAGCAATCCTGTAGGATTCACTGTTGCAGTCTGAGACAATGGGTCTCCCTGCTGGGATCTCATATGGTAGGGTCCAGGACTGTGGCGGTTTGTGTATTTTGGGGAGGAGGTAGAAAATCCTAGGTCTAGGATTGCCCTCTCCCCTGAGGTAAAAGCTTTGTTTTTTAGTGATCCGCTTGCTCTCTAAGAGTGTTTGTATTATGTTGTGTATTTCCTGGGCTGTGTCTGGATATATGGGTCTTGGTAATTTTCTGTAGTGTGCTGTGTTATTTAGCTGTCTATTAGCCTCATGTATGTATTGTGCTCTGTCCATGATCACTATGGCACTCCCCTTATCTGCTGGCTTTAAGATGATTTGTTTGTTTTTTGCCAGCTGGTGTAGGGCTTGCCTCTCCCCTCTGCTGAGGTTGTTTTTGTCTTTGTAATTTTGTGGGTTCAGTGCCTTGATCAGGGTATTGTTGTGTTTGATAATTTGTGTAATTTCCTCTGGAATTTGGTCAGTCCTTGGTTCCCAGGTGGACTTTGGGATGAATGGTGTGCATTGTGTGTCTTCCGCTCCCTCAAAGAAGGCCGCCAGTTTTAGTTTCCTGTGGAATTCCTGGGCTTCTCCCTTGAGGGTTTCTTTTTGTTTTTTGTGTGTGTTTGTGGTGGGTATAAATGATAAGCCTTTGTCCAAAAGGCTTAACTGGTCCTGTGTTGGTTTGTAGTTTCTGGCCAGAATTATTATGTTCTTATTCCCCTCCCTGTTTGTGTTTGGGTTTGTGGGGATCTTTAGTTTAAATGGTGGAGCCAGTGGTCCAACATCTTGCTGGCTGTTCTGTCTGTCCAGTGGATGTTGTCCTGTGTTGTACGGAAGTCCCCCTCTGGAAGCTTTGGAATGTGTGGCATGTTCCGGCGGATGTGCTCGTTAATTTCCTCCAGGTTGGACTTCTGGCGGGGATCCAGGCTAGTGGAATAATTGATGATTGGGATCCAGATTTCTGCAGCAGGGAAGGTGGTTTTTGCAGCTCTCAGCATGGTTTGTAGTTGCTTGATTGCTGTCTTCTTTGGGTGCTGGTCCTTATTGTTGATTCCGAAGGACAAGACGACTCGCTGGATCTTGGAGTCTGTAGCCGTCTTTTCCAGGAGTCCCGCGGCATGGTAAAATGTTGCCCCGGGGTAGCTGTCAATCTGGAGGTCTCCTCTGGAGTGGGATGGGATCCTGGAGAGGTTGGAGTCCCCCAAGATCACATTGCTGCCCGTGATGTTGATCCTCCATTCTTGGATCTTCCTGTTGGATCGCGGATGCCTTGTGGGGTGGAAGGTTCCATTTTCCTCTCTGGCCCCATGGGTGTGGGGTGGGGGAACAGGTGTAAGTGGGTGAGTCGGGTTAGGTATAGGTGTGTAGTTAGGGTTAGCGGTGGAGTTAGGGTTAGGGGTGGGAGTGGGGTTAGGTGTGGGGTTTGTGTTAGGGTTAGGTGTGGGGTTAGGGTTAGGGTTAGGTGTGGGGTTGGGGTTGGGGTTAGGGTTAGGTGCGGGGCTGGGGTTAGGATTAGGGTTAGGGGCGGGGTTGGGGTTAGGATTAGGGTTAGGGGCGGGGTTGGGGTTAGGGTTAGGTGTGGGGTTGGGGTTAGGATTAGGGTTAGGTGCGGGGTTGGGGTTCGGGTTAGGGTTAAGTGCGGGGTTGGGGTTAGGATGAGGGTTAGGGGCGGGGTTGGGGTTAGGGTTAGGTGTGCGGTTGGGGTTAGGATTAGGGTTAGGCGCGGGGTTGTGGATAGGGTTAGGGCTAGGTGCGGGGTTGGGGTTAGGGTTAGGGTTAGTGTTAGGTGTGGGTGCTGAGATGGGGCCAGAGACGTCCTGGTGCCGTCTGTGTCTGGTTTTCTGGGGTCTCTGTGGGCGTGGCTCTGGTTCCCAGTCTCTGTGGCCTCTTGGGGTTTCCTCGTCTCTTCTTCCACCCAGTTTGCGTGCTGCTCCCTGTGGTAGATGGGTCCCCCCGGTGTGCCTGGTTGTTGTTCCACTCCTGCTGGAGTGGGCCTGTCCCAGTGTTGGCCACTCTTCCTGGGATTGGGTTCGGTCCCGCGGCGTCGCGGGGGCAGTCCCCCACGCTGTTCGCGGGGGTGGTGGAGAATCCGCCAGGGCCGCGAACCTGTTGTTTGTTGTAATTCGGGTTGTGGGTGTTCTGGCTCCGAGGATGGGGGTTACTGTCTCCTTTGCAATGTTTAGGGTAGCCGGGTGCAGTCGTCTGCCAAACTTCTTTCTGGCCCATCTGCTCGCCACCTGGAATGCCTCCTGCCAGTTAGTTAGTCGTATCCTCTCCAGTTTCCCGGTAAGGATTTTCAGGCTGTCCAGGTAGTGTTCCTCCAGAATCTGCATGCTTGTGTGGAGCCAGTTGAGGGCATTTCCTGCGAGTCTCCTCATCGTCTCCTGCGTTGGAGCGGCGGGTCTCACTAGGGTGGCTAGCTCCTGCATTTTCTTATGTAAGCTTGCTGGTGGTGTTGTTCTGGCTCCTGATACTGCGGTGTTCTGTAGGTGGTGTGTTGTCTGGATGATCCTGAAGAGGATCCTGGTCGCTTCCGGGAAAGCCGCCATGATTTTTGGTGTGTGTTGTGTGTTGGAAAAAATGTAGTCTAGTGTTTTTTTTATGTATTTTTAGTGCAAACGGCGGTGTAGGGTTCGACTGATCGATAGCGTGCTGTCAACTCAAGGTTGACGCTTCTCAATGCAGTCTATACTTACCAAGACTGTTATCCTGTGGCTTTGTTGGCACCGTTAGGTTTCCACCACAGGATAGTACAGTCTGTGCAGGGTTGTCGCAGAACTCCTCCTGGGGTCCTCTTGCTAATGAGATCTGGAAAGTTTTGCTCTTTTAGGAATCAGCAGCGGGTGGATTGCTTCAGATAGTCGAAGGGATCCTGTCTCTGCTGCCCTCCAAAGCGCGCGTGGGTCGACACAACGTTTCGCCTTGTCTCAGGCTTCTTCAGGTGTGAGTAAGTGAGTAATTTTTCTGGGTTTTATTAAGCCCCGAAGAGGACCTGTTTGAGACCACTTCTAGAGCTGATTTGATTGGTTCCCTGGCTGGTGCTGCAGTTCCCCCTGTCTTTTGTTCCCCCGACGGGCCTCCTTAATGGTCCCGGGGTGTAGGCCATTAGCCTTTTGTTTTGCCTAATGAGTGGCTCTTTGTCATTTAAAGAAATTCTCTTTGCCTTGAATAAGGCCATTGAGAGTGCTGTTAGTCAGGAATGTGGTGCTTGTATTCCTTTTTTGTGATTCTGTTCCAGCAATTGGTAATCACTTAAGGCTCTGGCTGGTTTTTTTTGTCATTTTAAAAAATATTTTTATTTTTGTCTTGAATAATGCTATTGAGAGTGCTGTTAGTCAGGTCTGTAGTGTTTGCATTCCTTTTGGGTAATTCTGTTCCAGTAATCAGTCATCATTTAAGTCTCTGGCTGGTTTTTTGCCATAGATTAAAAAAAAAAAAATAAATAAATAAAATAAAATAAAATAAATAAATTTTTTCTTTTTGCCTTGACTGAGGCTATTGAGAGTGCTGTTAGTCAGGTATATGGTGCTTGTGTTCCTTTTGTGTAATTCTATCCCAGCAATCAGTAATCACTGAAGGCTCTGGCCGGTTAGGTTTAGGAGAGTAATCTTCCTTTCCCAAGTTTCCCCTTATGAGGGCACCTTGGGAAAGAAAAGTTTGCACAGTCCATTCAGTGTACTGGAGCCTTTATATTGGAAGAATTTGGTCCCTTTTGTGGTGAAGTATTAGGTGCGTTTGTTGAGTCCTCTTGGGAACAAAGTGTTTAGCTTTGTGATCCAATGTTTTTCTGTCCTACGTCTGTCCTCCGGTGTCCAGTTGCTGTTCGTCTGAAGCCCGGATACTTCTAGTGCCTCAAGTCCATGGTGAAGGAAGTGAGCAACTAGATGTGTGTCTGTGTCTTTATGATTTCTAATGTTATATATGTGTTGAGCTAATCTAGTCCTGATCTTGTTACCCGTCTCTCCTATATATTTAACGTCACAATTGTTGCACCTAATGACATATATGCAGTTCTTTGTATCGAGTGTGAGTGTTTGTTTGATTAGGTATGTTATGTTTGTTGTGTTGTTCTTGATTGTTGTGGCTTGTTTGTAAAATACTGGGTCTTGTGCATGTACCGTGTTGATTTCTGGTAATTTGCTGTTAACCAGATGGTCCTTGAGGTTCTTTCCTTTTTTATATGCTGAGATGATTTTGTGGTCCTCGAGTATGTCCGTGTTTCGTAGGGATCTGTTTAAATTTATCTTAATTTTAATGTTTGCTGCTTGGCTGAATGCTGAGTAGGTGGTGATGAGTGGGATTATTTTTCTCGGATCCTGTGGTCTCGTGGTTAGGAAGTTTTTCCGGATCCGTCTGAGGAATGATCTACTGTAACCCCTGGGTTTCAGTGCTTTGAAGAGGCTTTGGGTAGCCTCTTCAAAATCTGTTGCCTGTGTGCAGATTCTGTGGTACCTGAGCAATTGTGATTTGATCAGGCCTTTGAAAGTATGTTTTGGATGGAGACTGTTTTTGTGTAAAAGTGCGTGTGTGTCTGTGTCCTTAAAGAAGACCTTTGTGTCTAATGTGTGTGTCTGAGTAAATGAGGGTCCTTTATATGTGGTGGTGTCCAAGAAATCTATGTGTTCTTTATGTGTGGTGTATTTAACTGTGATTGTTCTGTGGTGTGTGTTCAGGATATGAATGAAGTTTTTGAAGTCCTCTAGGCTATGTGTCCATGTTCCCCATATGTCATCTAAGTATCTAAAGTAATTGGTGGGTAGTTTGGGGCATTTTTCAAAGACAGTCTCCTCCCAATGTGCCATGTAGATGTTGGCATAGGCTGGTGCAAATTTTTTTCCCATAGCTGTGCCACTGATTTGTAGAAAGAATTCCTTGTTGAATTCAAAATCATTTTTGGTGAGGCTGATTTCCAAGAGCTGCAGGAGAGATGAGTCCGGTCGATTGTCATCCGGATATTTTTCCATCCAGGCTTTTACCGCGGATAGTCCCGCCACTGTGTTTATGTTTGTGTAGAGACTGTCTATGTCTATTGTGAATAGGATAGCTTCCTGTGCTATTTTGGTGTTTTTTACTTTGTGTATAAAATCGTATGTGTCCTTAATGTAGCTGTCGTGTTTTGTGGATAGTGGAGTGAGGAAATAGTCTATATATTCAGCAATCCTGTAGGATTCACTGTTGCAGTCTGAGACAATGGGTCTCCCTGCTGGGATCTCATATGGTAGGGTCCAGGACTGTGGCGGTTTGTGTATTTTGGGGAGGAGGTAGAAAATCCTAGGTCTAGGATTGCCCTCTCCCCTGAGGTAAAAGCTTTGTTTTTTAGTGATCCGCTTGCTCTCTAAGAGTGTTTGTATTATGTTGTGTATTTCCTGGGCTGTGTCTGGATATATGGGTCTTGGTAATTTTCTGTAGTGTGCTGTGTTATTTAGCTGTCTATTAGCCTCATGTATGTATTGTGCTCTGTCCATGATCACTATGGCACTCCCCTTATCTGCTGGCTTTAAGATGATTTGTTTGTTTTTTGCCAGCTGGTGTAGGGCTTGCCTCTCCCCTCTGCTGAGGTTGTTTTTGTCTTTGTAATTTTGTGGGTTCAGTGCCTTGATCAGGGTATTGTTGTGTTTGATAATTTGTGTAATTTCCTCTGGAATTTGGTCAGTCCTTGGTTCCCAGGTGGACTTTGGGATGAATGGTGTGCATTGTGTGTCTTCCGCTCCCTCAAAGAAGGCCGCCAGTTTTAGTTTCCTGTGGAATTCCTGGGCTTCTCCCTTGAGGGTTTCTTTTTGTTTTTTGTGTGTGTTTGTGGTGGGTATAAATGATAAGCCTTTGTCCAAAAGGCTTAACTGGTCCTGTGTTGGTTTGTAGTTTCTGGCCAGAATTATTATGTTCTTATTCCCCTCCCTGTTTGTGTTTGGGTTTGTGGGGATCTTTAGTTTAAATGGTGGAGCCAGTGGTCCAACATCTTGCTGGCTGTTCTGTCTGTCCAGTGGATGTTGTCCTGTGTTGTACGGAAGTCCCCCTCTGGAAGCTTTGGAATGTGTGGCATGTTCCGGCGGATGTGCTCGTTAATTTCCTCCAGGTTGGACTTCTGGCGGGGATCCAGGCTAGTGGAATAATTGATGATTGGGATCCAGATTTCTGCAGCAGGGAAGGTGGTTTTTGCAGCTCTCAGCATGGTTTGTAGTTGCTTGATTGCTGTCTTCTTTGGGTGCTGGTCCTTATTGTTGATTCCGAAGGACAAGACGACTCGCTGGATCTTGGAGTCTGTAGCCGTCTTTTCCAGGAGTCCCGCGGCATGGTAAAATGTTGCCCCGGGGTAGCTGTCAATCTGGAGGTCTCCTCTGGAGTGGGATGGGATCCTGGAGAGGTTGGAGTCCCCCAAGATCACATTGCTGCCCGTGATGTTGATCCTCCATTCTTGGATCTTCCTGTTGGATCGCGGATGCCTTGTGGGGTGGAAGGTTCCATTTTCCTCTCTGGCCCCATGGGTGTGGGGTGGGGGAACAGGTGTAAGTGGGTGAGTCGGGTTAGGTATAGGTGTGTAGTTAGGGTTAGCGGTGGAGTTAGGGTTAGGGGTGGGAGTGGGGTTAGGTGTGGGGTTTGTGTTAGGGTTAGGTGTGGGGTTAGGGTTAGGGTTAGGTGTGGGGTTGGGGTTGGGGTTAGGGTTAGGTGCGGGGCTGGGGTTAGGATTAGGGTTAGGGGCGGGGTTGGGGTTAGGATTAGGGTTAGGGGCGGGGTTGGGGTTAGGGTTAGGTGTGGGGTTGGGGTTAGGATTAGGGTTAGGTGCGGGGTTGGGGTTCGGGTTAGGGTTAAGTGCGGGGTTGGGGTTAGGATGAGGGTTAGGGGCGGGGTTGGGGTTAGGGTTAGGTGTGCGGTTGGGGTTAGGATTAGGGTTAGGCGCGGGGTTGGGGATAGGGTTAGGGCTAGGTGCGGGGTTGGGGTTAGGGTTAGGGTTAGTGTTAGGTGTGGGTGCTGAGATGGGGCCAGAGACGTCCTGGTGCCGTCTGTGTCTGGTTTTCTGGGGTCTCTGTGGGCGTGGCTCTGGTTCCCAGTCTCTGTGGCCTCTTGGGGTTTCCTCGTCTCTTCTTCCACCCAGTTTGCGTGCTGCTCCCTGTGGTAGATGGGTCCCCCCGGTGTGCCTGGTTGTTGTTCCACTCCTGCTGGAGTGGGCCTGTCCCAGTGTTGGCCACTCTTCCTGGGATTGGGTTCGGTCCCGCGGCGTCGCGGGGGCAGTCCCCCACGCTGTTCGCGGGGGTGGTGGAGAATCCGCCAGGGCCGCGAACCTGTTGTTTGTTGTAATTCGGGTTGTGGGTGTTCTGGCTCCGAGGATGGGGGTTACTGTCTCCTTTGCAATGTTTAGGGTAGCCGGGTGCAGTCGTCTGCCAAACTTCTTTCTGGCCCATCTGCTCGCCACCTGGAATGCCTCCTGCCAGTTAGTTAGTCGTATCCTCTCCAGTTTCCCGGTAAGGATTTTCAGGCTGTCCAGGTAGTGTTCCTCCAGAATCTGCATGCTTGTGTGGAGCCAGTTGAGGGCATTTCCTGCGAGTCTCCTCATCGTCTCCTGCGTTGGAGCGGCGGGTCTCACTAGGGTGGCTAGCTCCTGCATTTTCTTATGTAAGCTTGCTGGTGGTGTTGTTCTGGCTCCTGATACTGCGGTGTTCTGTAGGTGGTGTGTTGTCTGGATGATCCTGAAGAGGATCCTGGTCGCTTCCGGGAAAGCTGCCATGATTTTTGGTGTGTGTTGTGTGTTGGAAAAAATGTAGTCTAGTGTTTTTTTTATGTATTTTTAGTGCAAACGGCGGTGTAGGGTTCGACTGATCGATAGCGTGCTGTCAACTCAAGGTTGACGCTTCTCAATGCAGTCTATACTTACCAAGACTGTTATCCTGTGGCTTTGTTGGCACCGTTAGGTTTCCACCACAGGATAGTACAGTCTGTGCAGGGTTGTCGCAGAACTCCTCCTGGGGTCCTCTTGCTAATGAGATCTGGAAAGTTTTGCTCTTTTAGGAATCAGCAGCGGGTGGATTGCTTCAGATAGTCGAAGGGATCCTGTCTCTGCTGCCCTCCAAAGCGCGCGTGGGTCGACACAACGTTTCGCCTTGTCTCAGGCTTCTTCAGGTGTGAGTAAGTGAGTAATTTTTCTGGGTTTTATTAAGCCCCGAAGAGGACCTGTTTGAGACCACTTCTAGAGCTGATTTGATTGGTTCCCTGGCTGGTGCTGCAGTTCCCCCTGTCTTTTGTTCCCCCGACGGGCCTCCTTAATGGTCCCGGGGTGTAGGCCATTAGCCTTTTGTTTTGCCTAATGAGTGGCTCTTTGTCATTTAAAGAAATTCTCTTTGCCTTGAATAAGGCCATTGAGAGTGCTGTTAGTCAGGAATGTGGTGCTTGTATTCCTTTTTTGTGATTCTGTTCCAGCAATTGGTAATCACTTAAGGCTCTGGCTGGTTTTTTTTGTCATTTTAAAAAATATTTTTATTTTTGTCTTGAATAATGCTATTGAGAGTGCTGTTAGTCAGGTCTGTAGTGTTTGCATTCCTTTTGGGTAATTCTGTTCCAGTAATCAGTCATCATTTAAGTCTCTGGCTGGTTTTTTGCCATAGATTAAAAAAAAAAAAAAATAAATAAAATAAAATAAAATAAATAAATTTTTTCTTTTTGCCTTGACTGAGGCTATTGAGAGTGCTGTTAGTCAGGTATATGGTGCTTGTGTTCCTTTTGTGTAATTCTATCCCAGCAATCAGTAATCACTGAAGGCTCTGGCCGGTTAGGTTTAGGAGAGTAATCTTCCTTTCCCAAGTTTCCCCTTATGAGGGCACCTTGGGAAAGAAAAGTTTGCACAGTCCATTCAGTGTACTGGAGCCTTTATATTGGAAGAATTTGGTCCCTTTTGTGGTGAAGTATTAGGTGCGTTTGTTGAGTCCTCTTGGGAACAAAGTGTTTAGCTTTGTGATCCAATGTTTTTCTGTCCTACGTCTGTCCTCCGGTGTCCAGTTGCTGTTCGTCTGAAGCCCGGATATTTCTAGTGCCTCAAGTCCATGGTGAAGGAAGTGAGCAACTAGATGTGTGTCTGTGTCTTTATGATTTCTAATGTTATATATGTGTTGAGCTAATCTAGTCCTGATCTTGTTACCCGTCTCTCCTATATATTTAACGTCACAATTGTTGCACCTAATGACATATATGCAGTTCTTTGTATCGAGTGTGAGTGTTTGTTTGATTAGGTATGTTATGTTTGTTGTGTTGTTCTTGATTGTTGTGGCTTGTTTGTAAAATACTGGGTCTTGTGCATGTACCGTGTTGATTTCTGGTAATTTGCTGTTAACCAGATGGTCCTTGAGGTTCTTTCCTTTTTTATATGCTGAGATGATTTTGTGGTCCTCGAGTATGTCCGTGTTTCGTAGGGATCTGTTTAAATTTATCTTAATTTTAATGTTTGCTGCTTGGCTGAATGCTGAGTAGGTGGTGATGAGTGGGATTATTTTTCTCGGATCCTGTGGTCTCGTGGTTAGGAAGTTTTTCCGGATCCGTCTGAGGAATGATCTACTGTAACCCCTGGGTTTCAGTGCTTTGAAGAGGCTTTGGGTAGCCTCTTCAAAATCTGTTGCCTGTGTGCAGATTCTGTGGTACCTGAGCAATTGTGATTTGATCAGGCCTTTGAAAGTATGTTTTGGATGGAGACTGTTTTTGTGTAAAAGTGCGTGTGTGTCTGTGTCCTTAAAGAAGACCTTTGTGTCTAATGTGTGTGTCTGAGTAAATGAGGGTCCTTTATATGTGGTGGTGTCCAAGAAATCTATGTGTTCTTTATGTGTGGTGTATTTAACTGTGATTGTTCTGTGGTGTGTGTTCAGGATATGAATGAAGTTTTTGAAGTCCTCTAGGCTATGTGTCCATGTTCCCCATATGTCATCTAAGTATCTAAAGTAATTGGTGGGTAGTTTGGGGCATTTTTCAAAGACAGTCTCCTCCCAATGTGCCATGTAGATGTTGGCATAGGCTGGTGCAAATTTTTTTCCCATAGCTGTGCCACTGATTTGTAGAAAGAATTCCTTGTTGAATTCAAAATCATTTTTGGTGAGGCTGATTTCCAAGAGCTGCAGGAGAGATGAGTCCGGTCGATTGTCATCCGGATATTTTTCCATCCAGGCTTTTACCGCGGATAGTCCCGCCACTGTGTTTATGTTTGTGTAGAGACTGTCTATGTCTATTGTGAATAGGATAGCTTCCTGTGCTATTTTGGTGTTTTTTACTTTGTGTATAAAATCGTATGTGTCCTTAATGTAGCTGTCGTGTTTTGTGGATAGTGGAGTGAGGAAATAGTCTATATATTCAGCAATCCTGTAGGATTCACTGTTGCAGTCTGAGACAATGGGTCTCCCTGCTGGGATCTCATATGGTAGGGTCCAGGACTGTGGCGGTTTGTGTATTTTGGGGAGGAGGTAGAAAATCCTAGGTCTAGGATTGCCCTCTCCCCTGAGGTAAAAGCTTTGTTTTTTAGTGATCCGCTTGCTCTCTAAGAGTGTTTGTATTATGTTGTGTATTTCCTGGGCTGTGTCTGGATATATGGGTCTTGGTAATTTTCTGTAGTGTGCTGTGTTATTTAGCTGTCTATTAGCCTCATGTATGTATTGTGCTCTGTCCATGATCACTATGGCACTCCCCTTATCTGCTGGCTTTAAGATGATTTGTTTGTTTTTTGCCAGCTGGTGTAGGGCTTGCCTCTCCCCTCTGCTGAGGTTGTTTTTGTCTTTGTAATTTTGTGGGTTCAGTGCCTTGATCAGGGTATTGTTGTGTTTGATAATTTGTGTAATTTCCTCTGGAATTTGGTCAGTCCTTGGTTCCCAGGTGGACTTTGGGATGAATGGTGTGCATTGTGTGTCTTCCGCTCCCTCAAAGAAGGCCGCCAGTTTTAGTTTCCTGTGGAATTCCTGGGCTTCTCCCTTGAGGGTTTCTTTTTGTTTTTTGTGTGTGTTTGTGGTGGGTATAAATGATAAGCCTTTGTCCAAAAGGCTTAACTGGTCCTGTGTTGGTTTGTAGTTTCTGGCCAGAATTATTATGTTCTTATTCCCCTCCCTGTTTGTGTTTGGGTTTGTGGGGATCTTTAGTTTAAATGGTGGAGCCAGTGGTCCAACATCTTGCTGGCTGTTCTGTCTGTCCAGTGGATGTTGTCCTGTGTTGTACGGAAGTCCCCCTCTGGAAGCTTTGGAATGTGTGGCATGTTCCGGCGGATGTGCTCGTTAATTTCCTCCAGGTTGGACTTCTGGCGGGGATCCAGGCTAGTGGAATAATTGATGATTGGGATCCAGATTTCTGCAGCAGGGAAGGTGGTTTTTGCAGCTCTCAGCATGGTTTGTAGTTGCTTGATTGCTGTCTTCTTTGGGTGCTGGTCCTTATTGTTGATTCCGAAGGACAAGACGACTCGCTGGATCTTGGAGTCTGTAGCCGTCTTTTCCAGGAGTCCCGCGGCATGGTAAAATGTTGCCCCGGGGTAGCTGTCAATCTGGAGGTCTCCTCTGGAGTGGGATGGGATCCTGGAGAGGTTGGAGTCCCCCAAGATCACATTGCTGCCCGTGATGTTGATCCTCCATTCTTGGATCTTCCTGTTGGATCGCGGATGCCTTGTGGGGTGGAAGGTTCCATTTTCCTCTCTGGCCCCATGGGTGTGGGGTGGGGGAACAGGTGTAAGTGGGTGAGTCGGGTTAGGTATAGGTGTGTAGTTAGGGTTAGCGGTGGAGTTAGGGTTAGGGGTGGGAGTGGGGTTAGGTGTGGGGTTTGTGTTAGGGTTAGGTGTGGGGTTAGGGTTAGGGTTAGGTGTGGGGTTGGGGTTGGGGTTAGGGTTAGGTGCGGGGCTGGGGTTAGGATTAGGGTTAGGGGCGGGGTTGGGGTTAGGATTAGGGTTAGGGGCGGGGTTGGGGTTAGGGTTAGGTGTGGGGTTGGGGTTAGGATTAGGGTTAGGTGCGGGGTTGGGGTTCGGGTTAGGGTTAAGTGCGGGGTTGGGGTTAGGATGAGGGTTAGGGGCGGGGTTGGGGTTAGGGTTAGGTGTGCGGTTGGGGTTAGGATTAGGGTTAGGCGCGGGGTTGGGGATAGGGTTAGGGCTAGGTGCGGGGTTGGGGTTAGGGTTAGGGTTAGTGTTAGGTGTGGGTGCTGAGATGGGGCCAGAGACGTCCTGGTGCCGTCTGTGTCTGGTTTTCTGGGGTCTCTGTGGGCGTGGCTCTGGTTCCCAGTCTCTGTGGCCTCTTGGGGTTTCCTCGTCTCTTCTTCCACCCAGTTTGCGTGCTGCTCCCTGTGGTAGATGGGTCCCCCCGGTGTGCCTGGTTGTTGTTCCACTCCTGCTGGAGTGGGCCTGTCCCAGTGTTGGCCACTCTTCCTGGGATTGGGTTCGGTCCCGCGGCGTCGCGGGGGCAGTCCCCCACGCTGTTCGCGGGGGTGGTGGAGAATCCGCCAGGGCCGCGAACCTGTTGTTTGTTGTAATTCGGGTTGTGGGTGTTCTGGCTCCGAGGATGGGGGTTACTGTCTCCTTTGCAATGTTTAGGGTAGCCGGGTGCAGTCGTCTGCCAAACTTCTTTCTGGCCCATCTGCTCGCCACCTGGAATGCCTCCTGCCAGTTAGTTAGTCGTATCCTCTCCAGTTTCCCGGTAAGGATTTTCAGGCTGTCCAGGTAGTGTTCCTCCAGAATCTGCATGCTTGTGTGGAGCCAGTTGAGGGCATTTCCTGCGAGTCTCCTCATCGTCTCCTGCGTTGGAGCGGCGGGTCTCACTAGGGTGGCTAGCTCCTGCATTTTCTTATGTAAGCTTGCTGGTGGTGTTGTTCTGGCTCCTGATACTGCGGTGTTCTGTAGGTGGTGTGTTGTCTGGATGATCCTGAAGAGGATCCTGGTCGCTTCCGGGAAAGCCGCCATGATTTTTGGTGTGTGTTGTGTGTTGGAAAAAATGTAGTCTAGTGTTTTTTTTATGTATTTTTAGTGCAAACGGCGGTGTAGGGTTCGACTGATCGATAGCGTGCTGTCAACTCAAGGTTGACGCTTCTCAATGCAGTCTATACTTACCAAGACTGTTATCCTGTGGCTTTGTTGGCACCGTTAGGTTTCCACCACAGGATAGTACAGTCTGTGCAGGGTTGTCGCAGAACTCCTCCTGGGGTCCTCTTGCTAATGAGATCTGGAAAGTTTTGCTCTTTTAGGAATCAGCAGCGGGTGGATTGCTTCAGATAGTCGAAGGGATCCTGTCTCTGCTGCCCTCCAAAGCGCGCGTGGGTCGACACAACGTTTCGCCTTGTCTCAGGCTTCTTCAGGTGTGAGTAAGTGAGTAATTTTTCTGGGTTTTATTAAGCCCCGAAGAGGACCTGTTTGAGACCACTTCTAGAGCTGATTTGATTGGTTCCCTGGCTGGTGCTGCAGTTCCCCCTGTCTTTTGTTCCCCCGACGGGCCTCCTTAATGGTCCCGGGGTGTAGGCCATTAGCCTTTTGTTTTGCCTAATGAGTGGCTCTTTGTCATTTAAAGAAATTCTCTTTGCCTTGAATAAGGCCATTGAGAGTGCTGTTAGTCAGGAATGTGGTGCTTGTATTCCTTTTTTGTGATTCTGTTCCAGCAATTGGTAATCACTTAAGGCTCTGGCTGGTTTTTTTTGTCATTTTAAAAAATATTTTTATTTTTGTCTTGAATAATGCTATTGAGAGTGCTGTTAGTCAGGTCTGTAGTGTTTGCATTCCTTTTGGGTAATTCTGTTCCAGTAATCAGTCATCATTTAAGTCTCTGGCTGGTTTTTTGCCATAGATTAAAAAAAAAAAAAAAAATAAATAAAATAAAATAAAATAAATAAATTTTTTCTTTTTGCCTTGACTGAGGCTATTGAGAGTGCTGTTAGTCAGGTATATGGTGCTTGTGTTCCTTTTGTGTAATTCTATCCCAGCAATCAGTAATCACTGAAGGCTCTGGCCGGTTAGGTTTAGGAGAGTAATCTTCCTTTCCCAAGTTTCCCCTTATGAGGGCACCTTGGGAAAGAAAAGTTTGCACAGTCCATTCAGTGTACTGGAGCCTTTATATTGGAAGAATTTGGTCCCTTTTGTGGTGAAGTATTAGGTGCGTTTGTTGAGTCCTCTTGGGAACAAAGTGTTTAGCTTTGTGATCCAATGTTTTTCTGTCCTACGTCTGTCCTCCGGTGTCCAGTTGCTGTTCGTCTGAAGCCCGGATACTTCTAGTGCCTCAAGTCCATGGTGAAGGAAGTGAGCAACTAGATGTGTGTCTGTGTCTTTATGATTTCTAATGTTATATATGTGTTGAGCTAATCTAGTCCTGATCTTGTTACCCGTCTCTCCTATATATTTAACGTCACAATTGTTGCACCTAATGACATATATGCAGTTCTTTGTATCGAGTGTGAGTGTTTGTTTGATTAGGTATGTTATGTTTGTTGTGTTGTTCTTGATTGTTGTGGCTTGTTTGTAAAATACTGGGTCTTGTGCATGTACCGTGTTGATTTCTGGTAATTTGCTGTTAACCAGATGGTCCTTGAGGTTCTTTCCTTTTTTATATGCTGAGATGATTTTGTGGTCCTCGAGTATGTCCGTGTTTCGTAGGGATCTGTTTAAATTTATCTTAATTTTAATGTTTGCTGCTTGGCTGAATGCTGAGTAGGTGGTGATGAGTGGGATTATTTTTCTCGGATCCTGTGGTCTCGTGGTTAGGAAGTTTTTCCGGATCCGTCTGAGGAATGATCTACTGTAACCCCTGGGTTTCAGTGCTTTGAAGAGGCTTTGGGTAGCCTCTTCAAAATCTGTTGCCTGTGTGCAGATTCTGTGGTACCTGAGCAATTGTGATTTGATCAGGCCTTTGAAAGTATGTTTTGGATGGAGACTGTTTTTGTGTAAAAGTGCGTGTGTGTCTGTGTCCTTAAAGAAGACCTTTGTGTCTAATGTGTGTGTCTGAGTAAATGAGGGTCCTTTATATGTGGTGGTGTTAGGGTTAGGGTTAGGGTTAGGGTTAGGGTTAGGGTTAGGGTTAGGGTTAGGGTTAGGGTTAGGGTTAGGGTTAGGGTTAGGGTTAGGGTTAGGTTTAGGAGAGTAATCTTCCTTTCCCAAGTTTCCCCTTATGAGGGCACCTTGGGAAAGAAAAGTTTGCACAGTCCATTCAGTGTACTGGAGCCTTTATATTGGAAGAATTTGGTCCCTTTTGTGGTGAAGTATTAGGTGCGTTTGTTGAGTCCTCTTGGGAACAAAGTGTTTAGCTTTGTGATCCAATGTTTTTCTGTCCTACGTCTGTCCTCCGGTGTCCAGTTGCTGTTCGTCTGAAGCCCGGATATTTCTAGTGCCTCAAGTCCATGGTGAAGGAAGTGAGCAACTAGATGTGTGTCTGTGTCTTTATGATTTCTAATGTTATATATGTGTTGAGCTAATCTAGTCCTGATCTTGTTACCCGTCTCTCCTATATATTTAACGTCACAATTGTTGCACCTAATGACATATATGCAGTTCTTTGTATCGAGTGTGAGTGTTTGTTTGATTAGGTATGTTATGTTTGTTGTGTTGTTCTTGATTGTTGTGGCTTGTTTGTAAAATACTGGGTCTTGTGCATGTACCGTGTTGATTTCTGGTAATTTGCTGTTAACCAGATGGTCCTTGAGGTTCTTTCCTTTTTTATATGCTGAGATGATTTTGTGGTCCTCGAGTATGTCCGTGTTTCGTAGGGATCTGTTTAAATTTATCTTAATTTTAATGTTTGCTGCTTGGCTGAATGCTGAGTAGGTGGTGATGAGTGGGATTATTTTTCTCGGATCCTGTGGTCTCGTGGTTAGGAAGTTTTTCCGGATCCGTCTGAGGAATGATCTACTGTAACCCCTGGGTTTCAGTGCTTTGAAGAGGCTTTGGGTAGCCTCTTCAAAATCTGTTGCCTGTGTGCAGATTCTGTGGTACCTGAGCAATTGTGATTTGATCAGGCCTTTGAAAGTATGTTTTGGATGGAGACTGTTTTTGTGTAAAAGTGCGTGTGTGTCTGTGTCCTTAAAGAAGACCTTTGTGTCTAATGTGTGTGTCTGAGTAAATGAGGGTCCTTTATATGTGGTGGTGTCCAAGAAATCTATGTGTTCTTTATGTGTGGTGTATTTAACTGTGATTGTTCTGTGGTGTGTGTTCAGGATATGAATGAAGTTTTTGAAGTCCTCTAGGCTATGTGTCCATGTTCCCCATATGTCATCTAAGTATCTAAAGTAATTGGTGGGTAGTTTGGGGCATTTTTCAAAGACAGTCTCCTCCCAATGTGCCATGTAGATGTTGGCATAGGCTGGTGCAAATTTTTTTCCCATAGCTGTGCCACTGATTTGTAGAAAGAATTCCTTGTTGAATTCAAAATCATTTTTGGTGAGGCTGATTTCCAAGAGCTGCAGGAGAGATGAGTCCGGTCGATTGTCATCCGGATATTTTTCCATCCAGGCTTTTACCGCGGATAGTCCCGCCACTGTGTTTATGTTTGTGTAGAGACTGTCTATGTCTATTGTGAATAGGATAGCTTCCTGTGCTATTTTGGTGTTTTTTACTTTGTGTATAAAATCGTATGTGTCCTTAATGTAGCTGTCGTGTTTTGTGGATAGTGGAGTGAGGAAATAGTCTATATATTCAGCAATCCTGTAGGATTCACTGTTGCAGTCTGAGACAATGGGTCTCCCTGCTGGGATCTCATATGGTAGGGTCCAGGACTGTGGCGGTTTGTGTATTTTGGGGAGGAGGTAGAAAATCCTAGGTCTAGGATTGCCCTCTCCCCTGAGGTAAAAGCTTTGTTTTTTAGTGATCCGCTTGCTCTCTAAGAGTGTTTGTATTATGTTGTGTATTTCCTGGGCTGTGTCTGGATATATGGGTCTTGGTAATTTTCTGTAGTGTGCTGTGTTATTTAGCTGTCTATTAGCCTCATGTATGTATTGTGCTCTGTCCATGATCACTATGGCACTCCCCTTATCTGCTGGCTTTAAGATGATTTGTTTGTTTTTTGCCAGCTGGTGTAGGGCTTGCCTCTCCCCTCTGCTGAGGTTGTTTTTGTCTTTGTAATTTTGTGGGTTCAGTGCCTTGATCAGGGTATTGTTGTGTTTGATAATTTGTGTAATTTCCTCTGGAATTTGGTCAGTCCTTGGTTCCCAGGTGGACTTTGGGATGAATGGTGTGCATTGTGTGTCTTCCGCTCCCTCAAAGAAGGCCGCCAGTTTTAGTTTCCTGTGGAATTCCTGGGCTTCTCCCTTGAGGGTTTCTTTTTGTTTTTTGTGTGTGTTTGTGGTGGGTATAAATGATAAGCCTTTGTCCAAAAGGCTTAACTGGTCCTGTGTTGGTTTGTAGTTTCTGGCCAGAATTATTATGTTCTTATTCCCCTCCCTGTTTGTGTTT
Organism: Gymnothorax reevesii; assembly: GCA_029721435.1. Classification (NCBI taxonomy): domain Eukaryota; kingdom Metazoa; phylum Chordata; class Actinopteri; order Anguilliformes; family Muraenidae; genus Gymnothorax; species Gymnothorax reevesii. Next base: position 94,127,384 of record CM056583.1, read on the forward strand.
GGGTTTGTGGGGATCTTTAGTTTAAATGGTGGAGCCAGTGGTCCAACATCTTGCTGGCTGTTCTGTCTGTCCAGTGGATGTTGTCCTGTGTTGTACGGAAGTCCCCCTCTGGAAGCTTTGGAATGTGTGGCATGTTCCGGCGGATGTGCTCGTTAATTTCCTCCAGGTTGGACTTCTGGCGGGGATCCAGGCTAGTGGAATAATTGATGATTGGGATCCAGATTTCTGCAGCAGGGAAGGTGGTTTTTGCAGCTCTCAGCATGGTTTGTAGTTGCTTGATTGCTGTCTTCTTTGGGTGCTGGTCCTTATTGTTGATTCCGAAGGACAAGACGACTCGCTGGATCTTGGAGTCTGTAGCCGTCTTTTCCAGGAGTCCCGCGGCATGGTAAAATGTTGCCCCGGGGTAGCTGTCAATCTGGAGGTCTCCTCTGGAGTGGGATGGGATCCTGGAGAGGTTGGAGTCCCCCAAGATCACATTGCTGCCCGTGATGTTGATCCTCCATTCTTGGATCTTCCTGTTGGATCGCGGATGCCTTGTGGGGTGGAAGGTTCCATTTTCCTCTCTGGCCCCATGGGTGTGGGGTGGGGGAACAGGTGTAAGTGGGTGAGTCGGGTTAGGTATAGGTGTGTAGTTAGGGTTAGCGGTGGAGTTGGGGTTGGGGGGGGGGGTGGGGTTAGGTGTGGGGTTTGTGTTAGGGTTAGGTGTGGGGTTAGGGTTAGGGTTAGGTGTGGGGTTGGGGTTGGGGTTAGGGTTAGGTGCGGGGCTGGGGTTAGGATTAGGGTTAGGGGCGGGGTTGGGGTTAGGATTAGGGTTAGGGGCGGGGTTGGGGTTAGGGTTAGGTGTGGGGTTGGGGTTAGGATTAGGGTTAGGTGCGGGGTTGGGGTTCGGGTTAGGGTTAAGTGCGGGGTTGGGGTTAGGATGAGGGTTAGGGGCGGGGTTGGGGTTAGGGTTAGGTGTGCGGTTGGGGTTAGGATTAGGGCTAGGCGCGGGGTTGGGGATAGGGTTAGGGCTAGGTGCGGGGTTGGGGTTAGGGTTAGGGTTAGTGTTAGGTGTGGGTGCTGAGATGGGGCCAGAGACGTCCTGGTGCCGTCTGTGTCTGGTTTTCTGGGGTCTCTGTGGGCGTGGCTCTGGTTCCCAGTCTCTGTGGCCTCTTGGGGTTTCCTCGTCTCTTCTTCCACCCAGTTTGCGTGCTGCTCCCTGTGGTAGATGGGTCCCCCCGGTGTGCCTGGTTGTTGTTCCACTCCTGCTGGAGTGGGCCTGTCCCAGTGTTGGCCACTCTTCCTGGGATTGGGTTCGGTCCCGCGGCGTCGCGGGGGCAGTCCCCCACGCTGTTCGCGGGGGTGGTGGAGAATCCGCCAGGGCCGCGAACCTGTTGTTTGTTGTAATTCGGGTTGTGGGTGTTCTGGCTCCGAGGATGGGGGTTACTGTCTCCTTTGCAATGTTTAGGGTAGCCGGGTGCAGTCGTCTGCCAAACTTCTTTCTGGCCCATCTGCTCGCCACCTGGAATGCCTCCTGCCAGTTAGTTAGTCGTATCCTCTCCAGTTTCCCGGTAAGGATTTTCAGGCTGTCCAGGTAGTGTTCCTCCAGAATCTGCATGCTTGTGTGGAGCCAGTTGAGGGCATTTCCTGCGAGTCTCCTCATCGTCTCCTGCGTTGGAGCGGCGGGTCTCACTAGGGTGGCTAGCTCCTGCATTTTCTTATGTAAGCTTGCTGGTGGTGTTGTTCTGGCTCCTGATACTGCGGTGTTCTGTAGGTGGTGTGTTGTCTGGATGATCCTGAAGAGGATCCTGGTCGCTTCCGGGAAAGCCGCCATGATTTTTGGTGTGTGTTGTGTGTTGGAAAAAATGTAGTCTAGTGTTTTTTTTATGTATTTTTAGTGCAAACGGCGGTGTAGGGTTCGACTGATCGATAGCGTGCTGTCAACTCAAGGTTGACGCTTCTCAATGCAGTCTATACTTACCAAGACTGTTATCCTGTGGCTTTGTTGGCACCGTTAGGTTTCCACCACAGGATAGTACAGTCTGTGCAGGGTTGTCGCAGAACTCCTCCTGGGGTCCTCTTGCTAATGAGATCTGGAAAGTTTTGCTCTTTTAGGAATCAGCAGCGGGTGGATTGCTTCAGATAGTCGAAGGGATCCTGTCTCTGCTGCCCTCCAAAGCGCGCGTGGGTCGACACAACGTTTCGCCTTGTCTCAGGCTTCTTCAGGTGTGAGTAAGTGAGTAATTTTTCTGGGTTTTATTAAGCCCCGAAGAGGACCTGTTTGAGACCACTTCTAGAGCTGATTTGATTGGTTCCCTGGCTGGTGCTGCAGTTCCCCCTGTCTTTTGTTCCCCCGACGGGCCTCCTTAATGGTCCCGGGGTGTAGGCCATTAGCCTTTTGTTTTGCCTAATGAGTGGCTCTTTGTCATTTAAAGAAATTCTCTTTGCCTTGAATAAGGCCATTGAGAGTGCTGTTAGTCAGGAATGTGGTGCTTGTATTCCTTTTTTGTGATTCTGTTCCAGCAATTGGTAATCACTTAAGGCTCTGGCTGGTTTTTTTTGTCATTTTAAAAAATATTTTTATTTTTGTCTTGAATAATGCTATTGAGAGTGCTGTTAGTCAGGTCTGTAGTGTTTGCATTCCTTTTGGGTAATTCTGTTCCAGTAATCAGTCATCATTTAAGTCTCTGGCTGGTTTTTTGCCATAGATTAAAAAAAAAAAAAAAAAAATAATAAAAAAAATAAAAAAATAAATTTTTTCTTTTTGCCTTGACTGAGGCTATTGAGAGTGCTGTTAGTCAGGTATATGGTGCTTGTGTTCCTTTTGTGTAATTCTATCCCAGCAATCAGTAATCACTGAAGGCTCTGGCCGGTTAGGTTTAGGAGAGTAATCTTCCTTTCCCAAGTTTCCCCTTATGAGGGCACCTTGGGAAAGAAAAGTTTGCACAGTCCATTCAGTGTACTGGAGCCTTTATATTGGAAGAATTTGGTCCCTTTTGTGGTGAAGTATTAGGTGCGTTTGTTGAGTCCTCTTGGGAACAAAGTGTTTAGCTTTGTGATCCAATGTTTTTCTGTCCTACGTCTGTCCTCCGGTGTCCAGTTGCTGTTCGTCTGAAGCCCGGATACTTCTAGTGCCTCAAGTCCATGGTGAAGGAAGTGAGCAACTAGATGTGTGTCTGTGTCTTTATGATTTCTAATGTTATATATGTGTTGAGCTAATCTAGTCCTGATCTTGTTACCCGTCTCTCCTATATATTTAACGTCACAATTGTTGCACCTAATGACATATATGCAGTTCTTTGTATCGAGTGTGAGTGTTTGTTTGATTAGGTATGTTATGTTTGTTGTGTTGTTCTTGATTGTTGTGGCTTGTTTGTAAAATACTGGGTCTTGTGCATGTACCGTGTTGATTTCTGGTAATTTGCTGTTAACCAGATGGTCCTTGAGGTTCTTTCCTTTTTTATATGCTGAGATGATTTTGTGGTCCTCGAGTATGTCCGTGTTTCGTAGGGATCTGTTTAAATTTATCTTAATTTTAATGTTTGCTGCTTGGCTGAATGCTGAGTAGGTGGTGATGAGTGGGATTATTTTTCTCGGATCCTGTGGTCTCGTGGTTAGGAAGTTTTTCCGGATCCGTCTGAGGAATGATCTACTGTAACCCCTGGGTTTCAGTGCTTTGAAGAGGCTTTGGGTAGCCTCTTCAAAATCTGTTGCCTGTGTGCAGATTCTGTGGTACCTGAGCAATTGTGATTTGATCAGGCCTTTGAAAGTATGTTTTGGATGGAGACTGTTTTTGTGTAAAAGTGCGTGTGTGTCTGTGTCCTTAAAGAAGACCTTTGTGTCTAATGTGTGTGTCTGAGTAAATGAGGGTCCTTTATATGTGGTGGGGTTAGGGGTAGGGGTTGGGGTAGGGTTAGGGGTAGGGGTAGGGTTAGGGTTAGGTTTAGGAGAGTAATCTTCCTTTCCCAAGTTTCCCCTTATGAGGGCACCTTGGGAAAGAAAAGTTTGCACAGTCCATTCAGTGTACTGGAGCCTTTATATTGGAAGAATTTGGTCCCTTTTGTGGTGAAGTATTAGGTGCGTTTGTTGAGTCCTCTTGGGAACAAAGTGTTTAGCTTTGTGATCCAATGTTTTTCTGTCCTACGTCTGTCCTCCGGTGTCCAGTTGCTGTTCGTCTGAAGCCCGGATATTTCTAGTGCCTCAAGTCCATGGTGAAGGAAGTGAGCAACTAGATGTGTGTCTGTGTCTTTATGATTTCTAATGTTATATATGTGTTGAGCTAATCTAGTCCTGATCTTGTTACCCGTCTCTCCTATATATTTAACGTCACAATTGTTGCACCTAATGACATATATGCAGTTCTTTGTATCGAGTGTGAGTGTTTGTTTGATTAGGTATGTTATGTTTGTTGTGTTGTTCTTGATTGTTGTGGCTTGTTTGTAAAATACTGGGTCTTGTGCATGTACCGTGTTGATTTCTGGTAATTTGCTGTTAACCAGATGGTCCTTGAGGTTCTTTCCTTTTTTATATGCTGAGATGATTTTGTGGTCCTCGAGTATGTCCGTGTTTCGTAGGGATCTGTTTAAATTTATCTTAATTTTAATGTTTGCTGCTTGGCTGAATGCTGAGTAGGTGGTGATGAGTGGGATTATTTTTCTCGGATCCTGTGGTCTCGTGGTTAGGAAGTTTTTCCGGATCCGTCTGAGGAATGATCTACTGTAACCCCTGGGTTTCAGTGCTTTGAAGAGGCTTTGGGTAGCCTCTTCAAAATCTGTTGCCTGTGTGCAGATTCTGTGGTACCTGAGCAATTGTGATTTGATCAGGCCTTTGAAAGTATGTTTTGGATGGAGACTGTTTTTGTGTAAAAGTGCGTGTGTGTCTGTGTCCTTAAAGAAGACCTTTGTGTCTAATGTGTGTGTCTGAGTAAATGAGGGTCCTTTATATGTGGTGGTGTCCAAGAAATCTATGTGTTCTTTATGTGTGGTGTATTTAACTGTGATTGTTCTGTGGTGTGTGTTCAGGATATGAATGAAGTTTTTGAAGTCCTCTAGGCTATGTGTCCATGTTCCCCATATGTCATCTAAGTATCTAAAGTAATTGGTGGGTAGTTTGGGGCATTTTTCAAAGACAGTCTCCTCCCAATGTGCCATGTAGATGTTGGCATAGGCTGGTGCAAATTTTTTTCCCATAGCTGTGCCACTGATTTGTAGAAAGAATTCCTTGTTGAATTCAAAATCATTTTTGGTGAGGCTGATTTCCAAGAGTTGCAGGAGAGATGAGTCCGGTCGATTGTCATCCGGATATTTTTCCATCCAGGCTTTTACCGCGGATAGTCCCGCCACTGTGTTTATGTTTGTGTAGAGACTGTCTATGTCTATTGTGAATAGGATAGCTTCCTGTGCTATTTTGGTGTTTTTTACTTTGTGTATAAAATCGTATGTGTCCTTAATGTAGCTGTCGTGTTTTGTGGATAGTGGAGTGAGGAAATAGTCTATATATTCAGCAATCCTGTAGGATTCACTGTTGCAGTCTGAGACAATGGGTCTCCCTGCTGGGATCTCATATGGTAGGGTCCAGGACTGTGGCGGTTTGTGTATTTTGGGGAGGAGGTAGAAAATCCTAGGTCTAGGATTGCCCTCTCCCCTGAGGTAAAAGCTTTGTTTTTTAGTGATCCGCTTGCTCTCTAAGAGTGTTTGTATTATGTTGTGTATTTCCTGGGCTGTGTCTGGATATATGGGTCTTGGTAATTTTCTGTAGTGTGCTGTGTTATTTAGCTGTCTATTAGCCTCATGTATGTATTGTGCTCTGTCCATGATCACTATGGCACTCCCCTTATCTGCTGGCTTTAAGATGATTTGTTTGTTTTTTGCCAGCTGGTGTAGGGCTTGCCTCTCCCCTCTGCTGAGGTTGTTTTTGTCTTTGTAATTTTGTGGGTTCAGTGCCTTGATCAGGGTATTGTTGTGTTTGATAATTTGTGTAATTTCCTCTGGAATTTGGTCAGTCCTTGGTTCCCAGGTGGACTTTGGGATGAATGGTATGCATTGTGTGTCTTCCGCTCCCTCAAAGAAGGCCGCCAGTTTTAGTTTCCTGTGGAATTCCTGGGCTTCTCCCTTGAGGGTTTCTTTTTGTTTTTTGTGTGTGTTTGTGGTGGGTATAAATGATAAGCCTTTGTCCAAAAGGCTTAACTGGTCCTGTGTTGGTTTGTAGTTTCTGGCCAGAATTATTATGTTCTTATTCCCCTCCCTGTTTGTGTTTGGGTTTGTGGGGATCTTTAGTTTAAATGGTGGAGCCAGTGGTCCAACATCTTGCTGGCTGTTCTGTCTGTCCAGTGGATGTTGTCCTGTGTTGTACGGAAGTCCCCCTCTGGAAGCTTTGGAATGTGTGGCATGTTCCGGCGGATGTGCTCGTTAATTTCCTCCAGGTTGGACTTCTGGCGGGGATCCAGGCTAGTGGAATAATTGATGATTGGGATCCAGATTTCTGCAGCAGGGAAGGTGGTTTTTGCAGCTCTCAGCATGGTTTGTAGTTGCTTGATTGCTGTCTTCTTTGGGTGCTGGTCCTTATTGTTGATTCCGAAGGACAAGACGACTCGCTGGATCTTGGAGTCTGTAGCCGTCTTTTCCAGGAGTCCCGCGGCATGGTAAAATGTTGCCCCGGGGTAGCTGTCAATCTGGAGGTCTCCTCTGGAGTGGGATGGGATCCTGGAGAGGTTGGAGTCCCCCAAGATCACATTGCTGCCCGTGATGTTGATCCTCCATTCTTGGATCTTCCTGTTGGATCGCGGATGCCTTGTGGGGTGGAAGGTTCCATTTTCCTCTCTGGCCCCATGGGTGTGGGGTGGGGGAACAGGTGTAAGTGGGTGAGCGGGGTTAGGTTTAGGTGTGTGGTTAGGGTTAGCGGTGAGGTTGGGTTTAGGGGTGGGGGTGGGGTTAGTTGTGGGGTTTGTGTTAGGGTTAGGTGTGGGGTTAGGGTTAGGGTTAGGTGTGGGGTTGGGGTTGGGGTTAGGGTTAGGTGCTTGTAGAAGATGTCTCTCCTAAAATCGTGAACTACACTTGAGAAGGGGATAGGTGAGGGGGTTGACAGGGAGAGAGAGGCGGGGAATGACCATAGTTGGACGTTGGCTTTAAGGTAACAAGTCGGTTCCGAGGCACGGGCTAGGTTAGGGTCTCAATATACTCACGTACTCCCCAACAAGCTCCCGCAGGAGCATTGCCGGTTTGAAGTGAAGTACGCGGGAATGCACTGGCCGACGCACGTTAGTACAAGTTACCACGCAGTTGTCCGGTCCTAGAGAGGGGGGTAGATAGAGCAAGAGGGAGAGAAGCTAAGAGTTTCGGAAAAGTCGATAACTCTTAGTACACCGAAAGTGGTGTTGTGTAGCCCTTGGCTCCCTCTAGGGGAGCCAGGGTGTGTTGCTAGCTATATTGAGAAATGGGGCTAATAAGGTTTTAGGATGAATTTCAGGACACATCGTCAGTAGTGTACCTTAGGGTCATTGGGTGTTTCGGCCATTACCACTAGACACCCTCACCCAAGGACGGCCCCACCGAGGTGATCAATCTCGGGGTGTGTCCCATAGCCAAATGGAGTTTTAAGGTTTTTAAGGTTTATTTCTTTTTAAATGGCTAGAAAGTAAGTTCTAATAAGGTTCTTTTGAAGTGACGCATGGAGGTCTATCGGTGAGTTTAAGGTATTTTTAAGGTGAGTAACTGTTAGAGTTTTTCAAAGGGTTTTTCAACCGTTTGATACTTTTTTCGCCGTACGAGAGAGAGGGGGGGAAAAAAGAGTCTCTTAAATGGTTTTTTAATATTTTGGGGGTGAAAGTTCCGTTAATGGGGTTTAAGTATTTGTTAGTTTTTTCTAAGCGTGAGGTAAAGTATTTTAAGTTAGGCCTCATAATGTTCGCGGGCGTCTCATATCCAATCTTGACGCTCGCGTACATATGAGCAGATTAAATGCCAAGGGTGCGCTGAGCAGATATCTCATGATGTTCGCAAGAGCCTCATATCCAATCTTGGCAATTGCTCACATATGAGAGAGTTTGCTTTTTTTTGGGGGAAAAAAGGTTTGTGATTAAGGAATTTACTCATAATGTTCGCAAAGGCCTCATATCCAATCTTGGCGATTGCGTACATATGAGAGTTTACTCTATCCTTTTTGGGTAGAGTTGTTTTAGATATGGAATTTTCTCATGATGCTCGCAAGGACCTCATATCCAATCTTGGACCCTGCGGGCATATGAGAGTTTGCTCAGCTTATAGTTGAATATAATGAGTATTTTTAGGGGAAATGGAGATGTATAGATCCATTAGTGTTGTTTTTAATCCTTGGTTTTGGATTTTTTGATAAGAATTGTGCAAAGTTGTTGCTTTGGTTCAGTCTGAATTAGCGGAAAGGTTTTTGTTGAGGGTTTGAATTAGCGGAGGCGATGTGTATTTATTCCCGGGAGTCCAAAGGAGACCCGTGAGAAATTTGGTGAAGATAGCTGTTTTTAGGCGGTTGGTAAGATAAAAATTGTGTTGAGCGGGTTTAATTAGCGGAAAGGTTTTTAAAGTTGAAAACAATTAGCGGAGGGGACTGAATTGGAGTCTAGTAGTTTGTAAATGTTGGGGGAAGTTTAATTGGTCCATTTTGGGATAATCGTTAAAGAGAAATTTGGTGATTTTTGAAAGGGGGTCGAATCAAAGTATCGTAAGCTATCCAAGGTTCTGGAATAAATTTGGGTATCCAAACTATGGAGAATTGGTTTTTTTGGAAGAGTTTGATGGGTTTTCAGATTGGAATTTACAAGTAGAGTTAATTTGGTAGTTGAAAGTCCGGGATGAAGAAATTCCAGGAGTCTTCTTGGTCGTGGATATTGGAAAAGTCAATTCGCTCCAAATAAAAGGTAGAAAAAATAAAAAGAGGGGGTCACATCAGGAAGGTTTTTAGACCTCCTAGTGAGGTAAAATAACAAAGAATCGCATGTAGTGCAGATGTGCCGTTGCATGAACGGAGCTAATCTCCATAGAAAACTGGGCCGCGATGAAGGTCCTGACGCCCTGGACCACCACACCCTGCGTGCTGTTCCAAGGGAACCCAGGGGGGCCGCATACTTACCCCCTGACCGACCAGCCGCTTGTTAACACCGCAAGGTTACCACGACTATTGGTCAATCAGGGCTGAAGATGTGGTCCGACATCACAGCATCACCTCATCCCGTCCGGGACCCCTTTGGGAGGAAAACGGACAAGCCCCGCTATAGCGTAGCCCGCCGGAATCCCTCCGTAAGAAGGAGTAGGGGTTGGCGGCGCTGAGACGTCGCCTCTCCCATAACTCACTTCTATGGGGTCCCAGAGTGGGACTACCATAGCAAAATCCTGTGTCCCATACACCGCACGACCCCAGGAATTGCTCTAAGTCCTATGACGAAGTCCTGTGTCCCATACACCGCACGACCCCAGGAAGTCGTCTTTAGTTTTATACCGTGGCGGAGGGCCCGAGAGACAATTTAATGTCAAAAGGGACTCACCTGCGATAGAACGCGAGTGTCTTCGCCTTATTTTAATGGTTTTTCGGTTAACCGGTACCTAATTGCGAATTGCGTTTTAATCTATGGTTACAAAATTGAAATATTTTATTTCTAAGAAATGGTGTTATTAATATACTTGTTCCTAAGGGTATTAAGGTTTAATGGTGTTTTGGGACTTAATAGTACATTAATTAGTGTGTAATAACAGTATATTAATATTTTTAAGACCATAATGCTTTATTAAAACGGTAATATTTAATTTCAATGCGGAAGTGAATAAAAATTATTTTTTTGAGGGGTAAGGATTGTTATTTTTTTGAAAACTTTTTGTGGTTCTTTATTTTAAGGAGAAATGTGTTTTTTAGCATTTTGTTGGAGAGTGCATCGCTCTTTGTTTTTTGGTTTTAGCGCCTATGGAGTAAAGGGTTTTTTAATTGATTGGAGGCTTAATAAAGGTTTGGGGATTAATTAAACGGTATTTTTAGTGTCTAGGGGAGTAAGAGAATTGGTATTTGTGGTTATCCTAGTGGTTTTAAACGATTAGTGTTCAGGGCTGTTAAGAGAGTTTTTTTTGGGTGTGTAGAATTGTTTTTACTCTTATTCTAAAGGGGGAAGGTTGAGGTTTTAATAATTGGTTTTGTTAGGAGTAAGGGGTTTATGGGGAGTCTATTTAAAATTATTTGGTGAAGTAGGGGTGTATTAGGTGGGTATAAATGGGAGGAGTTATGTTTTTAAGGTAAAGGGTAAATTGATAAGATTATTGTTGGGATTAAAGTTGGGGTTAAGGTTAGGATTAGGTCTTAGAGGTATTTAAGGTTAGAAGTCGATTGGGTTTAGATATGGGGTTAAGGTTAAGTCCAAGGTAGGGTAGAAAGTTGAGGTTTAGGTGTTAGGGGTTGGATTAAGTTTTAAGGTCAATTTTAGGTTTAAGGTTAGGTCTGGGGTTTAGGAAAATTTTAAGCTGTTAGGTTAGGGTTTGGGTTTTAAGGTTAATTTTAGTCATGTTTTTTGGGGTTAAAGTTAGGTTTAGATATGTTTTGGGGTTAGGATTAAGTTTAGACATGGGGTTGGGATTAGGTTCAGGTTAGGGGTTGGGTTTAGTAAAGAGTTAGGTATTAGAGTTAAGTTTAGGCATATTTTGGGGTTAAGGTTAGGTTTAGGCATGGTTTGGGGTTTATGTTAGGTTTAGGCTTGTTTTGGGGTCAGCGTTAAGTTTAGGCCTGTTTTGGGGTTAGGGTTAAGTTTAGGTATGGGGTTGGGGTTAGGTTAAGGTTAGGGGTTGGGTTTAGGTATAGAGTTAGGTATTAAGGTTGGGTTTAGGCATGTTTTGGAGTTAAGGTTAGGTATTTTTTTAGGGGTTAGGGTTAGGGTTAGGTATGGGGTTCGGTTCTTATCAAGAAGTTGGTTATAAGTAGGTATTTTAAGGAGTAATATAGAGGAAGTGAATTTTATCAAGCAGGGATGTCGAAATTCTCAGGTGGCTCTGCCGGTATCCGATAGAGTGAATCCAAAGGTTTTTCCGGTAGCCACTCATCATCGGTTCTCGAATTTTCCCTCTTTTTTTAGGGGAATAAAAAAATTATTTTAGTGGGAACTTATTTTACACAGATAGAAAAAAGGATAGGCGTGGTTTTGAGGCTATTTATTGAGGCTGTCGGGCCATTTCCAGAGTTTGGATCCAATGGTTTTCCTCTCTTCTTCTTTCCATGGTGGTCCTTTGTTGATCGTGATCCTAGTTTGTGTGATTGTAGCTTCTTCAGATGGTGTCCTTGATTGATGGGTTGTTCAAATTACTGGGGTGTCTTGTGTGGGTATTCATCATTTCTGCCCATGATGGGGGGAGGTGGAGGGGGGAGGGGGGAAAAAAAAGGGGGGGGGGGGGGGAAGGAAGGGAGGGGGGGAAAAAAAGGGGGGGGGGGGGGGGGAAGAAAAGGTTGTTCTGTGTTTCATCGGAGTTCCGGGTGTTGGGGTGTTGGATGGGAGTTTGGTTTTGTTAGTCTGTCATCTGGTCCGAAGAGGTTCTGGTTGCAGACTTGAGTTCAGTTCGGGAATTGTACTTGAGATTTTGTTTTAGGAATAGTCTGATTTCAGGGTGGTCGGTTAAGGGATTTTCATCTTAGGTTAAGTTCCAGGAGTTCCTCTTGTGGTCTTTTGGAATTTCCGGGGGATGGGGGTCTGACTTCGGTCTGGGGGGTCGGTTTCCGGATTGGGAGGGTCTTCTGGTGATTTTGTCCTATTGTTCCGTATCTTTTTGGGTGAGCTTTTTTCGGGGTTGTTTGTCTTCCTCGGTCGGGCGATGGAGGGGATTGGTAATGGTCTTCGGGCGATTATAAAGATTCCGTCTTAAGTTCAGAAGGTATCTCCCATGCTCATTGGATGTCATCTGTCAGGAGGGGTAGTACCGTGTCCCGGAGATCTCCAATTATGTTTTGGTAGATTCCTTCTAATACTTTTGAATTTGTATGTAGTCAATTAAATGTGTTTCCCTCTATAAGGGTCTGGATACGATATATAGCGCTAAGGTGGGTTGTGTGATCGTGCAAGGTCAATTCTATACTTTAAAGAGGGATTGGAGGTATTTTTTCTTCTGGTTCCAACTTCCGGCATGTCAAGGGTGGTGATGTGCTTTAGGAAGTTTTGTGTAGAGTTCTGGTGAGTCGTTGGGGATTGTTAAGATGCCGCATCCTGGTATTTGGTTCTGGAGATAAATGAAAAGAAAAAAGTTAGCTTGATTGTAGAAGATGTCTCTCCTAAAATCGTGAACTACACTTGAGAAGGGGATAGGTGAGGGGGTTGACAGGGAGAGAGAGGCGGGGAATGACCATAGTTGGACGTTGGCTTTAAGGTAACAAGTCGGTTCCGAGGCACGGGCTAGGTTAGGGTCTCAATATACTCACGTACTCCCCAACAAGCTCCCGCAGGAGCATTGCCGGTTTGAAGTGAAGTACGCGGGAATGCACTGGCCGACGCACGTTAGTACAAGTTACCACGCAGTTGTCCGGTCCTAGAGAGGGGGGTAGATAGAGCAAGAGGGAGAGAAGCTAAGAGTTTCGGAAAAGTCGATAACTCTTAGTACACCGAAAGTGGTGTTGTGTAGCCCTTGGCTCCCTCTAGGGGAGCCAGGGTGTGTTGCTAGCTATATTGAGAAATGGGGCTAATAAGGTTTTAGGATGAATTTCAGGACACATCGTCAGTAGTGTACCTTAGGGTCATTGGGTGTTTCGGCCATTACCACTAGACACCCTCACCCAAGGACGGCCCCACCGAGGTGATCAATCTCGGGGTGTGTCCCATAGCCAAATGGAGTTTTAAGGTTTTTAAGGTTTATTTCTTTTTAAATGGCTAGAAAGTAAGTTCTAATAAGGTTCTTTTGAAGTGACGCATGGAGGTCTATCGGTGAGTTTAAGGTATTTTTAAGGTGAGTAACTGTTAGAGTTTTTCAAAGGGTTTTTCAACCGTTTGATACTTTTTTCGCCGTACGAGAGAGAGGGGGGGAAAAAAGAGTCTCTTAAATGGTTTTTTAATATTTTGGGGGTGAAAGTTCCGTTAATGGGGTTTAAGTATTTGTTAGTTTTTTCTAAGCGTGAGGTAAAGTATTTTAAGTTAGGCCTCATAATGTTCGCGGGCGTCTCATATCCAATCTTGACGCTCGCGTACATATGAGCAGATTAAATGCCAAGGGTGCGCTGAGCAGATATCTCATGATGTTCGCAAGAGCCTCATATCCAATCTTGGCAATTGCTCACATATGAGAGAGTTTGCTTTTTTTTGGGGGAAAAAAGGTTTGTGATTAAGGAATTTACTCATAATGTTCGCAAAGGCCTCATATCCAATCTTGGCGATTGCGTACATATGAGAGTTTACTCTATCCTTTTTGGGTAGAGTTGTTTTAGATATGGAATTTTCTCATGATGCTCGCAAGGACCTCATATCCAATCTTGGACCCTGCGGGCATATGAGAGTTTGCTCAGCTTATAGTTGAATATAATGAGTATTTTTAGGGGAAATGGAGATGTATAGATCCATTAGTGTTGTTTTTAATCCTTGGTTTTGGATTTTTTGATAAGAATTGTGCAAAGTTGTTGCTTTGGTTCAGTCTGAATTAGCGGAAAGGTTTTTGTTGAGGGTTTGAATTAGCGGAGGCGATGTGTATTTATTCCCGGGAGTCCAAAGGAGACCCGTGAGAAATTTGGTGAAGATAGCTGTTTTTAGGCGGTTGGTAAGATAAAAATTGTGTTGAGCGGGTTTAATTAGCGGAAAGGTTTTTAAAGTTGAAAACAATTAGCGGAGGGGACTGAATTGGAGTCTAGTAGTTTGTAAATGTTGGGGGAAGTTTAATTGGTCCATTTTGGGATAATCGTTAAAGAGAAATTTGGTGATTTTTGAAAGGGGGTCGAATCAAAGTATCGTAAGCTATCCAAGGTTCTGGAATAAATTTGGGTATCCAAACTATGGAGAATTGGTTTTTTTGGAAGAGTTTGATGGGTTTTCAGATTGGAATTTACAAGTAGAGTTAATTTGGTAGTTGAAAGTCCGGGATGAAGAAATTCCAGGAGTCTTCTTGGTCGTGGATATTGGAAAAGTCAATTCGCTCCAAATAAAAGGTAGAAAAAATAAAAAGAGGGGGTCACATCAGGAAGGTTTTTAGACCTCCTAGTGAGGTAAAATAACAAAGAATCGCATGTAGTGCAGATGTGCCGTTGCATGAACGGAGCTAATCTCCATAGAAAACTGGGCCGCGATGAAGGTCCTGACGCCCTGGACCACCACACCCTGCGTGCTGTTCCAAGGGAACCCAGGGGGGCCGCATACTTACCCCCTGACCGACCAGCCGCTTGTTAACACCGCAAGGTTACCACGACTATTGGTCAATCAGGGCTGAAGATGTGGTCCGACATCACAGCATCACCTCATCCCGTCCGGGACCCCTTTGGGAGGAAAACGGACAAGCCCCGCTATAGCGTAGCCCGCCGGAATCCCTCCGTAAGAAGGAGTAGGGGTTGGCGGCGCTGAGACGTCGCCTCTCCCATAACTCACTTCTATGGGGTCCCAGAGTGGGACTACCATAGCAAAATCCTGTGTCCCATACACCGCACGACCCCAGGAATTGCTCTAAGTCCTATGACGAAGTCCTGTGTCCCATACACCGCACGACCCCAGGAAGTCGTCTTTAGTTTTATACCGTGGCGGAGGGCCCGAGAGACAATTTAATGTCAAAAGGGACTCACCTGCGATAGAACGCGAGTGTCTTCGCCTTATTTTAATGGTTTTTCGGTTAACCGGTACCTAATTGCGAATTGCGTTTTAATCTATGGTTACAAAATTGAAATATTTTATTTCTAAGAAATGGTGTTATTAATATACTTGTTCCTAAGGGTATTAAGGTTTAATGGTGTTTTGGGACTTAATAGTACATTAATTAGTGTGTAATAACAGTATATTAATATTTTTAAGACCATAATGCTTTATTAAAACGGTAATATTTAATTTCAATGCGGAAGTGAATAAAAATTATTTTTTTGAGGGGTAAGGATTGTTATTTTTTTGAAAACTTTTTGTGGTTCTTTATTTTAAGGAGAAATGTGTTTTTTAGCATTTTGTTGGAGAGTGCATCGCTCTTTGTTTTTTGGTTTTAGCGCCTATGGAGTAAAGGGTTTTTTAATTGATTGGAGGCTTAATAAAGGTTTGGGGATTAATTAAACGGTATTTTTAGTGTCTAGGGGAGTAAGAGAATTGGTATTTGTGGTTATCCTAGTGGTTTTAAACGATTAGTGTTCAGGGCTGTTAAGAGAGTTTTTTTTGGGTGTGTAGAATTGTTTTTACTCTTATTCTAAAGGGGGAAGGTTGAGGTTTTAATAATTGGTTTTGTTAGGAGTAAGGGGTTTATGGGGAGTCTATTTAAAATTATTTGGTGAAGTAGGGGTGTATTAGGTGGGTATAAATGGGAGGAGTTATGTTTTTAAGGTAAAGGGTAAATTGATAAGATTATTGTTGGGATTAAAGTTGGGGTTAAGGTTAGGATTAGGTCTTAGAGGTATTTAAGGTTAGAAGTCGATTGGGTTTAGATATGGGGTTAAGGTTAAGTCCAAGGTAGGGTAGAAAGTTGAGGTTTAGGTGTTAGGGGTTGGATTAAGTTTTAAGGTCAATTTTAGGTTTAAGGTTAGGTCTGGGGTTTAGGAAAATTTTAAGCTGTTAGGTTAGGGTTTGGGTTTTAAGGTTAATTTTAGTCATGTTTTTTGGGGTTAAAGTTAGGTTTAGATATGTTTTGGGGTTAGGATTAAGTTTAGACATGGGGTTGGGATTAGGTTCAGGTTAGGGGTTGGGTTTAGTAAAGAGTTAGGTATTAGAGTTAAGTTTAGGCATATTTTGGGGTTAAGGTTAGGTTTAGGCATGATTTGGGGTTTAGGTTAGGTTTAGGCATGTTTTGGGGTTAGGGTTAAGTTTAGGCCTGTTTTGGGGTTAGGGTTAAGGTTAGGTATGGGGTTGGGGTTAGGTTAAGGTTAGGGGTTGGGTTGAGGTATAGAGTTAGGTATTAAGGTTGGGTTTAGGCATGTTTTGGGGTTAAGGTTAGGTATTTTTTTAGGGGTTAGGGTTAGGGTTAGGTATGGGGTTCGGTTCTTATCAAGAAGTTGGTTATAAGTAGTTATTTTAAGAGTTAATTTAGAGGGAGTTAATTTTATCAAGGAGGGATGTCGAAATTCTCAGGTGGCTCTGCCGGTATCCGATAGAGTGAATCCAAAGGTTTTTCCGGTAGCCACTCATCATCGGTTCTCGAATTTTCCCTCTTTTTTTAGGGGAATAAAAAAATTATTTTAGTGGGAACTTATTTTACACAGATAGAAAAAAGGATAGGCGTGGTTTTGAGGCTATTTATTGAGGCTGTCGGGCCATTTCCAGAGTTTGGATCCAATGGTTTTCCTCTCTTCTTCTTTCCATGGTGGTCCTTTGTTGATCGTGATCCTAGTTTGTGTGATTGTAGCTTCTTCAGATGGTGTCCTTGATTGATGGGTTGTTCAAATTACTGGGGTGTCTTGTGTGGGTATTCATCATTTCTGCCCATGATGGGGGGAGGTGGAGGGGGGAGGGGGGAAAAAAAAGGGGGGGGGGGGGGGAAGGAAGGGAGGGGGGGAAAAAAAGGGGGGGGGGGGGGGGGAAGAAAAGGTTGTTCTGTGTTTCATCGGAGTTCCGGGTGTTGGGGTGTTGGATGGGAGTTTGGTTTTGTTAGTCTGTCATCTGGTCCGAAGAGGTTCTGGTTGCAGACTTGAGTTCAGTTCGGGAATTGTACTTGAGATTTTGTTTTAGGAATAGTCTGATTTCAGGGTGGTCGGTTAAGGGATTTTCATCTTAGGTTAAGTTCCAGGAGTTCCTCTTGTGGTCTTTTGGAATTTCCGGGGGATGGGGGTCTGACTTCGGTCTGGGGGGTCGGTTTCCGGATTGGGAGGGTCTTCTGGTGATTTTGTCCTATTGTTCCGTATCTTTTTGGGTGAGCTTTTTTCGGGGTTGTTTGTCTTCCTCGGTCGGGCGATGGAGGGGATTGGTAATGGTCTTCGGGCGATTATAAAGATTCCGTCTTAAGTTCAGAAGGTATCTCCCATGCTCATTGGATGTCATCTGTCAGGAGGGGTAGTACCGTGTCCCGGAGATCTCCAATTATGTTTTGGTAGATTCCTTCTAATACTTTTGAATTTGTATGTAGTCAATTAAATGTGTTTCCCTCTATAAGGGTCTGGATACGATATATAGCGCTAAGGTGGGTTGTGTGATCGTGCAAGGTCAATTCTATACTTTAAAGAGGGATTGGAGGTATTTTTTCTTCTGGTTCCAACTTCCGGCATGTCAAGGGTGGTGATGTGCTTTAGGAAGTTTTGTGTAGAGTTCTGGTGAGTCGTTGGGGATTGTTAAGATGCCGCATCCTGGTATTTGGTTCTGGAGATAAATGAAAAGAAAAAAGTTAGCTTGATTGTAGAAGATGTCTCTCCTAAAATCGTGAACTACACTTGAGAAGGGGATAGGTGAGGGGGTTGACAGGGAGAGAGAGGCGGGGAATGACCATAGTTGGACGTTGGCTTTAAGGTAACAAGTCGGTTCCGAGGCACGGGCTAGGTTAGGGTCTCAATATACTCACGTACTCCCCAACAAGCTCCCGCAGGAGCATTGCCGGTTTGAAGTGAAGTACGCGGGAATGCACTGGCCGACGCACGTTAGTACAAGTTACCACGCAGTTGTCCGGTCCTAGAGAGGGGGGTAGATAGAGCAAGAGGGAGAGAAGCTAAGAGTTTCGGAAAAGTCGATAACTCTTAGTACACCGAAAGTGGTGTTGTGTAGCCCTTGGCTCCCTCTAGGGGAGCCAGGGTGTGTTGCTAGCTATATTGAGAAATGGGGCTAATAAGGTTTTAGGATGAATTTCAGGACACATCGTCAGTAGTGTACCTTAGGGTCATTGGGTGTTTCGGCCATTACCACTAGACACCCTCACCCAAGGACGGCCCCACCGAGGTGATCAATCTCGGGGTGTGTCCCATAGCCAAATGGAGTTTTAAGGTTTTTAAGGTTTATTTCTTTTTAAATGGCTAGAAAGTAAGTTCTAATAAGGTTCTTTTGAAGTGACGCATGGAGGTCTATCGGTGAGTTTAAGGTATTTTTAAGGTGAGTAACTGTTAGAGTTTTTCAAAGGGTTTTTCAACCGTTTGATACTTTTTTCGCCGTACGAGAGAGAGGGGGGGAAAAAAGAGTCTCTTAAATGGTTTTTTAATATTTTGGGGGTGAAAGTTCCGTTAATGGGGTTTAAGTATTTGTTAGTTTTTTCTAAGCGTGAGGTAAAGTATTTTAAGTTAGGCCTCATAATGTTCGCGGGCGTCTCATATCCAATCTTGACGCTCGCGTACATATGAGCAGATTAAATGCCAAGGGTGCGCTGAGCAGATATCTCATGATGTTCGCAAGAGCCTCATATCCAATCTTGGCAATTGCTCACATATGAGAGAGTTTGCTTTTTTTTGGGGGAAAAAAGGTTTGTGATTAAGGAATTTACTCATAATGTTCGCAAAGGCCTCATATCCAATCTTGGCGATTGCGTACATATGAGAGTTTACTCTATCCTTTTTGGGTAGAGTTGTTTTAGATATGGAATTTTCTCATGATGCTCGCAAGGACCTCATATCCAATCTTGGACCCTGCGGGCATATGAGAGTTTGCTCAGCTTATAGTTGAATATAATGAGTATTTTTAGGGGAAATGGAGATGTATAGATCCATTAGTGTTGTTTTTAATCCTTGGTTTTGGATTTTTTGATAAGAATTGTGCAAAGTTGTTGCTTTGGTTCAGTCTGAATTAGCGGAAAGGTTTTTGTTGAGGGTTTGAATTAGCGGAGGCGATGTGTATTTATTCCCGGGAGTCCAAAGGAGACCCGTGAGAAATTTGGTGAAGATAGCTGTTTTTAGGCGGTTGGTAAGATAAAAATTGTGTTGAGCGGGTTTAATTAGCGGAAAGGTTTTTAAAGTTGAAAACAATTAGCGGAGGGGACTGAATTGGAGTCTAGTAGTTTGTAAATGTTGGGGGAAGTTTAATTGGTCCATTTTGGGATAATCGTTAAAGAGAAATTTGGTGATTTTTGAAAGGGGGTCGAATCAAAGTATCGTAAGCTATCCAAGGTTCTGGAATAAATTTGGGTATCCAAACTATGGAGAATTGGTTTTTTTGGAAGAGTTTGATGGGTTTTCAGATTGGAATTTACAAGTAGAGTTAATTTGGTAGTTGAAAGTCCGGGATGAAGAAATTCCAGGAGTCTTCTTGGTCGTGGATATTGGAAAAGTCAATTCGCTCCAAATAAAAGGTAGAAAAAATAAAAAGAGGGGGTCACATCAGGAAGGTTTTTAGACCTCCTAGTGAGGTAAAATAACAAAGAATCGCATGTAGTGCAGATGTGCCGTTGCATGAACGGAGCTAATCTCCATAGAAAACTGGGCCGCGATGAAGGTCCTGACGCCCTGGACCACCACACCCTGCGTGCTGTTCCAAGGGAACCCAGGGGGGCCGCATACTTACCCCCTGACCGACCAGCCGCTTGTTAACACCGCAAGGTTACCACGACTATTGGTCAATCAGGGCTGAAGATGTGGTCCGACATCACAGCATCACCTCATCCCGTCCGGGACCCCTTTGGGAGGAAAACGGACAAGCCCCGCTATAGCGTAGCCCGCCGGAATCCCTCCGTAAGAAGGAGTAGGGGTTGGCGGCGCTGAGACGTCGCCTCTCCCATAACTCACTTCTATGGGGTCCCAGAGTGGGACTACCATAGCAAAATCCTGTGTCCCATACACCGCACGACCCCAGGAATTGCTCTAAGTCCTATGACGAAGTCCTGTGTCCCATACACCGCACGACCCCAGGAAGTCGTCTTTAGTTTTATACCGTGGCGGAGGGCCCGAGAGACAATTTAATGTCAAAAGGGACTCACCTGCGATAGAACGCGAGTGTCTTCGCCTTATTTTAATGGTTTTTCGGTTAACCGGTACCTAATTGCGAATTGCGTTTTAATCTATGGTTACAAAATTGAAATATTTTATTTCTAAGAAATGGTGTTATTAATATACTTGTTCCTAAGGGTATTAAGGTTTAATGGTGTTTTGGGACTTAATAGTACATTAATTAGTGTGTAATAACAGTATATTAATATTTTTAAGACCATAATGCTTTATTAAAACGGTAATATTTAATTTCAATGCGGAAGTGAATAAAAATTATTTTTTTGAGGGGTAAGGATTGTTATTTTTTTGAAAACTTTTTGTGGTTCTTTATTTTAAGGAGAAATGTGTTTTTTAGCATTTTGTTGGAGAGTGCATCGCTCTTTGTTTTTTGGTTTTAGCGCCTATGGAGTAAAGGGTTTTTTAATTGATTGGAGGCTTAATAAAGGTTTGGGGATTAATTAAACGGTATTTTTAGTGTCTAGGGGAGTAAGAGAATTGGTATTTGTGGTTATCCTAGTGGTTTTAAACGATTAGTGTTCAGGGCTGTTAAGAGAGTTTTTTTTGGGTGTGTAGAATTGTTTTTACTCTTATTCTAAAGGGGGAAGGTTGAGGTTTTAATAATTGGTTTTGTTAGGAGTAAGGGGTTTATGGGGAGTCTATTTAAAATTATTTGGTGAAGTAGGGGTGTATTAGGTGGGTATAAATGGGAGGAGTTATGTTTTTAAGGTAAAGGGTAAATTGATAAGATTATTGTTGGGATTAAAGTTGGGGTTAAGGTTAGGATTAGGTCTTAGAGGTATTTAAGGTTAGAAGTCGATTGGGTTTAGATATGGGGTTAAGGTTAAGTCCAAGGTAGGGTAGAAAGTTGAGGTTTAGGTGTTAGGGGTTGGATTAAGTTTTAAGGTCAATTTTAGGTTTAAGGTTAGGTCTGGGGTTTAGGAAAATTTTAAGCTGTTAGGTTAGGGTTTGGGTTTTAAGGTTAATTTTAGTCATGTTTTTTGGGGTTAAAGTTAGGTTTAGATATGTTTTGGGGTTAGGATTAAGTTTAGACATGGGGTTGGGATTAGGTTCAGGTTAGGGGTTGGGTTTAGTAAAGAGTTAGGTATTAGAGTTAAGTTTAGGCATATTTTGGGGTTAAGGTTAGGTTTAGGCATGATTTGGGGTTTAGGTTAGGTTTAGGGATGTTTTGGGGTTAGGGTTAAGTTTAGGCCTGTTTTGGGGTTAGGGTTAAGTTTAGGTATGGGGTTGGGGTTAGGTTAAGGTTAGGGGTTGGGTTTAGGTATAGAGTTAGGTATTAAGGTTGGGTTTAGGCATGTTTTGGGGTTAAGGTTAGGTATTTTTTTAGGGGTTAGGGTTAGGGTTAGGTATGGGGTTCGGTTCTTATCAAGAAGTTGGTTATAAGTAGTTATTTTAAGAGTTAATTTAGAGGGAGTTAATTTTATCAAGGAGGGATGTCGAAATTCTCAGGTGGCTCTGCCGGTATCCGATAGAGTGAATCCAAAGGTTTTTCCGGTAGCCACTCATCATCGGTTCTCGAATTTTCCCTCTTTTTTTAGGGGAATAAAAAAATTATTTTAGTGGGAACTTATTTTACACAGATAGAAAAAAGGATAGGCGTGGTTTTGAGGCTATTTATTGAGGCTGTCGGGCCATTTCCAGAGTTTGGATCCAATGGTTTTCCTCTCTTCTTCTTTCCATGGTGGTCCTTTGTTGATCGTGATCCTAGTTTGTGTGATTGTAGCTTCTTCAGATGGTGTCCTTGATTGATGGGTTGTTCAAATTACTGGGGTGTCTTGTGTGGGTATTCATCATTTCTGCCCATGATGGGGGGAGGTGGAGGGGGGAGGGGGGAAAAAAAAGGGGGGGGGGGGGGAAGGAAGGGAGGGGGGGAAAAAAAGGGGGGGGGGGGGGGGGAAGAAAAGGTTGTTCTGTGTTTCATCGGAGTTCCGGGTGTTGGGGTGTTGGATGGGAGTTTGGTTTTGTTAGTCTGTCATCTGGTCCGAAGAGGTTCTGGTTGCAGACTTGAGTTCAGTTCGGGAATTGTACTTGAGATTTTGTTTTAGGAATAGTCTGATTTCAGGGTGGTCGGTTAAGGGATTTTCATCTTAGGTTAAGTTCCAGGAGTTCCTCTTGTGGTCTTTTGGAATTTCCGGGGGATGGGGGTCTGACTTCGGTCTGGGGGGTCGGTTTCCGGATTGGGAGGGTCTTCTGGTGATTTTGTCCTATTGTTCCGTATCTTTTTGGGTGAGCTTTTTTCGGGGTTGTTTGTCTTCCTCGGTCGGGCGATGGAGGGGATTGGTAATGGTCTTCGGGCGATTATAAAGATTCCGTCTTAAGTTCAGAAGGTATCTCCCATGCTCATTGGATGTCATCTGTCAGGAGGGGTAGTACCGTGTCCCGGAGATCTCCAATTATGTTTTGGTAGATTCCTTCTAATACTTTTGAATTTGTATGTAGTCAATTAAATGTGTTTCCCTCTATAAGGGTCTGGATACGATATATAGCGCTAAGGTGGGTTGTGTGATCGTGCAAGGTCAATTCTATACTTTAAAGAGGGATTGGAGGTATTTTTTCTTCTGGTTCCAACTTCCGGCATGTCAAGGGTGGTGATGTGCTTTAGGAAGTTTTGTGTAGAGTTCTGGTGAGTCGTTGGGGATTGTTAAGATGCCGCATCCTGGTATTTGGTTCTGGAGATAAATGAAAAGAAAAAAGTTAGCTTGATTGTAGAAGATGTCTCTCCTAAAATCGTGAACTACACTTGAGAAGGGGATAGGTGAGGGGGTTGACAGGGAGAGAGAGGCGGGGAATGACCATAGTTGGACGTTGGCTTTAAGGTAACAAGTCGGTTCCGAGGCACGGGCTAGGTTAGGG